>VZRE01009092.1:0-136697 GCA_013396775.1 Cephalopterus ornatus
GGACCTGCCTTTTCACTCCCACGGGTTGCAACACAGAAATAATTGTCACTTTAGAGAAATATGCATAGAGCCATGAATGGTACCTATACACGCACACCACAGTAGAAGTTATGGATAACAGAAAGGTGAAATTGCTCATATCATAACAAGAAACTTTGGAAAAAAAGGACTAAAAAAATAGTTGACTCTCCAGAGGACAATACTATATCCATCACCTATATATCCATCCCCTCTTGTGAAGAGTGCAATTCTTAGGAAATATGTACTTTGCTTAAATCCTGTTCCTTATGCTATTTGCACAGCAGAGCCTGTTGCCACTACTGACAGTGTTGTGACATATTCAGGTTAAAGCCCAATTGAAGACCAAACTGAAAGAAATAGCCCTAATCTGTTCTGGTTGCAATTTAAATACAGTAATGTGGCAATACTGAGAATCATGCTCCTGTGGTATTATTGAAAAAAATGCAGATTAAATTGTCAAGAAACTGCACATCCAGTTAACCAATGTAAGCAATTAGAAATTGAAACAATAACTGTTTGAAGTTGATATGGCAGAGGTGTGTGACACTGTTTTCCTGATTCAGCTTCAGACTCACTATGATTTTTGGTACAGCTGTTCTGATAAAAAAACCACTTAAGCCACAAACTGTACTTCCACCATCATCAAATGAACAACTTCTAGTCATGTTATCACAGAAGAATTAAAAAGAAAGAGAATAGCAGAACACTGGACCTACTGCTGATGTTTTTAGTCAGGAAAGACATGATTCCCTCACTTATATTACATATTTTTTCACCCTAACTCTCAATATATAGTTGGCTATGCTGGTCTAGAAGTCAGACTGGTTGGAGGTGTGAAACTAGATGTTGTTGCCAGTTCTGCTACTAATCTGCTATATGGTCTTGGACAAGTCTTTAAATTTCTCTGCATTTCTTCTCTGACCTTCTGATTCTCTCAGGTTTCTTCATAATCAGTTTTTGTCTGATTTTGACCAGATAAGAACAAGTAATACCTATCTAAAGAAATGGCTGTGGGTTTTAGGTTTTAGTTTTTGTTTCTGTTTGTTTTTGTTTTTGTTTTTTTTTTCTGATTTTGTTGGTTTGAGTTTTTGTTTTGAGTTGGGTTGCCTGATTTCCGTTTGATTGTGGGTTTTTTGAGGCGAGGGGCTTTGTTTGGTTGTTTGGTTGGTTTTGGTTTTGATTTGGTTTTTCCGTTGTTGTTTTGTCTGATTGGTTGGTTTTGTCTTTGATTTTGGTCTTAAACTTAATTTAAGGACATGGTGGTTTGATATTATACTGCCTGAAAACATTTTGATGTGTAGAAAGAGGCTGGGCACTTGGAAGCAACTGGAATCATTACCTGCAGTGTTCTAACAAACCTTTTGATTTTTACGTGAAACCGAAGGAATGATAGCAGTGACTGCAACAAGGTACTAACAGTGCTGCGTAAAGTGTTGTTGTTTGTATGGATGAAAGAGGAATTTGCAAACACTTGATGAACTGAATCTTGCTCTGTGTGACTCAACATAGCATAACTATAGGTATTTTTGTGTAAAGATGTTCAGCTGCAGAACCAGCAGCCTCTCAGTGCTGAATGTTGTTCTTACAGACAGCTATGAAAATCATAATGGAAGGTAAGCCAAAGGGACCCTTTGGAAATAACAGAAACACGAGCTAGGGAGGCAATCACGAAATGGGAATTTCTGTATAGTGGTATTTGTATATTCAATGAAAACATCCCTATGTGACACTAGGCAGGAGACCGCTAGAACAAAATAGGACACGCTTTACACTCTGCAGTCAGTGTCCAGCCTCCTTTCATTTACAAGCAAGGGGAGTTGGTAAATGCCAATATTTAAGTGGTTGAAGACTAGTGCTGAGAATTTTTGCATACAAGAAACCATCTAGTGTCCACTCTAATTAGGGTCTCTAGTCATTTTTAGAAGGACTATTAGTTCTATTTCATCTAATATGGCTGCAATTTTTAAACCTGTAGAAAGCAAGTCTAAAAGAGGAAGAAGAAAGGGACTATTTTGTCTGTTTTCTAGTATTTAATTTTTACCCAGCAGTTCCCCCTAGAAATGATCTGGCTGTTATTTAAACATCTCTGGGAGTTCTGATAAACTTGGTCTCAAATATCAATTTAAGGCACCCACACTCTAAGTAAAAGCAATTAACTAGATACAGGAAAGAGAGGAAAAGTTTTTAATGAATACACTGTTGCCCCATCACAGAAAGGGTTGGCACATTTCATCTCTGTACTGCACAGTACTAAGAATTTGGAGAAAAGACAGGATGATCCTAAACTGTCACACATCCTTAGGTACAAAGTACTGGTAGCATGCATTTCTCTACTTCAGTGGGCTCTGGGTCAGGACGTAAGATTTCACAACATGAGCAAAGAAGTTTAGAGAAAAGGCTGAGAGTGCTGACCTAAAGCACAAGAGGAGAGAAAGTTAAAGATTCCCCCCTCTCCATGCAAGCCCTGTACAATTTTCTTTCATGTATAAATAATAGCCATACTGAACAAAAGGTGTAAGATAGATCATCTTTAATGGCTTAAAACAGAAACCAAAAATAGAATCTTAGGATGTTTTTTTCAAGTCCTTTTAGCACATTTTAGGACAAAGCCCTTGTCAAGAGGAATAGACATTTTTGGACAAGCCAGCATACTTGTTCCCATCACCTCAAATGGAAAATCCCAACCACCCGTGAAATCAAAGGGAAGACAGGTTCCTCCTACAAGAAGTCATTTGTAATTATACTGCTTGAGATCAGCATTCTCTCTCTCTTTTATACTCCTACTCTTCCTGTTCTTTCTTGTGATCTCTCACCAGGTCTCACTAGAGGAGAAAATCAAAAAGAGGAAAATAGACACAAAATATGCAGCACTTACTTAAGCTAACTTACAGTATGAGAAATCTTTTAGTTGCACAGACAAGAGAGTTAATCTGCAGTTACTGAACAAATAAAAGAATCCAAAACATTTCTGATTAAAAATCAATTTTTACACCCAACAATTAACACAGTAGCAGTAAGCAGCCTTGTAATCTGAAAAAATACATGTCCCACATTCCCTAGACAGTTATAGCTCATATATATTCTAAAATAACTTAAGCAGATTTCTTTTTTACTCTGAGATGAAATATATATGGAGGACTCTTCTCTGCAGTTGAAAACTTTATTTAGTGAATACTGACAAGAGTGCTACTGTTGACCATTCTTGATACACCACAAGATTTTAATCTTACATATCAAATGAATTGCATCGTGTATGTTCAGATTGAAGGCACTCCTATGTCGTGTTTCATATCCCCTGGGTAGCTTAAGGGAACCTGTGCCTATGTCTTGTCAGTGACACATGGAATTTGTGGCTTACTTGTGTTCACTGAGGAGAAAAGAGGTGGACTGTGCCACTGCCTACAGCAGTTACAGGAAGAAAAGAAAGTATCATCTGACTAAATATGGATAAAATTCAGAAATGGAAAAGACCAACAAATTTTGTAAAGGAAAATAAATTACCTGTGCATAAGCAGGCTGAGAAGGAAGTCAGCAGTATGGAAAGACAAAGAATTGGGAGGACCCAGGCTGGGGTAAGGACATAATTAGATTATAGTAAAAAAGTAGGTATTACCTTGTATTTGCCCTTCTTCCTGTGTGTGTATGGAATTATGCATGCTACCTTGTGAATACCAGGACCCATGTGATGGAATACATCCAAGAAAGACTATAAACTCTATTTCAAGTTTGTGATCCAGTATATGGCAAGGACAAGGTAATTGTTCCATTAGTGGGATCTGAGTGCACTTTCAAAGCTCTGGATATGGGATAAGATTTGGAGGGCATGTATTGTATATTTTACATGGAAAGTTACACAGAATACTCTCCACTTCCTGTATAAATCAGACTGGACTTTCCAGAAAGTTACCTAAATTAATATCTCTGAAAAGAGGAAATGCAGACTTAAGGTGTCATGCTGTGAATTATGGGTAAAAATGTCAGACGGTTCCCACACAAGAAAACTTTCTTATGTCTTTACTGCCACAAATGACTCAAGAGAGCAGGAAATAAGGGCTATCAAGTGTTTCAGAGTGTACATGCTCCTTTCTTTCACTTTTCCCTTCACCTTCCCTCCTGCAGTCCTCCCAGATTCTTTTTTTTTTTTTCCCTATCATAAGCACAGCTTCGTCAATCTGTTCCAACTAATCCCTGGATCAGTTCAATACAGCTGTATCTAACAAGGTGTTTACCTCTGGAGCATTTGCAGATAATTCCCATTGGCTATGGACTTCTCCAGGAAAGGCAGAAATTGTGTATTTCCTGGCTTTCAGAAATCAGCACCCTGAAAAGTCAGAAAATACACCAGAAAACCATCCATCTGCTAAGTTTTTGGCTTTTTGTCATTGAATATGTAAGATGAATAAACAGGCTTAACATGGAATCTAGTTAAAATACTAACATCAAACACAGAAGAGGTGCTTGTGTGTCCAAATGGGCAAAAGAGACACCAGAAGGTTTGTACAGAGCCAATAGTAACTGCACTGTCTAGCAAAGATAGGCAATCAGAACAGCACAAACAATGCCAGCTCAACTGTCTGGAAATTCTCTTCCTCTCCACAGATAAAATAGGGGCATGACAATATTTTTTCATCTTTATTACAGGAATACTAAAAGGTTCTGAGTGAAATGAGAACTATACCATGTTTCCTTTTATATCTGTATAGCCCAATTAGACAACAAATGGATAATTATTCTCATTTTACAGGTGCAAAACTGAAGTCCAGTGACAAAATCACTTGATTTTTCTGAAAGTCTGCAGCAAAGATAAGGCAAAGAACTGAGATACCTTGAATCCCAGAACTTAATGCTTTGCTGTTTTCCCCTGCTCTCACAGAAAAAGGAGTAGGCGATCCAATTTGATGTTTCATCCTTCTGTTTCTTCATAAAACACAATTGATTCCCATGATGAATTTCTATGTTGATACTCCTACTCTTGGTTTGATACAACTTCAGTTTAATCATTTTTCCTCTATGTGTGTTTTACTTGCTGAAAGTGCTTGTGAAATCTCATCTTATTTTCTTGTGTAAGATGAAATGTGTTTAGGAATCAAAGATCACCCCTTTGTTTTTTCTTCATCTTTGTGTTATCAATAAAGTTCAGGATAGGATTTGAACTTTGATGCTGTGATTAATTTTCATTGCATGATGAAGAGGTAAGTTTTTTAAAGTGTTAAGTGACTCCTCGCTGAGGCCCAGATACCATAAATCTTCTACTGTATTATGAAAACACATCCTCCTTTGACAGAAAGATTTGTTTAATATACATAAAAGCTTATAGAAACCTGAAGATTTGAATTCTTACAGTCATACATATTATTAAGCAGGTTTTGTGTGATGATAAGTAAAAGTATTTGCGAGATACAGACTTTTTCAGTAATATGCAGAACAGATACTCTGATGCTTTTCGTTACCTTTATGCAGCGGTGAAAAATCAAAGAATAAAGTTCACTGAGATTAAAGCACATGGATTTACGTCCTCTTTCTCAAAGGCAGAAGATCTGTAGTCCTGGAGCTATTCATCCCCTGGATCAACTTTCCCTGTACACCCTCCACAGATACCAGGATTAGATCATCTGTCATGAAGATGGTCCACTTATATCCAGGTTGCTTTGTAGAGCATGAAAAGAATTAGCTTATTTAGGGCAAATCTAGAATAATTCCACTAAAACCAATGTGATTTCTCTGATTTTTCTTTCCAGTGTGAATGAGAACAGTATATGTCTCAGTTAAGTAAATTCTGATATCCCTGCATTTTAAGTCTAAGAGGAGCTCAAATGCAAAATTTAAAGGTGAGACACTTAAGGAATCCATGTCTAATGGTCTGTACTACAAATGCACTATGAGTGCATGTCCTCATAGCTATATATATTCATCTTATGCCTTTTTTTTTTTAATTTCTATCACTCATTATGATTAAACTCACTTAAAAGCAACTGAGCTGAAATCTAAGTGACAACAAAATCATTTGAAGAAGAGCACTCTTTTTCTCCAGGAAGAGAAGTCCTCTCTTTTTCCACACTGGAATATGATAGTACATCTTAGGGATAGACATGTCTCACCAGTTAACATTGCAAAACAGGGCTAGGAAATAAATCACAACAAGATTGAGTTTTGCAACCTTTATGTGGGAGAGCACTTACATAAGTAATTCCATTTATTTCACTGTGCTGCTGTGCATAATATGTCAGCTTCTTAAAATGGGTAGGTTGGGTATTGGCATTAATCAGCTCAGCTGTATTGTATCTGGACAGAAAAGCATATACCTTTTTGCCCAGATCCAAATTTTATGCAGATTGTATAGCATTTATGTCATAAAGTGTGCATATATCTGAACAGGTGCACTTTTCTTCCCAAAATGCAAGTGCATATGACTAGGATAGGACCTGACTTGTAGCCTGTTTCTTCTAGGAATATTACCAAAGCACAAGATAGAACTTTTTTTTTTTTCTCTCTACGTTTTTTTTTTTCCCTATGCTTGAAATTCTGGGATTTGGAAAACAAATGTTTCGTGTTCACATGGGAAAAGAACATCGCACTCCTGCAAACCATTCATCATTCAAATAATCCACAGATATTGATAGTCACCTTGATTTCAATGGGATGATGAACATCAGCAAGGCAAAAAACATATTCACCCGGCTGCAACCAAATTCTTGCTGAGCTATACTTTAACCCATAAATACTCCCACTGAAGTCAAGACGAATAATTATTGTGTAAAGAACTCCCAATAACCATAAGTATCAGAGCTGGTCTTACCCAAATAAGTCCCAGCCCTTTAATGAATTTTGTGCAATTGGTATCCTACAACCACATACAGCCCCATTAGCTTCAACCGGGGACTCATTGCAAGACTAGATCTTAAAGGCAGGCTGCCAAGAATGAATGGTTTAACTTAAGGGATGATGTTAAAATGATTTAGATTGACAGTTAAATTAAGTGAAACTACCTGTGTAGACACACACCAGTTTAGTATGACCCTGTAATCTGCAGTTTAAAACCCCAAGAGCACCCACACACCACCTCACATGGGCTTAATACCGCAACATAACAGACTTTGTTTGCTAACAGCACTCGAGAGAGACATTCTACCTAGCAATTTCTCCCTGTTTTGTGAATCAAGAAGTCAGCAGCACGACCTATGCCTAATGATGAGTTTCTTTTCTTTATCAGGATGCTGTGCCCATCTGTCCTGTCCTGTCCTGTCCGCCCCAGCACTCCCCGATCACCTTGGACAGCTGTGCAGGGGGTCAGCTGTTTATTTCTGACTATATTTATTCTTTTCATTATCCCATTGATCCGTAAGAAATCAGTGAACCTGTGAGTGCTGGTTTTTGAAATCTCATCAGAGGTATTTCTAACAGAAAATAGACTTTTAAAATCTTATATAAATAAAATAAAAGATCCTTTCCTGGTCTCTCAATCTTGTACTGCCTTCAGTGAACTGTCTTCCATCTCTAGATACAGCATAATCTGAAAACTACTTGGAGAGACCAGTGCTGACTTCAAGCTCTGTGCCAGTGATGTTACTGAGCTGTGGAATAAAACCCAATGGCAGATAAGTTGTAGCAGATATAACTCAATGAAATATTTTTCAAATATCCCCTTTCTCTGTATTTCTTTTCTGGATTTGGGAACAAATTCCTGGCCCTTGATCTTGTGGTCCTTTATCTGTCACAAGACTGTGCCAGCTACACACAATATCTGTATATCCAGACTATGGTCTGTTAGGTAGTTCTGTAATATCTGTAACTCGTAGATAACCTAGCCTGGGTTGTTTTGTTTTGTTGGGTTTTTTTTCCCCACTATAGAAAAGGTTGGGCACTTTTGTGTTGTGTTCTTGAATGAACAGGAAAAATTGGTGTGAGCTAGACAAGGGGTTTTGTTTGCTTTTTTTTTTCTTAACCTCTCCTTACCCCCAATCCCCCCCTCCCAGACAATTTATGATGTATTTCATGTTGTTATATTTCATATAACAAATATATCGAAATATTTCAAAATGTGAAGATAGGACATAACAAAAATTCAATGGCTTAAACTGAACTCTCTTCTCTCCTTCAGTAGTGGGTATCTAAACCATTTAGTCTCATAGTAAGTGTTCAGACTAACTAGAAGTCTCAAAAAAGAGAGTTTTTCAGAAAAAACAAAAGATTTCATAAACCTTTAAATATAGAGAAATAGAAGGATATGCTTTTCTTTAAATACAGATGTAGAAGGCCAGGTTGGATGGGGCTTTGAGCAACCTGGTCTAATGGAAGGTTTCGCTACCCATGGCAGGTGGGTTGGAACTAAATGATCTTTAAGGACCCAAATCATTCTATGATTCTATAATATAATTCTTTCAACCATTTTAACCTCATCTCCGCTTTTTTTGTTTTCTCTGATCTCTATTTCCACGTGTGTATTATCTCCCCTTTTCGCCCTGGCACAGCACGGAAATTCTGAGGCAAACTCTATTCTATGCAGAATGTTATACAATGTCCATCATCTCCAACTCGAACACATCCTCCTAGGGAAAACTGGATCCTGAAATAAAGGTTGGAACCTGTGGCCAAAGGTAAATTGAGGTTTTCCTAGAACTAGAGTAAGTAAGGTGCAATTTGTATCAGAATATATATAATGGAAGACGATGAATAAGCTAGATGAAAACTGTGTTTATTAAATTGTGTTAATATTCAACAATAATTTTTCATCCATTTATTTCTCTTACTATTAGAAAGCTATGATCTTCACATTTGCCATAGACACTTTTTAAAGTTTTTTTCTCTCTAGCTGCCCTTATAAACCTCAACTCAAGAGACTATTTACAGGTCCATATTAGCTATATTAGCAGGCTTAGTATCTACAATCTGGTATAAAATTAAGCACATATTTAAGAACTTCCCTGAAACAGGGCCAAAAATCCTGAAGCTGGCAACAGTTTTCAAGTCAACAGTAATTTAGCACTATGAAGTCCATGAAGTCCATGACAAAATATATATAACAGAAAAAGAAGAAACCATATATAATATGAAGAAGAAATCACACCAAAAAAACCCCCTGTATATACACATGTAAAATCCTCTATGCTCCCTATAGGAGAGGAGTCTTTTGAGGGTATGAAAATCATGCAATCAAGAAAAGAAAGGAAAGCAGATTATAATCCATGTGCTTTATGCAGTTTTGGTGTTTATTGAACAAGCCTCAAAAAGCCCAGCAGATAACTCATGGTGTACAATTTACAGTTAGGGATCAAAAATCTTACGTTCTAAGCTTGTTTAATTTCAAACTTTTATTCACAGCAAAAGTACAAAATGTTTATACTGCTGTATTCTTTAAGGGAAAAAAAAAAAAGAAGAATCATCTCTCTAAACCCACTCATATCTCATCTTGTGAATCGTAAACTGCATGAATGATAATGAATTCTCAAAGCTCTCTAGTTCTCTGTGACAGTTCTAATAATGCAGTGCCAGATGTTTAAAACTTTTGCAATACCCAAAGACTGCAGTGCAGTGACCTCCATAGTCTCCCATTCAATGAAAGTGTTGATAAATCTAAACATAATTACAGCGTCATCCATTTATAGCAGACATGATTGCAGTATAGCAAATAAAAGCACTTACAAAACTAAATATTTTAAATTAAATGTATTGTTTTCTGATTATGATAGACACTCTCTGGGTGTCTGCTATTAATGCCTCCTAAGAAGAGAACAGTGAAGGAACACTGAGCATGTTTGAGAGATGGAAGAACATCAAGGAATGTAACCTTTGTGCTTTCATTCCCACAAGCTGTGTAAACCACAGAGTAAAAACAAAACTTTTTTTTTTTTTTTGCTAAGCCTCTGCAACAGCACATTGGGCATGTTCTTACTGTCCAGAATCCTTGACAGATAACTGGAAGAGCAGCATTTCCCTTATCACATTTCACCAGCAAACTTGCTGTAATACTATATTCTCGCTTTCAAAATTAATTTAGCAAGCATGCAGAATTAACACACAGCCTTTTTTCAAGACCCAAAGCCCGACCCAAACCAAAGGAAAATAATTCCCTTTATCCTTGATGTTAAAAATTCCTGCTAAAGAAATAAATAGAGCATGCATTGGCCTGTGTAAGTGGATGTTAAGTATGCAAGTAGGTAAGTATTTTAAGTTATGTGAGTTGCACAGCTGGCACCAGTGAAATGTTGACATGACAGCTGGCTGTTGAAAACTAGTACAATTTGTAGTGACCATCAGATTGCTGTAGTTAACTCTTCTGTCCACGAAAGTGGTAAACAGTACATCTATTGCTATCACATTGTTGTTATTAGTAGGTTATTAAAAGATATTACAGAGTGGAACTGAAGAGGCATTCTTTTGCTTCAGTACTCATCACACAGAAAAGCAAATGTCAGTGTATGTTACAATGTTGTTTCAGCCACCCTTACAGCCTGACCACAGACGAGTTGAGGGACACCTCAGAGGAGGCGATGCAGTAATGTAAAATTGAAGAAACTGGTAGATTAAAGGTCAGGGCAGGTGTTCCCTAAAGTGATTCTTCTTATCCTCTCTTTTCCCTTTATGCCCCATAAAATTTCTGTGAAATTACCCGTTGCAGCTCTTTCCCAGAGCAATTCAGCAGACTATTAGATGTTCCCACTCAGCCTGTCCTCTTTCCCGTGGAACTCAAGGGGTTAATTTGATCTAGTGAAGTTTCTCTTACATTCTAGTGGCAAGGTTCCCATGATCACACTTCTCAAATGTTGCCCTTTCATTTTTCAAGGGCCCTTATCGCCTTTCACTGTGGGATTTTCCTTTCAGTCCTAACCAAGAACGGTGTTCAGACCTTTTTGTTCCTCCCTAATTTAGTTATATTTCTAATACCATGACTCTGAGGGGCTCTGTCACCTCCCACCTCCACTGTCTGCCTCATTGCACAAAGCAATCACTGCTGACCCGGTAGCCTCTGTCTTTCAGACCATGATGGTCTCTCACTGAGCTGCCTTCCCCAATTTGCCATCTTCTCTCATTTACAGCCAAGCCAGCCTGAAGGAGCTCTCAGAGCTGCCTTCACACACACACTGACATGGCTAAGAGGAGCATTTTGCCTCTTTCTGCTGTTCAGAGGCATCTGAAGTGCCTATCAGATTGCGTGCAGAAACAGTGATTCATCCTTTTTCACTATGAAGTAATTTGATATTGGGACACTTCTCGAGGAATCAATTTCTGCTATTTTCACCAAGAAACCTAGCTTTTATTGAGCTTCCTTACCACGGAAGGAAATTAAAGACCTGTAGAAACTTTCCAAACAGCAAAAAATACTTCATGCTCCTCCACCATTCCATGTAGGATCAGGGCCTCATTGATCAGGTTTTCCTGTTTCCAGATATGGCCATAATAATTTTGCCATGGATAGCTGCCCACTTGGATTCAGGGACAAGTTCACAAGTTTATTAAAAACAACCGATTTCTCATGGAGAGACAGACAAATTTTCAGATACTTGTGCTGATAAGATAATGTGAACATAATATGTGAATCATTCTAAAGCCAAATAACTTTTACTTTATAGTTACAGTCTTACTGTGATAAATATGTGGCTATAAAATGTGAAACTGAATGTTGTTTTTACATCACTCAACTATTTTGGAAAGCTAAAGTTTAAGGGAAAAATATGTTGTTTGCTTTGGGGTTTTATGGGGTTTTTTTGTTTGTTTGGTTGTTTTTTTATGTTTTATTTGTTTGGTTTTGGGTGGGGTTTTGTTTGGTTTTTTGGGGAGTGGGATTGTTTTGTTTTTTTTTTTTCTTTTTCAAATACATCAATAGTCTTCCATTTAATTTATATACCCACAGCTGACAGCTACCTCCAAACCCTCTTAGTGCAATGATATGGAAACAGTTTTACTAAAAACTTCTCAGGAATACCTCAGAGAATTCACATTCATATCTATTTTAGTGAGCAGATGAATAGAATCTACCTAACCTAATTGGGGCAGAGGAAAAAAATTGATAAAGCAAGCTTTCTTCTTATGAGCTCCTATCCCATTTCTTGTTGGTTATTGCTTGCTCTGTAGATTATTTGGAGGAAAATTTTGTTCAGAGTTTAATTTGTCCTGCTCCTTCCATGGTCAAATCCCTTGGATATAAGGTTCTCTCTATATATATATTTAATAACTAAGAAGTAGTATATGGAAATAAAACATTATGAAAGAGATTTGTTGATGTAGTACATCCACCTGGCAAACAGTTTCATGAAGTGCTTTGTCATACTAGGAAAAATGTTATTTCTTCTATTTAGTTAATTAAAGTACATCAGAGGAAATTCAACCTAATGTCATACGATAGTTATTTGTTTTGTTTTGTTTTATTTTATTTTTCAATATTGCCACTAAATATGTTTGTCTTTTTCTTAGAAGATCCTGCCTAGTGCACAGTATCTGCCTATTGACATTCATAAAGTCAATGAAGGCCCGCACAAGCAAATGGGATGCATCATTTCTGGGGGCCACATTTTCCATAAGGAGACATGAGAGCAGAAAGTGTCTGAGCCTTGATTTTGGAAAAAATTGGTTCTCTGTATTATAAAGTTTCTGGAATAATTCCACTAGATATAAGTTACCCAACCCTGCACCAAAAGACAGGGATTCACTTCTATGAAGTTTCCGTTGGATCTGAAGGAGGCTGTCAGCTTCTGTACTACCACCTGGCTTCTCTAGCTTTCTCCTGACAGTGTTTTTCTCGCTACTGTGCAAATCATGCTGCTTCAGCGTCTACTTTTGAGGCATTTCCTTTATGAGTCTTCCTGAATGAAGGTAGAAGTCATATAAATGACAGTATCGACTCTGTATGAAGTATCCTACTTTTGAGTCATCCTGCCCTAGCTTTGAGAATGCAACAACCAGCTCATCAGCTTCTACTATAGCAAAGGAAACGAAAACACTGCACTTGAAACTGCAGATCAAATTCTAGGACAATAACAGACAAAGTAGAAAAAGCAATATTCATCGTGCTCTGCTTCCCAAGGCCAGATCCATGATTCAGGGGGAAAAAAAGGAAGCAAAAAAAAAAAAATAATAAAAAAAAATCACTGAGTTCAAAAAACCTGATATAAACTTTGATTATCACAGTCACAGGTGTTGTATAGAGAAACTGCTTCAAGGAAATACCTGTTAGACTCAGGAATGTAGTGTCTAAGCGATGGCAGAAAATGTGTCTGTTTTGTTATTTTGAATTAGACTTCAAGGAACAGGCTGGTATTCCAAGACTGGTGATATGTTTGCTGTTGCAGATACCAATTCCCAAGTAAACATGGACTTTCACAGTGGATGAAACACGGTAGATCATTCTCTAAATGCTCCCAGTTCCCTCTCTTGCAGTAGAGTGCATAAGCTTTAGTGTACTTTTATTGCTTGGGAAAATAAAATAAAACAATGTAAAAAAAAAAAAGGGAAAACAAAACATCTCTCTCTCCTTCTGCATTGTTGAGGGAGAAAACTTGGCTAAATGACTTTAGATTGTGTTGCCATCAATTTTATGAATGAAGTTGAACAATTGTTTTTCATATACACATTACACATTTAATTACAAAGACACTTATTTGTAGGTGTTTTTTCCTCTTCAAAAAAGCAACTATTACATCCATTTAAAGGTTTAAAATAAAATAAAAAAGACATAAAATTAATATAATGATAATCCCTTGTTCCTATTACGGGAAAGTGTGATGAGTAATGGTGTCTACTTTATGCCCTAATGTGTTGCCATGATACAACTGTCCTTATCTCCACCTATTTTAACTTTCAATGCACAAACAGTTCTCTGGAATGAGTTACAATTTAGTTCTTGCAATGCTATTTCCTACTTGGAGAAATGACCCACTCTGCCTGATTTCTATACTATTTTTTTCCTATCACTTGTTGCTAGGCAAAATCCCATAGGCACTTTGGAGAGCAAATCATAGAATAAAATAACCAGTACTGCAAATCTTACAGACTTTCTCCCTAATTTAGAAAATGGGGTATATTACAAACTGTGCTGTATTTCTATGCCTATTGTTAAGAAAGCTTCTTGTAGGCTTATCATAATATCTAGCAGAGTGTAGTTAAAAGGACCTAAGGAGATTTTGTAACATCAGATTTCTGATAGATCTCCATTGTGAATTCACAGGGGCCATTGCTTAGAAGTTATCTGAAATTATCTATTTTTATAGCAATTTAATTGTTTCTATGCTGTTCTGAATTCTGCATCAAAAACAGATCCACTGTTAACACTGCTAATTCTTCTAAAGATTTGGCTGTTTAAAGTTACTTGTTCATGCTATCTGTATAATGAATTGTCCTCTTCAAGGTGATAAATTATGTATTAGTCTAATGAACAAATCAATCAGTAGAGCTGGGTAACTGGAACACATAGCTTTTGGCAAAGTAAGGTCTGAATGTTTACATTTATCACAGAAAAGCCTTGACTTTGATGCAGACCTTTCAGAGGGGTTTATTAATCACGATCTCATTACAGTTTTGGTAGACTAATAGCTTTTTATTTGTCAGAATTGTTTCTGATGATGTAGTGCTGTTGTCCTAAAAATACAGATCTATTTACACTATTTAACCTTCTGCAAAACTGTTCAAAGGTAGCTTATTTCTAACACTGTGCTTTATAATAAAACAAATCAAGATTAATACCTTAAGTCACAGTGATTTCAGAGCTGGTGTCTGTGAAATGTTGTGGCTCTCAGGTACCAAAGTCAAAAGCACCTCATGGGTTAGCTGTCGCACATGGTAGTGATTCACTGTAGAATTGAAAGTATTACTCTGGGAACAAGTCCAGTACTTTTAGAATATGGCAGGGAGCCTCTACCCGCAGAAAGATACATATTGAGTTCATTAGGAATATTTTAGTGTTTATTAGTGAGAGATTCAGGATTTAGACTAGAATGTGCTCTGAAACTAATCTAAATACACATCTTCTGAAGGGTGAAATGGCATGTACTGTAACTCATGAAAATAATGAGTGTGAATTAGTTTCTAAACCACAATTCTACAACTTATTCACATCATATTTGGCAAAAAGGGCATGTAATGAAAGAAGTGCATCCAGATCTATGTAAGAATTTAGCCACACAATTACCATTAAATTGAGTGTTGTCTAATGAAAAACCTTTTTGCTGTTTTGGAACTTTGCAACCAATGAGTTCCATATTTCCTTTTCATTTATTTGGTTTTGGTGAAAAAAACTACTGAAAACGCCATTTCGTATTGCTATGGCAGAAGATGATAGGGAAAGTGAAATATATTGGGAAGGAATCTTCTGAAGTCAAACTTTTAATCTGGCTTATATCAAATATTCAGTGTAAAGCAGTTGTACCATGAAATTAAATTATCAGACTGGTTAACTATGAGACCATATATTAGACATATGAAACTAGTCATATTAATGGACACAACTTTTCTGGTGTTTGCGCTTAGCAGTAAAATTGCTTGGTTTAGCGAAGTTGCCTTAGCAAATAAACTGAGATACACTTAGCTGTAGATACTATTAATTGCAAACATACCAAGTGATTAGAAATCGCAGCCCTCAGCATCAATTCATCTTGGTGGCACATGTCATTGATGATGAAATGCTGTTGATATATACCTAGCTTTGACCTGTATTTAGATGAATATATGGAACAATCTGTTTCTTTCATGACATCTTACTGCTGGAGTTGAAATCAAATTGAAGTTTTAAGTTGGAATCAGGACATCTAATGAGAGTTCATGGGCAAAGCTCTATCAAAATGAGAAATGTGGGCATAAAGCATTAATCAATGAACTGTTCCCTCTTGAAAAACTAAATGCTTTAATCCTGAGGCAGAATATGCACTTTGTGTTGGTCTCATGCATATAAATAGTCACTTTTGAGTCCCAGTTTAATCTGAGTGAAAACATCTCCACATAACTCTGAATGTGAAAGTTTCCCTCTGCTCCCTTCCCCACTTTAGTGTGATCAATGGGGAATTGACTTGAGTGGAAGAAGGGTCTGACCTACAAATTCAATTAAGCAAATTCCTAGTTTCTTGGTATCAGATGCAAGACACTATTTTTGTGTTATTTTATTTTAACCCAGTGGTCTAAGTGAACATGTAAACACATTTCTACAACCTTGAAGCACTAAAGTAAAAGAGGACTAAATCTCTATATCCATTTGTAATATAGGGATAAGGTATAAGCAAACTTTTACTTTTCCTGATAATTCTGACTAAATGTATATCCTCATCTGACTTTTAATAAATGCTTCATTTTGGTGCAACTTCCCTCAGAATTACGAAGTATACAGCACTTATCACTGCTGTGTTATTAGTGCTGGTAAAGCTGATAATGAGTTGTGGTCTTCCTTGACTGATGTGTAAAGGTTCTTTAAAATAAAAGAAAGAACTCATTTATAGCACTTTGAACGAACACATAAAATAGTCTTGGATTGGAAGAGCTCACATTCGTGTGGACAAATATTGGAAGAGGAAAGTATTTGTGTGGGGTTTTTTTTTTTGGTTGGTTTGGGTTGGGCTGGGTTTTTTGGGTTTTGTTTCTTTCTTTGTTACTTTTAACAGGGAATCTGTGTTGACTTGCCTGACTCACATAGAGAGTTTGTAGGAGATATCACACAGTAAACACCTTTACTTGACTGTCTGTCCTTTTCTTGTTAAATTACATGCTTTTGTTTCATTTGTTTTTTCAGTGACATGTAGTTTCCGCTAACTGTAGCTGAAATTAGTTGAAGCGGCAATGTCTTCTGAGAATCCAACACCCCCCAAAAATCAGGCTGACAGTGTGGAGCTGCAGACTGCAGCATTAGCATTTTATTTTCCAATACTTGTGAACCACATCTCACATACTCATTTTAGACGCTGGCAGTTCCTTTGAAATCCTCACACAAGGCACCATACTGCATTTTAGCCTTTTATTATCTCATGCTGCAGTCACTTTATCCAATTAACATACCTCTTCTTTGCAGACTACTTGATGATCCCTGTGGGTCCCTTCCAACTCAGGACATTCTATGATTCTATGGGTGCAAGAATAATTAAATAAGAGGATACAGGATAGGAGGGAAAAGAATCAGCCATATTCTCATGCCACCCAATTTCTGAGCTTCACAATTCTTTCTCCCAAATACTACAGATGTAATAAATTCTAGTTCTCTTATTAGATTAATATTTCCTGGTATTTATTCTTCTTTTTGTTTCTTTTCTACTATTTCAGTAAATCACTGTGATTTACATAATGCCCAGGCTCTCAATCTGCTTATAGAGGAGAACTGAATAAAATGGATTTTAAATTATTTGCTTTCCACCTCTCAGCCTTCACCATCTTTGCAGTATCAGTGTGGGTTTTTTCTGAGTAATAAGCAGTTTCTTTTTCTCTGGTAGTGAAAACTCTCTTAGTAGTTCTCTCTTGGTTAAACTCGGTGCCTACAGAAACATATCCATCTGTTATTTTCCTGAATTGTCTCAGAATACCAAATATTACCTGGTCTGAAGTATTTGAATAGCTACTGAAGTATTATGTTATTACTTAAAGTACTTAATACTTAAGTATTAAGTTATTACTTAAAAAGGATGGACATACTTGTAGCTGACAGGGAAAGGCATGTTATTGTGTTACTGCTTTTCAGAGCTGCAAGGGGAAAGGAAAGGAGAGTGTAGGAGAAAACAGTTCTTTTATGCGATTCTACTCTATTAGTTGGCTGCAATGTTGCTTAGAATTGCTGAGACCATAGAGATAGGTTCATGACACCAATGAAAATGTGTATGAGGTGCCTATAATTACATCAGGCATCTGTTAAGTAATGGTATAGAACTACACATAAGCCAATATATGCAATGCCATCATTCTGCTTAAGTCCTGTCCTGCTGAAAATACTCAGCAATTAAGAAACTACTAATTTCAGACTGAAAAAAAAAAAGAAACACATTTTTTAAAAGTTATTATTAAAGTGGTAAACTGGAAGACTACAAATTACCCAAGTGCATAAATATTTGCAGGATCAAGTTTTAGTATGTAATGATTTAGATATAATACTCCATGTTACAATGGACGTAATGTTACAGATGTTAATATACACGAACATATTATTATAATCAATATTTTGCTAAAAATTGCATACTGCTAGGATAATCAGAATGAAGGTCTTTGTGTTTAAGATTAACCCAACATAAAAAAAAAACGCATCAAAGAAACATAAGATTCTGGCTCACTTGGGCGAGATACTGGTTACTCAAAAGTATACATTTGTCCGTAGCCTTTAGTTAGACATACAAACATATGCAAACATACAGGTTGGAAGAGACTGCTAGAGATTTTCTGGTCCAACCCCCACTATTCAGATTAGATCTAGTCAGAGGAGTTGCTCAAAGCCATGGTCAGTGAAGATTTGTTGTCTCCAAACATAGCAATGCCACTGCCTCTCTGGGCACCTCTTGCAGTGTCTAACCGCCATCACAGTATATTCAACATTACCATGTTCCAGCCTGTGCCTGTTGCCTCTCATCCTTCTCTTGTGTAACTCTGAGAAGATTCCATCTTGGTTTCGTCTACACCCTCCTCTATCTAGTAGAAGACAGTAATAAGATCCTTTGCCGTTTTTTCTACCTCAGATTCTCCTCATATGTCGTAAGCTTTAGCCTGTCTCCTGACTGTCTTTGTGGTCATCTTCTAGTATGTCCATATCTCTTTTCTACTGGGTAGTCAAGAAATGGACATAACCCTCCAGAAGTGTCTCACCAAGCTGAGCAGAGGGGAAGGATCAGCTCGCTCGACCTGCTGGAAATGCTCTCCCTGATGCACATCAGAATGCTGTTGGCCTGCTTTGCTGCAACTGTGTATTGATGGCTCACAGACAACCTAGGTTTATGGAACCCCAAGCCATTTTCTACAAAACTTCTTTTCCAGCTGCTTGGTCCATAGTCTCTGCTGGTACACAGGGTTGTTCCTTCCCAAGTGGAGATCTTGGCAATTCCATTTGAAATTCCTGAGGTTCCTGTCAGGCTCTTTTCCCACCTTGCTTACATCCTCATTCCAGCTTTGCCCTCTGATGATCAGACAGTTTGATATTGGCTGGAAATGTGTGGAGTGTAACGTATCCCATCATCCAGTCTTTAACTGAAAAAAAAACATTAAACAGAAGTGCCATCAGTATCTACTGGAGAGAACAACAATAAGTAGCCAGATTCCCATAGAACTTTCTATGGTTGATCACCACAGTTTCAGCACAGAGATACAGTGAATTTTCAGCCAATCTTATATCTCACAAACTTGACTCTAAGTACATGATGAAAGGCTATGTTGAAACCATGTCTTAAGCAAGTTATTGAAGTATACAGGCAGGGGGCCAGCTGCAGTCCCAAATCCAATGAGTGAGATAGAAATGTGAGAAACTGCTGAGCACTGCAAACCCAAAAAAATGGGAAAGGGGTTCGTGTACTCCAATCTGAGGCTAAACAAATAAGAATGAATTTGAGAAATTACAATACATTATGAATGGTGAAAAAGGAATACCAGGTTTAGATTAGATATTAGGAAGAAGTTCTTTACTGTGAGGTGGTGAGGTACTGACACAGGTTGCCCAGAGAAATTGTGGATACCCCATCTCTGGAAATGTTCAAGGCCAAGTTGAATGGGGCTTTAAGTAACCTGATCTAGCTGAAGGTATTCTTGCCCGTGGCAGCAGGGTTGGAACTAGATGATCTTTTAAATCCCAAAACATTCTATGACTCTATGACTGCTTCTGGGTAGAAGATGTCAAAAGACAGGGAAGCTCAGGTTTGCTGGGGTCAATGTCTAAGAACAAAATTACTGTATAAGGGTGAAAAATCTGCAAAACCAGTTAAGCAAAGAAAGAGTAAAAAGGACGGGTTGTTTGTTGAGAAAAATGAAAAAAAATAGGGAATATTGAAAAGGCAAATAATTTACTTGGGCTGTTTTAGAGTGATGTTGAGGAGAAGCAAGGATAGTTCTGTTGCAGATGGGAATGAGAACTGGGAGTTGAGACAAAGCTGGCAGGGCTGTGCCCTCACTGACAAAGGCAGTCCTGTTGGGAGCCGTTTTTTCAAGAAAATGTATTTTAAGTTTTGTGTTATGTTATTGCATTATGTATTATATTATTTCCCTTCATTGTACCCCCATTTTCCCTTGTTTTCCCTGCACCCTCGAATACTGCGTTTTATTGGCCAGTGGTGCTGCATTGGCAGTACCGGCCTTATATAGTCATTTCTTCCTTATATAGTTAAGCTCCGTCTCTTGTTCCGGAGCCTTCCCTACCATATCCAATAAAAGGCAGGAGCCATGTTGATTGTTTAGTTTAGTTTCTCCTCTCCCTATCCTCTCCTCTCCTCTCATCTCCTCATGTTTCCCTAGATTGGCTGATCAGCCCAAGTCTTTTCTGTTGCATTAATAAAAAATTCTTTTAGTTAATTCCCCAAGAAGTGTTGCGGCTTCATTTCTTTGAACCTATGTGCCACACAGTCCCATAGAACTTCAACAAGAATAGCAAAGCAGAACTGGGGACGATAACCAGCCTAGTGTCCAGATAACCAGATATGTCCATGGTGACAAGGCAGATCTGAGATCAAGTTGGAAAGTCAAGACTGTGGGTCAGGATCAGGATGAACAGGGTACAGATATGTTGTCAATATAGCTTGGGCAGGAAACCCTCAATGCTGCTTCAAACAATGGGTGGCAAGGACCTTGCTTCTTTCAAAATTGTCCTCCAGGTCTTTCCCAGCAATCTGATCCAAGATGCCACAGCTGCATTAAATCAGAGTTGGCCTTGAGCACTGGCAGCCAAAATCCTGAGGGGAGAGATGAAGGAAAACATTGCAGATCCCATTGGTGCACTCAAGACCCTGATGAACCATTGAAGAGCCCTGCACTTTATCGGTGTGGCCAGCAGTAGGACAACAAACTTGTACTGACTGTATCCCCTGTGTGCAATTTGCTTCCCTGGTTGTTGAACCCGGCGCAGTGCCAAAAGGAACAGACTAGATGCCCTAACACAAGGTAAACAGTAGCCACTGCTTTCCTTATGTACACAGTCAGTCATCTCATATATTGAAAAAGAACTAATTCAGAAGTGATATACCTAAAAGCTTCCCCTCATCAAATAATATTTGTTTTTCCCTTGCATTCTTCCTGCCTTCCAGTTGTCTCATACATAACCACAGACTTCTCCCTCTATTGCAAGGATCTTGGTATCTCCAAATTCCTTGCAGGTGTGTAAAGATACCTGTTGTCCAAGGACTTACTTTCAAGCAGTGTTTTTTTGAAGGGTTACATTTTATATCGTCTTCTTTTTTTTTTTTTTTCTTTTTTAGGTTTTATGTATAAAAAGTATGGTAATTTTATTCTTAACTCACAGGAAGTGTATTATAATTTTAGTATATTGACCTGAGAATGTCAGTGTTAGGAATGTCAGTACTACAAATAAACTGTGAGTCTTTGATAATATTTGCATGATAACCTAATCAGAAAAGATAATGATATTAGAAGAGCACAGAAAGTCTTTTTCTTCACATCAATCTGGTCTACCCAGCAGTTTTAGGTATAAATGCTGTTTTATAAGTGAGCTCCACAACATGTCCTTCACACCTGCCAGTATACAAAAAAGGGTGTATGTGTTCTGAGGATGTCATTAACAGACTTCTGAGGAAACTGCTGAATCTATACTTTGATTTACTTTTTACTTCATTTAGTGTGAAGAAAATTATGGTTACTGAACTTTAATGTCTATATTCTCCAAAAGTATAATTCCTAGCAGCGGCTTAAATTTATATAACCTTCCTAAGTGTACAAATGACTGGCTCAGATTCACCATTCCCTAAGAAAAAATTAATTGTTGATGAATCATATAAAGAACTAAATGCGCTATTTGTTACATAACTTCTTATTTATGGGATTTTGTGTAGTACAAACACCTTCCTTGAATTTATACCGTCAGTATATATGCCAATATCTATGTAGGTTAGTGTATATGTAAGTATATGTATTTGATACTGGCATTTCTTACAGATGAGAGGTGCGTCTGTTATACAAGTCAATACAGAATGATAGTACTTCCAAACTCTGCTATTGCAAACTTTACCCTGTCAGCCCTACGCTTACTACAACAAAAATATCTACTAACACTGAGCTTTGAGATACAGTGTCCACAGTAACTCAGCTGAGGATAGTCTTTTATTGCAGCAGAGGAGAGGGTAAGTATGGGATATGCACTGCCCTGTTGACATTGTTTTTCCAGAGAACCCCAGAGAAACCATGAAGAAGTAGGTCTATATGTTCGGTGCCTTGTCTCTTCGGCAATAAGGTTTGTCGGAGCTGCATAGTTACTTCCATACTTCAAGCTGTCATTTGAATGGCGATACATAAGATTTTCCGTAAGATCACAAGCATGGTCCAGTTTAGACAGGTTGGTCTCTCTTTGCCTAATTTTTGCAGGGATTAAGTGCTGTATTCTATGCAAGTGACAGGACAGTCTCATTTAAGCTTACTGTTGCACATGGCCTGAGCTGCATAAATCAGAATCATAGAATCAGAATGGTTTTGGTTGGAAGGGACCTTAAAGATCATTTAGTTGCAACCCCTCCTCTGAGTGCAGGGACATCTCTCACTAGACCAGCTTTCTCAAAGCCCCATCCAACCTGGCCTTGAACACTTCCATGGATGGGGCATCCACAACTTCTCCAAGTAGTCTGTGCCAGTGTTTGTTTTATCACCCTCATAGCTCTTCCTTACACCTAATAGCCTAGGCTGTAGAGGTGAGTAAACAGTGCTGCAAAGAACATTTCTATGCTGACTGAGACAGAATTTCTCGTGGATAAGGAAAACAAAGAGTGTAGAAGGAAGAAACATGGAGGTGAATGACAGTGACACAAGCTGGTCTTATAAGCCCTATTCATGTAAGCAGCTCTTAATTGGTCAAGTAATCTTAATGAAGTAACTGGAAATTCTGGCATGAATTAAGATCATCTGTCTCAGGACTATGCACTTGGGTGTATATGACAAGTGATGAAAGTAATGATTCAGAGCATCAGGCCTTTAAAATATATGAAGAAGGAAAATTAAAAGAGACCTTAACCTGACATAAACTGACTCTTAATTACTTATAATTTTGAAGAATCATATTGACTGATTTAAAGCCCCCTGGACTAATGCCCTGATTTAAACTAAATAGCAAAGTATTTGGGAAATGGTAAAAATAAATTAAATTAACTGTGCTTTTTTATGTACCTTGTAATTCAAACCGAAAGCACCATTCCTAGAGAAATTATGTCCTGCTAACAACCTGATTAATTTTAACCTGCAATGCACAGAAAGAAAATAACACTACCCTTCATCAAAGGGTTGAACCTGTATTTGAAAAGCAGACAGCTGTTTTCTTGTAAGCCTCTGGATTTTTTCTCATCTCAATGTGACTAAGTAAACAGAAGCAAACTGTTTGCTTTGTGCAAGAAATAGAAGGATTGTAAAAATGCTTTAGCTTTGCTTGGAATTCATCCAAACTAAGGAAATTAAGTTTCTTTCTGTAGCAATACTGACATTCTTCCTTCTTTTACCCATTACCCTCCCTCATGAAATCTTAAAATGTCAGCTTGAACTGCCCACCCCTACTCTTTGGAATTTGTTAAGTTAGTTATCAAAACTGTCTTCATTTGTATCTGCTAGATAATTCCTATGAAGTAGGAGAGGGACATATGCAGTCTCCCGAGCTGCTGTTCACAAGAGGTAACGTGCATTTTATATAAGAAGTGATGTTCCTTGCACTCCCACAACTTGAAATATAGTCCTTTGAAATTTTTTATTATCAACATGTTGCTGCTTCTTTTCAAGCTTTTGTAGCCCATGGGAACACCATAGTGGGTTTTTTTCTTTTTTTTTTGCTACAAGAAGTTAAAGTAGAAGATCAAAGAGAAGCAGCATGAATAGAACAGTCATTCATTTATCTTCTCTATTTTAAAATGCAAAACCAAACCTAAACCAAACAATAACATTTTCTTATATTTTCAAGAATATATTTTAAAGTAAGTAAATAAAATTAATAAAAAAATGAAATTTGGCATTCAAAATTTCTTTAACTGTAATTCTACTGTGTTTGAAGGGAGTCTACTATAAACCAAACAATTTTCATATTTTTCTGAAGGGGAACTTGGTTGAATTCTCCTCTAAAATGTATAAGAAAATACCACTGATCTGTATAAACAATGCCCTTCATTTGACAAAGCTGATCTTGGAGGAGCCCTGCCATGACAAAGTCACAGAGATGAAGTCTGGTCTGTACAAGTATGTGTGCATTAACATAAGTGTCCTTTTTACCATGCAGAAGCGTAGGAGATTGTTAGCTGCATGATAGTTTACCTGTACCACCTGGAACAAAAGAGGTAATAAAATGGAGAAGAGGACATTTTCTCCCATATTAGATCTTTGTTTGTTGTAAGATATGTGAGTGTGCAAAGAAACCAGAAGGGGGTGATCGATTTATTGATTCAGTCTTAGCCCTTATGAAGCGTAGGGTTTCAAGTCAGGTTACTGTGAGCTATGCCATACTTCTGAGCTGGCTTTGTGCTCTGTCATCAACAGCACAGGAGGAGTAAGACGCTGAACTGTGGAAAAAAAAAAAAAAAAAAAGTGCAAACATCTTAAGTAACACCCATTAAAATGCACTTCCGTCCCTTCAAGCTGTTGTTTCCTCTGTTTTGGTTTAAAACATCTTTGAATGCTCTGAGCTTTTCCTGGCTTTATTTGTATCATCATTCATGTGTTCTGTGCAGCAAAGGCTCTGTCATTTTTAAACTACTGCTAATCTTCAAATAGTCAGACTTGAAAATTCATTTCTGGCAAGGGCTTTGCATAAATGATCTTAGCTTAAGAGGTTAAAATGAGTTACCTAATTGTTGCATCCTCTTTCTCCCCCAAGAAATTCAATCACACACACTTTGCTGATTGAAAGGATCAGGTTTACCATTTTTTCATATTTTACAACTATAAGAGGGGAAAATTTTAAAATAATGTTGAACGTAAGAACTGCAAGTCTTCTTTCCAGCTTTTATCCTTAGCTGCTTCTAATTTCTCCAGTCAAAATATAAAGACTATAATTTGGATGTCTTTTTTTTTTTTTAGCTGAATGGCTGTTTAATATACCCTCAATCATTTATCTGAGTATCTGATAATCACTATACTTGCCCCACAGCAATGGCATCTGTGCTTCTCCAAAATTTTTGTACTGCTTTATATTCTGCAATATAACTTAGCAGCTAAATAATTTCTTGCTAATGGAACAAACAAACCAACCAACCAACAGAAAATCCCCTGACCAGCATTGTGACTACTTCAGTGTCTCTGCAACTTTTTTACTTGAAAGAAAGAAGGCGCCTGAAAGGAAGTATTAGTAGATTTGCTCCTCTGGCTGAATGTTGTTACAGAACCAGAATTCTTCCTCACCTCACACATAGTATAAACAGCAGTGTCAAAAGTATTTTTGCCATGATATTCACTAAGTATGTTAACTTTTTCTCAGCCTGTTAAATAATGCTCATGAGGGAAAGTTCATTTGAGTCTGGGTTTCACATGCCTTTAAGAAAGGTTTGCTTGCCTAAGAAAAGTTAAACTGTGCACATTAAATCACTCTCCTGAGTTTATGTTCCAGGAGAAAGTAAGGAAATACTTTTCTAAATATGTTTCTGTCTACAGTGGAATGTGTTTTGGGATTTATTTCTTTATTCTCAGTTTGTTCCCAACAGAGTATTGCTAGAGGGAAGAAGAGATGCTGCTGACAATGAAAGGGAAGGCAAATGCTCCTCTGGGAGAGGACCTTCCAACTTTGAGGAGTGTTAAGCAGAAAAAAATCTCATCTAGGACCTAGGAGCCTGGGTCTCGTAGACAAGGACCTTGGCAAGGGGATCACAGCTGCATCTTGAAGGGGATGAAAAAGCTTTTTTCTGGGAGTAGAGAGCACTGAGTAGGTTTGTTGTAATCTGGAAATTCTTGTTACTAAGCCTGAAAGTAAGAACCTGACTTGCAAGAAGAAAGTAGGAAGGAAAAGAGTGGCTTGTAAGTTTTCTTTTTCAGATTTTTTGCCCTGCCTCAGCTACTCGTTATGAGTTCTCTCAATGTAAGAATTTAAACATTCCAGGTTATGTTCTAATTAAACATTGTTTGTTCACAAGCCTTTATTGTTCTTTTAGTAAGTCCTTCTAAGGAGAAGGTCCAGGAAGAAAACTTACAAAGTCAGTTAAATCTTCTGAAAAAATCTGTGTTCATCAGTGCCAATTCTAAACTTATATAGAATATATCTTAACATATTTTACTAATTTGGGCATGTATACATTCCAAGTACGTAATTTGCATGCATGGTCTCTGTAAGAACATGCACAATTGGACAAGCTCTGTGTGAACAACTCTACTGGTCTCATTCTGGAAAGTAAGTCTTAAAATTTTATATTGGAAACATTTATTTTCTGTATTTTCAGTGTTCCCTTCACATTGCATATTTGTTCAGCATTCAGTGTTCAATGGGTTCCAAATTTGGACTCTTATAGGCTATTTATATTCTGAAGCAACAATAAGTATTTTGTTGAAGTTAAAAAAAAGGAGAATGTTAATAAACATTCATATTATTTTATAATTATTTTAAGTTGTATGGAAGAAAAAACAGTTTTCTGCCATATTTGCAAATAAAAGTAATCCTAGGGTCTCTTACCAGGTCCACACCTCTCACAAGTGTTTCATATTTTTTCCAAAACAATAAGATAGGGAATTTGTCATAGTGATATGAACAGAGAAGTGTCTTTCATTACTTCCAACCTTACCATCAGACACAGTCTAGCCATGTTAAAAATGTTTTCTTCCTTTACCACATAAATTCATCGAGCAGGGCTAAGGATATTTCATGACAAAAAGGTATAAAACCATGAATAGAATGATCAAAAATTGCAAGTCCCTGCACTTAAGCTTATGAATATCTAGACAAGGTTACACTGGTACTTGCTGGATATGAGTTAGATTGCCCATAAAAGTCACTGTGAAAAGGCTGTGCATGTAAGACAATTCATCCTTTTTTGCAAATAAGCATGGATTAGACATAATAATTTCTTTAAAGTTGCTCTTGTGTGGCCACTTTGATACTATTCGTAGAACTGTACAAATGTCTGTTAAAGGTCAGGAAATCAGCCAGATTCCACACAACACTACAGAAATATATAGGAAGCCAAACAGTTTGTACGAGCAAAATGTTTCAGGCTCACAGCTTCAGTGAAATCATCCTGAGTTTGGAATCAGCTTCTGCTTCAAACTGTCCAACAACATTATTTAGTAAAATTTTCACTAATTTGAAATATCCAGCCAAAACAAGTAGGGAGACAAACAAAGAAAATTCCTTTTACTTTACCATTTTTTTTCTTATGGCAGCCTTTTGCTATGTGATATGGAATTTAGAGGTTAATTTTGTCGCAATCTTTCTGAAGAAAGTACAAGTCTAAAAATATCAGATTTAAAATTGTGACAGGTGAAGAAAATGGCAACGACTGTCCTCTTTTTAATTCTCCTCTGTCTTTTCCCATATTCAAGAACACAAATAAAAGTGAGGTTGGACAAAGGAAAAGAGTGTGGGAAAGGAAAAACCACACACTGTAAGTAGAAATAAGCACAGATTAAAAGAAAAAATGTCAGCTGTAACTATTCTCTGGCTTAGGACAGTTTTACACAAAGTTAATTCTTTATTTATACAAGGATATGAGCTGATTCCAAACAGTTGAATTGTACAGCATGCAATCCAAACATTTCAACTATCTCAGGTCTTCTTTCCTATCCCAAAAGTATTCTAGAAATTCCCTTTCAGCTCTGATGATTTCCAGAAGGAGAGTAATCTTTTACTCCTTATTTAGCTGGTATCTTACCTTCTCTCTGTTCCTGACCTTTCTGTGTGTGATGATTTATGGAGCAGAGAGAGGGTAAGAAAAGAATGCCAAGCACTACTCAAACACCAGATGCAAACTTCAGCTGACCTTTCCTGTAAATGGGCAATGTGAGGATGGCTCCTTCCTTTCAGTTCACATACAAGAATATTTGCAAAATCTAATTATTTAATAATCTGTCCTCTCCACCATGAAAAGTCCAAAGTCTGGACAGCACTTTAAAACAGTGCAAATATCATGTATCTCTGCAGGTGACAGGATTTCATAACTACAGAAAATGTAGTTTTAGTTAGATAATGTAACATAATTTCCTTACTTTGTCAAATGCAAAAGGCTGCTAACACTGTCTCAGCCCAGCATATCACCTGAAATGAAAAGCATCATTGTCTATCTTGTCCAGCGATAATAGTCCTATCTGCTGAAATATTACCTTTGTATGAGGAGCTGAAATCATCATCATCCATTACTATGGTGGATGATATCATATTTATCTCTGCCAAAACTTTGGATTTTTAAACCACTGGAGAGACTTCAAAGGATAAGCTATGCCTGGAGTTCAACAGAACCCACCTGTCCTGGTGAGTAAAATGGATTTTTGGGCATGAGCTGTCAGGGCTGATCGAGTGTGCTTAAAGCTAGATACCGAGGATTGCAGTAGGTAGGCCAAGGGCTGTCATCACATTGTCTGGGGGTCTCAATGCCACTGGGAACATTCATGCTGCTTCTGGGAGCACAGAGGGCTCAGGAGCATATCTGAAATGCTTGTGCACCAACGCATGCAGCATGAGAAGCATACAGGATGAATTGCAAGCATTGGTGAGCTTCCAGAGCTACAGTATCATTGGCATTAGTGAGGCTTGGTGGAATGAGTCCCACAATTGGAATGCTGAGATGGAGGGCTACAGCCTGTTCAAGGAGGAATAAGGCAGCGCAGGTGAGGTGCAGGTGTCACCATAGTTAAGGAAGAGGTTTGATTACACAGCTCTTACAGTTAGTGAGGATGGTGTTGAGATCCTCTGGGTGAGGATTAGGGGGATGGAAAACAAAGGAGGTATTGTAGTGGGTGTCTACTACTGATCACCCAGCCAGGATGTAAGCACTGGAAACCAAATTCATTTTCTGTTGAGAGCTAAACAAAGGAAAATGTATCCTTTTTTCTTACAATCTCTTTTTTAAAATGACTTGATCTCCTTTTGAGTGGAGTGGTTGTATTTGCTGCATATGCAAAGGACTAGATGCTCATTGTAGGTCCTTTTCAATTGAAATAGTCTATTCTATTTTAAATTTTCTGTTGATATTTAAGTGAAAATATTTTGCCTGGAGTATCTTATTCCTAACCCCTTCCTTCCAATACAGTATCTGACTATATTTCCATGAGCTCTTTTAGTGGGGCAGATGACCACACTGCAAAGTAGACTGTAGTTGCCACAAACATGTCGGAACAGTTCATGCTCGTGCCTTTCCTCTGTTTTACCTCCCCAGCAATAAATATATATTGTGTATATTGTTACCATTTTTGCTCTCCTAAACACATAAATTCTAGGAATACAACCTCAGTAAATATGCCATTTCCCATCAAGTAATGAAGGAAAAGCAAGTAAGAGAGATGAGAAAATGTAATAAAGGGAAGACATTGAAAGTTCTGAGAAAAACTTGACTTTAATGGTTTTTGTTCACAGTAATAGGCTGGGGAAAAAGCTGTGGAAACAAATGGACTGGCTTTACTCTGTATTCCACTGTTACAAAGTAGGAGCAATGTGGGTGATGACAAGTTGGCAGAAGAAAGTTCACAGTGGTTACTAAATTTAACATTATCTACCAAGATGTAATAGATCAACCAGTCTTTTTCATATCGACTTTGATAAGAGCTGTGGGGTTTTTTTTACATTTTCAGTTCTCAGGTACAATAAGAAATGTGCTTACCACATATATTAGGTCATTATTCTGTTTATTTTATAACTGGTAAACAACAGAAATGGCAGAACCATTTGCTCAGATCCATTTCTCTTCATTTGCATACCTTGACTAATGCATCGGTTTGGATCCACCTTTAATCACCTAATGTTCTCAAGTTGAATGTTACTATTAGGTCTCCAAACTTTCATAAATTCCACATTGGAAATACACAGTTTGCTACTCATTATTGCTTTTTCTTATTCCACTATTAAAGATTTAATTCTGCAATAAAACATCAAAAATCAGCCAAAAATTATTCACTGAAATGAATGGCATGATAGTACACATTGCAACAAATAATAGACTTTATCCTGGAGAGAAGATCTGATGATCATTTTGCAAGCCATTTTTGAGATAAAAGAGAAACAAAAATATGAAAACCTGATTTTAATCAATACCCATACTTATATAAATATCAATTTTGTATCTGAATTTGCTGAGAGGTATCACAGAAGACTTATTTCCTTGCCTCATATAAGTTCTGATGAATTTGTTCGATGGAAAATTGCTAGCCTAATATCATAAGCAAAGGTTGATTCTTTATTTGCCAGCTGTCATGGAAAGTTTTACACAGTGCTTAAAAATTTATAAAGTATACTTAAAAATTCCAGCAGATTTTGGAAAGCATTAGACATTCAAAGAGAACACCTGATTTGGAATTTATAGATGAGACAGACTATGACTATGAAACTACTTGACATTTCTTAGACACTCTGACTTCTCTCTGAGGGAGGTGCAAGTTATCATGACTCTGTCGTGAGTCTGAGAATCTTTCCTAAAGTTTAAAACCTCACCCCTCCCCAGGCATATCAGGATTTGAGGTTGTGAACCTGAACCTTCTTTCTGATATGACACTGTGCTGCATAAAAATACTGTCTCTACTTTCTTTTTTTCAGTATTGTTCATGTTTAACTTGTCACCTTTTAAGGAAAAGTCAATGAATCATCTCAGAAAGCACGAAGAAATACAAAATTCTTTCCTAAAGTTGTCACATTATCTTTTTGGCCACCTGGCCTAAAATTCAGACAGAAGAGACATTTGAGTTTCTCATTATAAAGGTAACGCCATTGCTACTTCAAGGTAATGCAAGACCGTTTCTGACTTCTGGGAGGAGATGACAAGGAAGAGTAAATTCATCATAGTTAAAACTCTAAAGACAACATTACTCTGACTTTGACTACACATTTAATTAACCATGAACTATTTTCAGTTCACATGACTTTCAATATCAAAGCAGCAGTTGCTAATGAATATTCTTCTTCCTCCCTTCTTTTCCCTGGGAGGGGGAAAAAAATAAGACACACTTGTTATTTCTTACAAACTCTGAATTTAAGGAATCAGTTTTTACATGGAAGTAGATTAAAAGTAAACATTTAGTTTTATTAATATCAACATATAAGGTGAAGGAAAAAAACTTCTTCAAATTCTTGCTTTGATAAGTTGTAGCTTTGCAACTATGATCGTTTAACTACACATTATATGGTGTTACTCCTGCTTTAGTTTGGCTGAAAATACTTCAGCAGTATTTTTATTGATTTCCCCACTGTACAGCAAGGGAGAATGCCTCTATAATTATGTTATTTCTTAGTTGGATTTGGGATTTGGGGAGGGGGTAATTTCTTCTAAATTCAAATTAATGCAGAATTATAATCCCTTCCTCTGTGCCTAGGTGAGTAAAATGTTATATTTAAATATGTCATATAAGAGTCCAAACCGACATCTGTTATGCTTTATAAAACTGAAATTAAAGAATGTAAAAAAAGTATTTTTATCAATTTTGTTGGCTTTTAAATAAGCCCTCATTCAAATGAATTAATCAAAACTACATAGAATGAATGGCAGTCTGTGAACCCTCCTTATTTTCCAAGAAACATAGTCTCTCATATTTTTTGTCTCTTGTTATAAGGACTAAAAATGAACATAACTTTTATTTTGATTCCTTATGAATTACATATATATATAACTTAATGCTGACCTAAGAAAATTTGAGTGCTTTTCTAGTGAAGTCATACATTTAAAAAAAAAGAAGTAGATTTACAATTGGTACTAAAAAGTGTATGGTCATAAAATGATGCATTGATTCAATAGTGCTGGCATTACACACACAACTTACTGGAAAAGAAATATTCAAAACACTGACGAGGTATGTAATGAAAAATGAAAGAAATATTGGAGCATGGTATTTAACAAAATCAGATAGAATATTCATTAAAATAATTGCCTAAAAACATAGGCTATCATTAAAATGCTACGGTATCAGCTTCCCAAATAGGCTTGGGTATAACTATTGACTGTCTTAATAACCTTCTTTAGTTTTGATGCATGGACATGGACAAGATAAATGTAACTAGCTAAGTGCTAAGAGATAGAAAACTGGAGTGGGGGATCTGCTTATTTGCTTCTTGTATTTTCAAATACTGTTGCTAGTATTTGTTAAGAAGCAGGGCTGAGCTATTACATCTTTTACCAGTCAAAACCACAAGAAAACACATGGGGATGTGAATGCAATTGGAAATTTTCATTTTGCACCATGAAAAATAAGAAGAAGGAAGTAAAAGGTGTAGGCTTAAGAATACCTCCTTGGCAAGCTTCTTCAGTGATCCTGTACTTTGCTGTACTTTGCTTTGATTTGAGTATACATAACTAGCTTTTATTTTTAGCACACTAGAGGAGGCTCAGGAGTCAGGATTCTTTCTTTTTTTAACAGGCTGAACAAATTAATAAAGTAACAACTGGATGGTGTGCTGGAAGAATATACCCATTGTTCCTTGATGCAACTTTAGGGCCTTCAGCTGAACTACTTCAAGATTAATTCTGATCTTAGAGGACTGTGCTCAAATACGTGAATAAATGCTCTGTAACAATTTTCATTCCCATGAAAAATATACTTCTTGGCTTTTTCTCTTTCTGCTCCAAAAGGTCTTTTTTTTTTGATTTTTTTTTTTTTTTTTTTTTTTTTTTTTTTTTTTTTTCATTTTTTCTTTTGGGTTTTGGTTTTTTTTTTCTTTTTTTTTTTTAAACTTTTTTTTTTTGTTTTTTNTTTGATTTTTTTTTTTTTTTGGTTTTGTTTCTGTTTTGTTGCAATGTTGCATTTGGGTTTTGGTTTTTTTTTTCCTTTTTTAGTTTAACACTTTCATCTATGGTTCTGTATTTTAGATTTTTCTATCACCCTACTTCCTTGCTATGCTTGCGGCTCGTAAATTTTTTTTTGCAAAACATCATTTAAGACTAGATAGATATACTGTTGCCACGGGGTATTTGAACAAATATATTCTATACAGACACTAGCTTCTAGATGGTCAGCATTCTCAAAGAGCTTTTCAGACCTTAATGTCATAAAGGTTTCATGCTATCTAGGTATCTAGGAGTTAAAGAGATGCATTCTGCTCAAGACAATTATGATATACAATCTGTTAACTGTAAAATATAGAGTAGATAAATTTTACAACAGAATTAAAGTAAATCTACATCCTCAGGCACAATTCCCACCATGACAGTTTTCCTTAGGATATAAATTTTGTCTTAAGCATTTCTACATGATTACAGAAAACATAGGTTGGGAGGGACTTCCAAAGATCATTTAACCCAACTTCTTATCCCACCACACTCTGATCAGGTTACTCAGCATAGCATCCAGCTGAGTTTAAAATATCTCCAAGAGGAGAAATCCCACAGATTTTCCAGGCATCTGCTCTACCTGAATGACCACCACTTTTATGATGAAAATATTTCCCTTGTATCCAGTTAGAATTATCCAGCTTGTGTCCATTGCCTCTCCTTCTTCCACTGTGCACTTTTGAGAACAGTTTGGGTCCATCTTTCTGTATTGTTCCAGTGCTAAGTCAGTGTTTTGTATCAAAGAGCCCCAAGCTGAATACAATATTCTGTATTTGATCACATAAGAGTTGAGTGGGGCACAAAATTCACTGCTTGAACTGTCAGCTGTGTTATTTCTAATCTAGTCAAGTATGTGGGTGGCCTTCACTGATGCAAGGGTGCACTGCTGACTCCTCCAGTTCAACTGGTTTTTCACCTAGAAACCCTGGTCTTGCAATCTGTAAAGCTGCATTCTAGTCAGCTGACACCAAGACTGCAGTCCTGCATGAGTTTAGTCCATCCCAGGTGCAGAAACTTATGTTTACCAAAGCTGAACTTCATTCAGTTCATTCATTCAGTTCATTCATTCATCCCTTCTTTCTGGATTGCGTTGTCCCTTGAACAGCACCCCAATCTTCCAGACTTTCTTCAGGCCACTATTGTGCAGTATGGGAAGTGTATTCTGCATAAACATCCAGTTTGTCAGTGAAGACTTCGCAGGACATGAGGTGAGGCTGACAGGCCTGTAGTTTTGTGGATCCTCCTTCTTCCCCATCTTCAAGATGGGGTATTGTTTCTTTTTTTTCAAATTATCAACAGCCTCACAACAACAGCAGCTAAGTCCCTGTAATAGTTTGATATAGGCCTTCCTTGGTAACCAGGTTGGAACTAGGGAAGTACCTATATCCCAGTATTCCATCCTGTTTTTTACATAAACAAGAGTATAAAGAAGAAGGAGGGAGGAGAGTTCTCTCTCTCTTCTCTTCCGTTGGTCTTGGAGACAACAGGTTCCCTGCGGCCAATCTCGCTTATCTGGGAGTAAGGCCTGCTGTGGGCCTGTTGTTTTCCTGATCCGGGTAGAGAAATCTGGTGGAGTAGCTTTCGTCTTTTTGAGGAAAGTATAAAATTCTTTTGTTTACTAGCTTTTATTAGCTGTGTACATCTATGCATATCGCGGGTTTTTTGTGTTTTGTTTTTTTATTTGCTTTGGGGGGTTGGGAATTACTCTTGTTTATATGTATATAATTCTCTTTTTTGTAACTGTATATAGTGTAAATATATATATATATTACTTTGGTTTTGTCATTTTGGCTTTTCGGTAGCTTTTCCCTTCTCCCTTTCCCTTGTGTTCATGGGGAGGGGGGAGGAGAAGCTGCTACTATGAGTTTGAGCATTCGGCAGGAAAGCTGGATTCAAACCATCACAGTCCCCCAGCACCCTTGTGTCCCCTTGACCTTGTTGTTTTTGTATGGCTTAAGTACATCTTCACTTGATCTTACCTCCATTGTTGGTAATACTGTTCTCTCACAGACTCTGTTAACTGACCTGAGGACCTAGAAGGCACGCAGGTAAATCTGACAAGTGGAAAAAAATGAGGTAAAATAGTATTGGGTACCTTGGCTTTCTCTATGTCATTTGTCACTGTCTTTCCAGCCCCACTGAGAAGTTGTCATATTTCTTTCACCTTCATTTTATGCCAATATGCATATAGAAGACTTCCTGGCTGTCCTTCACATCGCTCGCAAGTTCCAATTCCAGCCGAGCTTTGGCTTTCCTAGCCCCATCTCTGCATGCTTAGGCAATGCTTCTGTATTCCTACCAGCTACCCTATCCCTGCTTCCAGATTTTGTGTTCTTCCTTTATCTAGTTAGGCTCAATCAGAAGTTCCTTGCTGATCCATGTTGGCCTTCTGCCATGCTTGCTATGATAGTCCTTGAAATATCAGCTCTCACATTGGACCAGATTCTCTGCAACTCTTTTAAATTGTAGCTCTTCATAGTCCTTTGATTTCCTTTTTGCTTCCTTTTTTTTTTTTAATTTTTCTTTAATTTTAATTGCAGCTAATTTAATTTAGCTACTGGGTTAGCTACAGAGAAATCAATAGTTAAACAACTATGAAAAAGAAGTAAAACTAGAACAAATCAGCCTGTACCACCTCTTATGATTACCTGATATTTCTCATGGCATGCTGCTTAGCAAAACAAAATTTGCCAAACCTCCAACCTTTCAACCTTTGGTGAAAGTTTTGGGGATACTTTAGCTATTTCTAAAAATAAATCCAAGGGGGAAAAAAAAAGTGTAAAAAAGAAAAAGAAAAAAACAGCAACAACAAAAGCCCAAGCTTTCCTAGAAAGGATTTACGTGCAAATTTCCCTTTGAATGACTTAGCACCACTGTGGTTATATATGTGGTTTATCAGCTGTCAGTTTTACTGCTCCTTCCAAAATCCATTCAGATACTGTGAAGAGTGACAAAAAACAAATGCCAGTAACTGAGTGGTATATACTGGAACTCATAATTCAGGCCATTGTTAATACCTAGCAAAAATTACATAACTGAGACAAGGAAAAGCTCAGGTTAAATATGTTTCCAAACACCTGGGTACTAGAATCTAGCACATTACACAGAGGTAAGGTGTAGCTTCCCAGCAACACCTTCTGCAAAGCAATGGTGTCACGTCAGAGGTGGGAGTTTAGATTTTGTCTGTTGGTATCCCCAAGGGAATCGAGACTCTGGTGCTCGACAATCTCTCAGTGAGACCCTTCACCAACAGATTCACAAGATTGGAGGGTACCTCGACCTCCCTCTTTAGGGGGAGCTCAACAGAGCCAAGACCCCTCAGAGGGTCTTGCAGCTGGTGTTATCCACTGCCAGTGACTGCGAAGACTCACTGAACAGTTTACAGAATAATACTTTTTATTAATACAATTTGTGACAGATTAATAAACTTCAAAGGTTACTGGTGATAGTGTCCACTGCAAAAACATGTTTTAAAGCATTCTATTGATACATATATTAAGCAAGTACAAGCTCTAATACAAAGCAATCTCCTAATATGCTATGGAGTAAGCCCAAGGAAAAGCTCTAGTCCTAAAAACAGCATTTAGAGTGCAGAGAGTATATTTCTCACCCAAGGCATCCCTCTGGGAGAGGAGAATATGGACTCAGCCTGTCAACTGATCCCAGCATTTTGGTGAAAGTCTTCTCCCACTTTCCCACTATTCCCAGCTTATATTTATTCTACGTTCCTTATGTTTGGATGGATTTTGAGTGGCTCTAGTAATAAATACCTTTTATTTATGATTGGCGCAGTTAACGGGAGGGGGGTGGTGGTCATGGTTTGGCACCTGAGGAGGGAATTTGACATGGTTGTTGGCTTCAGCAGCAGAACATCTCAATTCTCCCTTGCCAGACAGGTACTGTATGGTCTCAGGACCACAATATTCTCCCATTCTGCTGGGATTAGAGTGGAGGGGGGCCGTGTAGTCTTCACTTCATTCCACAGTCCATTCTGTTTCTCTGAGCAGATGTTTATCATTGCACTGGGCAGTATGTTGACCTCAGTCCATCCAGGGAGTTGCAGCTGATTTTTACTTTAAAATTCTGAATCGCCTCTAGGTTTAACTCTATCCATCAGCCCACAAAGGGCCTAGGAAAGTACACAGTTCCCTGTGGCTAATTGCCCTGCAGGTGAGACATGAACTACCAACTCTAGCAATGATACATCAGGATCCTGTTTCTCACAGATTCTGCCTGCCAACTCAGCTGGTCACTCTGCAGTTCTGGGTGGAACTCAGAGGGAACACTTGTTTTCCCCTTTGTGAAGCTAACAGTCAGGTTAGAACCCCTGTTGGCATTTCAAACATAAACATTTCAAGGAAGGGGAAATAGTCTCACCTTTACGCTAAAAAAACCAAACCAAACTAAAACAAAAAAGACCCCAAAACATTGAAAAAAATGACACGCGCACCTTCAGTCTCAGCACTTCTGGTACTTTTATAATCTAAAATTATATACATGTCAAAATGTTTATTCTTGTAGAGAATTAAAGTCACCCCAATGTTTCATGATACAATATTTCTTGAATGTGGTAAAATTTGTTTGACTTCTGAAAGTCCACAGCCAGAAGGATTGGTAACATCGTGTTTAAATAAAAAAAGACTCATCTAGTTACTGTGCCTTTAAGAGAATGAATATTTGGAAATATTGGTAACATTCAAATACCTGAGAAATTTCATCATCGTATGCTTGAACCATGGTTCAGCATAAACACACGCAGATGCCTAACTGTAACACAACAGAGGTTATTACTGACATCAGTGAGGTATTTCTAAACTACACCACACAGGTGGTGGGTCTAATTTTGAAGCCTACCGAACACTGTGAATCTCCCAGTGTATCACAATTTTACAGAAACACCTGTGTTAAATAACTCTGCTCTGATTCTGTATGAAAATGCATGGTGTTCAATAGTCCTTTGAATTAAATGCCTTGCCAACAAGCCACAGGTGTACACCACAGGAGCACATGATAAAGTAATTGTAAAGGATGTGATGACAGCTCTCCATCCATAATACCACCTGCCCAAGATGCACTCATGCATCTATTTAATATTTAGGTATTTTCTAACTAGCTTCAGAGTCATCTAAGCAGTCAGTATCAATTCCAAAAGTATCACTAAGTAGGAAAAAAACCCAAATCAAAACAAAAAACTTCCATGTAAATCACGTTTAAAACTGATTGAATCCAGTCCAGAAAGGAATAAAATAAAACCATTACCCACTCATCCCCCAAAAAAACCCACAAAAAATACATGCTAATACTTTAAATAGATAGGATAACTTTGATCTGTAATATTTTAAAATTGAGGGTCTGCAAAAACCTTCCCTTACAGAAAATGTTACTACAGAAAATGCAGACAGGATAAATACCTCAAATCTGTTGAAATCTATAGACAAATTTCGTTAATCCTTTAAGATCTGCAGGTTAGTTTAAAAATTCTATAGCTATTGTACATTTCTATTATACAAATAAATTGGCAGTGGATTTTAAATAAATGTATTTGGGTTCTGTAGACACTGACTGATGCTAGTCTTATTCTCTGAAATAGAATTTTTGCAAGTACTAAATAGCACCTAAAAATTTTTAGAGTTACATGATGTGAAAATTCCAGAAAAAATTAGACATTTTGATCAGACATTTGTGTTTTGCCAATCTGTTTTGCCCCCCCACCCCACCCCCCTCGGGCAATGAGGATGGATTTAAGGAAAACAGTCACCAACTTTAAAGAATAAGTGTATAAGTTTATTATAGTGCAAACCAGTAAAGAATTACAAAAGAAGCAGTGGCTTATGAAAGGATACACTTAGCAATGCATCTGATCATTGCTACAAAGAAAGTCTTATAGAGATTAAGAGAGAGATATGTCATCAGTTACCCTAAGTAATTATCGTCATCCATATAGCACTTCAGCTGGGAAGGCCGATAACAGTGAAAGACTGGAGAACCTCTTCCCGGTAACTGGGAAATCCTACACAGTGTGTCCACCCATGGGGAAGCCTCCATCTTTGCTGTGAGAGGGTCCAGCTTATATAGTGTTAAGCCAACCAGCTTACATCACTCGATTGGTGTGGAAAAACAGTCTGTCTTTATTCTTCTCCTTGGTTTTCCCCTGAGGCCTCGCCAAGGCCCAGAGGGAGACCAAGGGAGTTAGTTTGGACTGACTATTATCAAATGCCCCATGGCCTTGACTAGTCTCTAAATACAGAATTATGGCTACATTGACATCTCAAATATGAAGAAGCTGCGACCTTGTGAGGCCTACTGTTTTTGTGGCCTTGGCTGAAAAATCATATTTATAACATATACAGACCTTACTAATTATTAATAATATGCAGTGCTAACAAACATGAACGTGTATTCTTAAAGGATTACTAAGGTTTATACATCATCTTGGTTAATAAGCAAATATATGGCTAAATGCAATACTAGGCTAAATATAATATTAGGTTGGAGGGTCCACCTATAGGTCAACTTTGGCTCAAGGCCAGTTCTTCTTTGTAAGAAATCTGAAGAAAATAAGTAAGCACAGCAAGTACAGAACCTCCTTCTGAATTATTTCACAATTACAAAAAAAAGTTATATATTACATATGAAGGTTTTGATTAGTGAACAGAAACATAGCTTTATCATTCTAAAGGATATTTTGGGACACTATCAGTAGCAATTGTCAAAGCACAGATCCATCCATATTCACAAAAAAGTACTGCCCTTTGTTTTATTGTGTTTAGTGGAGTACATACCCTAAAGGTTCAGTCAGGAAGAATTAATTTTCTTATGATCACAGTTAAAAGATCCTGCACTGCCAGAGTGGATGACTGGATGAAGGCAGGCTCTACAACTATCTATGACTCAGGAATGGATGTGACTTTGGCTAGAACTAGTAAGAAGAGCAAAGTCAGATGGACTAAGTCTCATGTTGCTCCTCTCTGCTTTTGGTATGATTTTTGATTTGAATCTTTTCCACAAGCTTAGCCAGTTCATGGCTATGTGTACTTGCATAGCAGCTAAACTGTACAAAACATGTTTATTAGCTCATGTGTTTTTTGCTTTGTTTTAATTACAAAAATCAAGATTATCGTCATCCCAAGTAGCTATAAATTTGGGAAAAGTTCAAGCTTGCTTCTTGAATTACAGTTGAAATTCTGCCTTTAGTCCTGTCCCTTTTGTCTGCCTATTTTCAGTAATGATGACATTCACTCACCTTTTACCCACAGCCTAATTATTAAAATGTTGAATAGAAATTCTGTGGGGATAATAACGAGCAAATCTGTCAGTCCCCAATCTACAAATATGCTAAAAGAGTGAATCATAGAGTTACAGAAGAAACTTTTTCCGTCCACAATAGCCAGTCTGTCAGATTCGTGTCATCTAATTACCATAAATGTGAGTCAGTAGCTCCTTCCATTAACTTGTATCTAATTGTCCACTGAATTCTGGTGCAAACTCTTTCCTCAAAGTGCTGAATACTGAGTAGGGCTCAGACCTTTTCCTCACACTACTGCTCTCTTAACACCTCCCTTCTGCTTTTCTGTCTCTCCTACATAAAGAACAGTTAGAGACTCAGTCCTTTTTAACTTCTCTGTGCATATATGCACATACCACACACATGTCTCTCTCTCTCTGTGTCCTCTCAACAATAGAATTCAGAGCATGTTTTAGAAAGAAGCATCTACTATGTCACAGTCTTTAAGGTACTATGGTTTTAATAGCTATCAACATGATTGATGATTGATACCAATGCTTAACAATAGAAGACTTCAAGGGATTAAACTATGAGATTAAAGCTGAGAATCCAGGGTTTCTGGTAAAACTATAATAAAAGTCACAATCTCTGATAGGCACAGTGGTGGCAGATAACACACACTGACTGATGGATTATGCAACTGCTTCCCGATTTCTGTGGATGTTTTTCAGAAAATTTAAACACACAAAATATATTTTCCCTTATATTCAGCTCCACACATGGTGGATTCATCTCCTCTTCAATGGATAAAAAGACCCATCTTGATACCTGTGCCAGGGAGTGGTGGTAAATGTAGTTTAATCCAGCTCATGACTGATCACGAGTGGGGTTCCCCACGGCTCATTACTGGAGCCAGTTCTGTTTAATATTTTTATTAATGATCCGGATGAGGGGATCAAGTGCACCCTCTGTCAGTTCACAGACAACACCAAGTTGGGTGAAAGTGTTGGTCTGCTAGAGAGTAGGAAGGTGACAAAGGGCTCTGAGCAGGCTGAATTGACGGGCCGAGGACAATTGTATGACATTCAATAAGGTGAAATATTGAGTCCCGCACTTGGGTCACAACAATTCCATGCAGCACTACAGGTTGAGGGAAGAGTACCTGGAAAGCTGAATGGAGGAAAAGGACCTAGGGGTGCTGTTTCACAGCCAGCTGATTATGCGCTGGCAGCATGCTGAGATGGTTAAAAAAGCCAATGGCATCCTGTCTTATACCAGAAATAATGGGGCCAGCAGAACTAGGGAAGTTCTAGAGTCCCCCCGTACTTGGCACTGGTGAGGCCACACCTCAAATCCTGTGTTCAGTTTTGAGCCCCTCACTGCAAGAAAGACATTGAGGTGCTGGAGCATATCCAGAGAAGGGCAACTGAGCTGGTGAAACGTCTGGGGCACAGGTCTGATGAGGAGAGGCTGAGGGAGCTGGGGTTGTTTAGCCTGGAGAAAAGAAGGCTGAGAAGAGACTTTATCGCTCTCTACAACCACCTGAAAGGAGGCTGTAGTGAGGTGAGGATCAGTCTCTTCTCCCAGGTAATAAGCAATAGGAAAAGAGGAAAAGGCCTCTAGTTGAACCATTGGAGGTTTAGATTTTATGTTAGGAAACATTCCTTCACTGAAACGGTTATCAAGCACTGGAACTGGCTGCCCAGGGAAGTGGTGGAATTGCCATCCCTGGAGGTAATTAAAACACATGCCAGATGTAGCTCTTGGGGACATGGTTTAGTGATGGACTTGACAGTGCAGGGTTAATGGTTGGAATTGATGAACTTAAAGGTTTTTTTTCCAATCTAAATGATTCTGTGACTCTATGATCCTCTTCTCTGGTTTTGGAGTATTGATATTTTCATGTAATACATTATATTTCTCAGCCCAGCTTCTCTTCCAGCTCAATCTTGTATTCAAACCCTCATCCTGCTCTTTTGAACATCACAGTCTAAACTAATTCAGTATTATTCATTCCTTTCCAAGTTATAGAAGAAAATAAGACAGGTCATGAAGAAACAAATCTTTTCTGACAAGTTAATAGCTTTTATAACCTAGTTGCCAAATGTGACAAAAATCAAGAGACACATGGAAATTGACTTAACTAAGTATTAATTCATTGTTTGCATGCTTCTGATCACTTTTTTCATAAGGTTATAGAATAATAGACCAAAGTTTCTGCCCTGGATGAGATTAAAAACCAGGGCCAACTACAAAGACAGAAATTCCCATGCTTAAATGTAGCTCTGTTGTAGTCCCACATAGTTAAAAGTCCATGGTCATAAAGGAGAAAGCTAAGCACATACCCAAGTCCTTTGAGGGTCAGGGAATCTAAGAAAAAAAATCAATGGCACTTTGTTATATAGAACATGGCATGAAGATATTCTCAAAGATTTTTAGACGGATAATGTACAGCATACTATTAAAATTTCAATGGTTATAACCTATCTTGAAAAAAACCCCAACACTGTTTTGGGATCTAGTTAAAATACAAGAAGAATATAAGCTATAATCAAGAATACAGTTGTCATGGAATTAAGTGTACACTTAAAATATTTATGAAAACCTCAATAAATGATTGAGGGGGTTTAATTTGAGGAGTACAGAAGAAAACAGAAGCTAACACCTCCATCGTGATGAGGTAAGCCAGTCTTCAAGCAAACTGACTTAGACAAAGTTGATTTCTTAGTGTTCAGAATTCTAGGTTGTATCCATCCATCCATCCATCCATCCATCCATCCATCCATCCATCCATCCATCCATTCATCTGTACACCCATCCATTCACACACCCACTTGTTGTCCCACTTGCTATCCCAGAACAGGGGAAACAAAAGTACTCTTGAAATTTAAGGGCATCTCCCTTTTTCTCAAGTAGATGAGTAACAGACAGAAATATGGGGACTTGCCCACAAGGGTTTTTAAAGATTTTTTGAAAATTCTAGTCCACTTCAGGTCACTATAAAAGATTCATCAATTTAAAGAGTCTTGTGTGCTGCCTCTTTCTTTGAGATCACTTTTATCTTTCCGTTTTCTTCACTTAAATACTGTCTGGTTAGAAAAAGTTTACTAATCACTACATTCATTGATGTCCACAGGACTCTGCATATGAGTAAGCACAGTAGATGTGCGTGCACCATGTTTGAGATAATTTCTAGTTTAGCAATGGTAAAAACCTGAAAATTGGTACCTCAGTAGATGCACTTACAGAGAACAAAAGGACAACAGCTGTGCAGCTAAACCTGTAATCATGGCAACAGTTAAAAATTAATTCATTCTATCTACATTATTGAAATTCATTTCCTGTCCAGGGACAACAGTGTTAAATGAGTTTCATAAGATGGTTACATATTGTACTGTTGAATTATTTTAGGAAGAGACTTATCTTAAAGTAGTCAGATAGTTTTGGTAATTTCTCATGTGTATAGAAAGATAAAAGTAACTCAGATTGTACTCTGTAGTTCATTCGATATTATATCAATTGCTTGGATATTTTCTGAAATATTAGCTGCATAAAATTAAAGGTTGCTGTTTTCATATTCCCATTAATCTAAGGCTACATGTAACTCTTTCTTGGAGGAAGTAAACATAAGCACTGCACTGGTGCACAGGCTCCAAATACCTTTATATTGGCAACACGACCAATTTCTATCACCAATACCCAAGGCAGTGTTTATCATGATCTTGCTTCTTATCTGCTGTACCGAAGAAGTTTAGGAATGCTGATATATAAAAAGAAAGATGCATAAGTACAAGAGTTCACACACACACACACTCTGGAGGATGTTAAACAGAAGATAAACACACTAGCTGTTACATTCTGGATATCTATATTCAGTTTCTGCTAGTGAAAATCAGTTTGATGGTTTCATTTTATTATTAGTTGCAGCAGTCACAAAATATCGATGGTGTTGGCTGATTCCCTTTAACATATGACCAAGAACTTCTTTTGAAGATCAGGATGGAGATATGCATGCAGAGCTTTGCAAAAACTTTTGAACATTGCCATTTCTTCTATTTCATGACCACTAAACCCATGTAAAGATATCTTAAAATCTGAAATAAAGATTCAAATCTCAGTAAAGAAAAAAATTTCTTGCTGCTGCATCTACAGGCAGCTCCACATTTCTATTCTCATAATAAACTGATAACTTGACAAGCCTAGTGTTTTTTCTGCAGGAAATTTCTCTGCACTTTAACTTAAAATGATAATGGAGCAGAAAAACTTAAGTCTTCTCCACTTGTGAATGTGTCTTAACATTAAACTATTTTCTGTTATTAGAACATTACGAGAATGGCTACCAGTGAAGTAGGAAGGCTAGCTAAATCATGGAGACCCATCCAATTTCCCACCATACTCAGCATATCTTGTGTCATCTGGTTTGAATCTCCAAGGATTATATGTAAATTTGTATCTGAAGTGGGAGCCGACACATGCAATTCCCCACCCCTCTACCTCTGTATCCCTATACCTCAGTTTTAAAAGTGGAGAGGAAAGCCTGTCTGTCAAGACTGGAAGGGAACAGCAATGTACTCTGACAGCTTCCCAGTATTGATCCTGTGGGAACCAAGGTTCTTGCATGGGCCAAGGTACACACCTGGTACTGAGTATAAACTTAATTTTTCTGTAGCTAGGCAACCCTCTGCAGATGTTAATACCTGCTCAAGACAGAAAAATCAATGACTGTGAAGTGTTCCAGCATCACAACAACACAATATTTGAGCAATCAGACTCTTACTGTTGCACACTTCTGTTTGCTAATGGAGCATCCAAAGTCACGTAAACTAGCTCAGCGTGCAGTCCAGTTGCCATTTTGTGATGGCAAGCAGTGCAGAACATTACAGGCTGTGATATAGAAGGAGATTTTCCTTTTCTCTCCTTTTTACTAGTGCAGAAGAAAAGTCCTTTAAAATGAATGTATATATCTGCCTCTGCTTGTGTGTTTGTGTGTGTGCATGTTCATAGAAAATTATAATATGCACCTTGGTAACTTTTACATGCTGTGAAATTTAACAGGATTTTCATGCTGATCTTATAATCGTATGCTTTTAAGTCTTTCTATTTTTCTTTCGAAGCAAATGGCCCATGGCTTCAAGAATCCAAAATTAATAGCACTGGGTTATCTCTTGACCATCATCCAACTTAACTTGGGGACAATTATCTGTGCATACCAAATTAATTCCTAGGACACCACAGATAAATAGTGTGGATTCATTGTTATGCATAGTAACCTCAAGTTATAGGTCTCTAACATTCATTAAAAGGTTTCAGTAGATACTGAAAAACAAAGCAACTCTTGCAGAATGGAAACAATTCCCTCAGGTTAAGGATACAACTCAAGTTTTCATGGGAAATTAGATTAGACTAAACAGAAGACATAAGAATGTTTTACTGTAAACTAAAGTGTAAGAGAAGTAGACAAGCTAATTCACTTTCATAGCTAATATTTACAGTGCTAAATCTGATACTTAATCACAGAACCAAAAGCCTATATATTTTGGTCGAGACAAGAAGGAATTTGTTCTTAATATTTCTTAGTTTCTGTATAGCTCCTTTACATCAGATTTCTAAAACAGGGTGCTGCCTAATACTGTCTGGTAACAGTTTGGGGAAATGATTTAGCAGTGAGTGGAAGTTGCAGGACTTTTAAGATACTTACAAAATTATTTGAAAAATTCAGTGTTCCAAAGACATTTCACTTCTGAGACCTGATGCGACCACTGACAAAGAAAGGACAGACAATTTTAACACAAAACTAGCAGAAGAAGCAGATGGGACAGAGGTCATAGCAAAAAAAAAAAAAAAATCTGTGAAGAAGTGCCAAGGTGGGAGGTGAGTACACTCTTTTGTGAAGGGTGGAAAAAATGCTGAGTGGCATGTTTAGGAGCCTTAATGTTAGCTGAAGAGCCTGGGAAGTGACGAAGAAAAGAGGCAGCAAAAAACAAAATTCAACAAGAAACCGCAAGAAGAGAAACTAGGAAAAAACTGCAGTCAGGAAAAAGGATTTCTTTGTCATTATTCTCTAATTATTGTTGGTTGCAGAAACTTTCCCTGCTTTAAACAAGTTGGAAGTAGACAATTTCTTTTCAGACAAAAGTAGTGCAGTTTTTTGTAACTCTCACTGACTTTCCTTTTCTTACTGTTGACAAGAACTAGATAACATTTATCAGCTCTCTGAGAGGTTGATCCAGCACCACTTGAGTCAATAGCAGTTTTTCTAGTGACCTCAATAGGCTGAAGATCAAGCAGTGAATGGAATGTCTTCTGTGTGTGTGCCAATAATAACAAATTCATCCCATACCCTGGGAGCGCGCCTGATCCAATATCCTTCTCCTCAAAACACAAAGTGAGGTGAAAGAGATTACAAGCACACAGCTGCAGCTGTGACATCTTAATGGATCTCATACTAGAAGGTAATACAAAGCTATTAAAATGTCCCAGTATAAGTCATTTGTTACTAAAGGAAACACATCACTGTTTATACTTTCACAAAATCTTATAAATAATAATGCTGACTGTGAGACACACACCTGCCCATTTTAGGGTATTAGATTTACCATTTTAGGAACAAGAGAAAGTAAACATAATCAACAGGTAAATGTTTATTAAGTGGAAAACAGCAGCCAAGTGAAAAGGCTCTTCTGGGGTAACTGCTGTCCCACTCTGTCAAATTTAAAGGAGACAATTAGAAAGATGCATTAATAATGGCCAGTTCCTTAAACTGGCAACTCTGTTAATTTGTGCAAACCAGCATGGTTTTGCATGAGATCATTATGTTTCAGATGGAACACAATATTTTGCTCTTTGAATTTTAGAATATGCCTGTAAAGAGATAAAGAACTGTTCTTCTTTATTCATAGAATTCCAATTCTATCTTACTTTTTCCAGGGCTACAATATTTTCCTTCTACTTAGCTTTTAAATTTAAATTTAACACATATATAAAGACTTAGAGCATCCACTCTGATGTTATTTAAGTATTAAAGTCTCAGTTCAACCCAAAATATAGTCTAATAAAAAGTAACACATGTGATAACCTCTGTGGGTGTAAATGCAAGCTGTGTGTTAAATTCTTCACAAATGTAGTCACCTACATAAATTATTTTATGATTGTTCATGATGCTGACAATATTATTAATAGATACTAATGTATTGCACAATGTGTCTCTTTAGTCACCAAGCATAAGGTTATAAAAGCCTACTAATTATTTCAGAGATGAGAGCAGTGTTGTATCTAAAGAGGAATAAACTGACAGTGCAAAAGGCTTTAGATCATCATTAACTATTAATTAGGTTATCCCGATTTGCACACTAGGATTTAATCTAATGCTTTGTCTTGGACCCTTTCTAATCTCAGTTTAAACATCTATAATACAGTTTGAAGTCTATTTGTGAATTTCATACTGACCACATATCAAATGCTGGGCAGTGCAGCTGAAAAACTGCTGATGTATCATGACTTTAATAGCCTACATGCTATACTTTTTACAGTTTTTAGGAAGACTTTCAACTGTAAACTTCCTCAGTAGTTCCAGGCTGCAGGTGGAGGCCCAGGGGTGGCAGTGGAGGGGTGAATATCACTGCTTTCTCTCCTTTAGTATACAATAGAGTGAAAACTTATTATTCTTTCTCTCTTTATTGTAAACTTTCTACACAGAAGCCTTCATACAGGATTCTGTTTAAACAATATGTCAGGGGACAAACCCATGGAAATTGTGTTAAAAGGATAAAGAGTTCATGAACTAGTCTTGAGTTGCTTTAAAAGTCCATATACAAATTTTAAAACTCAGGTCAATGATAATCTGAAAGGGGCAGCAGATCAAATAAGGGGATGTGACTTCACAGATGTGATCCAAAATATATGTAAGATGTGAAAAATTAAAAAAAAAATAAAAGAAAAATAAAAGATATTGAAGATAATATGCACATATGCATGAATATGATCATCTACACATAAAGATACATATTTTCAGGCACAACAGACATTGTTTTGCTGGAACACTCCAGACATTTTACTTCTGCCCTAAGCACTTGTGTGTACAGCAGTCAGATCAAAGCATTAAAACGTCACACACTTCATGTCTGAAGTCTCCAACATGTTTTTCTCTGCTGAGGGTAAACAGGCCAAGGAAGACGATAAGCTAGTTAGCTTGGAAAAAAAAGAAAAAAAAGAAAAAAAGTTTTCTTTATTCTCAGAACCATTGAACTGACATTGCAGTAATTAAAGAAGACAGGACTACAAAGCATATCCTTGGACTATACCAGTTTAGCTCCTGACTCAGCCTGAGTCCTTGCATGTTAGGAAAGTTTTGTATGAAAGGTCAGAGTTTAACTTGCTTTTTGTTAGTTATTTACTTTAATCTGCTGTTTATGACTATCTGTCCATGATTGATTTTGAAGCTCAAAACATACAGGGATTTTCATGCCCTTTGTTTTGCTGTTCTTTTCCCACCACTTTGATCATAAACAGAGAGAAGTTATTTCTTCTGTAATTTCTTACCTAAGAAAAACATCCATATTCAGTTTGCTCTTTATCTTAAAATATTACTGAGGGGGAAAATAATGTTAAGAACCATCTATTTTCAAAAAAAGTTAATGTAGAAAAATGCAGTCCCTGTGTGGTTGCTACAGCAGGAAGGCAGGAATGCATGGGCTCCAAAAAAATCATATCAAAGAATCTGTATTTGCTCCCATTCCCATTATGTCTGTGACTGCCATCCAGAGAGACTTTGACAGGCTTGAGAGATGGGCTGATGCAAATCTCATGAAACTCAACAAAGAGAAGTGCAAGGTCCTACACCTGCATCAGGGCAATATCAGGCACACCCACAGGTTGGATGGAGAATTGACTGACAGCAGCCCTGTGGAGAAAGAATTGGGGGTGGTGGTTGACAAAAAACTCAACATGAGCCAGCAGTGTGCGCTCACAGCCCAGAAAGACAAACTGGATCCTGGGCTGCATCAAAAGGAGTGTGGACAGAAGGTTCAAGGAGGTGATTCTCCTCCTCTACTCTGCTCTTGTGAGACCCCACCTGGAATACTATGTTCAGTTCTGGTGCCCCCAACATAAGAAGGATGTGGAACTGTTGGAGCAAGTCCAGAGGAGGGCTACAAAGTTGGTAAGACGACTGGAGCACCTCCCCTACAAAGACAGGCTGAAAAAATTGGTGCTGTTCAGCCTAAAGCAAGTTTTTAGTATCTGAAGCGGGCCTACAGGGAAGCCAGAAAGGAACTCTTTGTCAGAAGCTCTAGATCAAGGACAAAGATTAATGGATGCAAATTGAAAGAGGGAAAATTTACCTTAGATATTAGGAAAAAAGCCTTTACTGTGAGAGTGGTGAGATACTGAAACAGGTTGCCCAGGGAGGTTGTGGATACCCCAACCCTGACATTGTTAAAGGCCAGTTGGATAATGCCTTGAGCAACCTCGCCTAGAGGGAAGTGTTCCTGCACATGACAGGTGTTGGGACTAGATGATCTTTAAGGTACCTTCCAACTGTTGACATTCTATGATTATATTGATTGTATTCTACATGTCTCTAGGGCTGTAAACTAACAACTTGACTGATTGCTGATGTCTTCTGCACAAAATAAAGAATTAAAAAGGGGTCTGATACTAAAATCAACAAGTTGAAAAACTCCACCAAATAATCAAAGTCCTGCTGGAAGAAGTGACTTATAACTCCAGAAGTAAGCAGAGTGCTTGATCTCTAGTCTTTCATGAAAATAAACATTTTTACTTTTACCAGAGTAAATCATTTGTAATACAGACGTGAGTCGAACTGCCTTGTTGGATGAAGTTTTAGACTTTCAATAGAAAAATATCCAGTCCAATTTTGAGGTATTAAAGATCCTTAAAGCAATTGAATTTTGCAGTTTTTATCCATGCTCCCTAGTTGATAGGATCGTGTATCTCAAAGCTTCATACATAATCGACAAAAAATTTTCTGTCAAGCTCAATTCTGCAGACTGAATTATCTCTCTCTCAAAAAGAAAAGACAATCCCTATAGATCAGGTTTGAATCATGGGTAGGATAGAGATGTTCTCACCCGCCCTGCCATCTCTAGTAAGCCCAAGGATAAATATAAGACTTCAATGTCCAGTGCTTTTATAACACCGAGAATTTTGCTCTATTCTTTAAGAAGGAGTCAATCCACTTTAAAACAATGTTGGAAAATGTGCGGCAAGGCCTTGGGATAATAAAAGGAGTATGCTAGGGAATCAAAAATTTTGCATAAGCGATAAAAATACTTTTGATTGGGTAATAACATTACTTAAACTGGAATAAATCTTCCTGAATTTGAAAGACACAGCTTTACTCTAGTGCAGGGCAATCTGTATCCCCAGAAAAGGCACAAGGAAAACTTCTTGCTCCTGCACAGTTTCCTCTCCACCACAACCAGTTTTAATTTACACAGCTATATATGGTCCTTACCTAATGTAGGTAGTCAGCACACTTTATTTTGTAAACATCAAAGATAAGATTGCATTCCACACGGCAAATATGCCCATGTCCATGATTTACTGAAGCCATGCAGCATTTCATAACAGAGAGGGGGGCACTGTGCTGGCCAAGACAAAGTGTTGGCACAGTCTTCTCTTGGGTTGCAGGATGCCTGTGTCTTCATTAGGGCATAGCAGTTAATCAGACCAATATATCATGGACCCAGAAATGGAAAAACCCTAGGGAAGTTGCTTACCATGCCTCATAGGTTTGGGGTTTGGTTTTTTTTTTCTTTTTGATATATGGGTATACTCAGTATACCTCTTTTATACATACATGCATGAGCACAGATGTTCTGACCTAGTCTCCCAAACCACTAAAAGAAAGTAATAGGAAGATCATTATTAATGAACAAACACATCACCTATTGTCAAACGTTATTTTACCATGGTACTAACTTTCTATCTAGCACAGCAGCTTATCATCCTTTGCCCTTAATACATGATAATTTCAAATAATTAAATATTTTTGTCCAGTGTAATGAAATTATAGAATGGTATTTTCAGAATTCAGTATAATGGAAGGAAAGTTTAGAATTAATGAAAATAGCTATGTGAGATACGGGAAGCAACCAAAACAAGCTATGTAGCGAGGTCAAAAAAAAACCAAAACAAAACACCAAAATGAGTGGTGATCCAAGAAATAGGAGAATGGCTGTTAATGGGAACATGGCAAAGAGAATGAAAAAATTGTTTTAAAAATGTATATGCAAATCCCTCCTAAAGAAAACAGAAAGAACAGCAAAGGTACCAGGCAGAACAAATGTCAGAAGTAAATGTAGAAAAAACAAAATAAAAACCTGAATGACAGTGAAGGTCAACAAGATACTATATTTCTTTATGGAAAGAAACTTGAGGGAGAAATAAATATTGAGACATAGATGATCACAAACTTGTATATTAAAGAAATATTGTATTGTATTTTATTAAAAGAATTACCTGTATTAAAATTGTCTTGAAAGAAATAATTCTGTCCCCATTAGACTAGCAAGAAGTAAAAAACATGATGTGAAAGACTCATCTGATTAAAGAATTGGCATAGCCAAAAGGGAAGAAAGTCAATATGTTTATCGCTCAGAAACAGATGTGTTCCTATGTTTGGCCTCAAAATAATCTAAAAAATAACATAAAAATGACACAGCCTTTCACACTTTTTACTTACATTCTCTATGGGAGTGAAATGTTGTTGCTAGTGATAAAAATATAACCACAGAATCTAATGCCATGGAAATATGATGCTTGATTATACAGATTTATTATTTTAATTTACATTAAACAATATTAACATGCCTCAAAATTCATGACTATTAGCAGAACTGAGGAAAACTTGAAATACCATTTTAGGTGTTCACTTTTTTGACAGAACAGTTGTTTTTTTCCATTATGGTGCCTCAGCTGAAGATCACTTACAGTGGTGGCAACAGCATTAATCTTACTCTACCCCTTTTGGCACGACAGAAGCACTGCCTGGGGAAGAGGAATCAAACATGGTTTTCAACTACCTTTCTGTGTGTTCTTTTTTTTCTGGCATGAGTTCAATATATAGACAACTTTGAGTAGGTGGAAGGGCTTGACATTACAGCTGAAAATGACAGCACAATGTAATACTTCTATGCAGACTCCTTGTAACTGCTAGGAGCCATTGGAGGTGAGGAAGCTATCTCTAATGCTCATTGCAATCATCTAGGAAGAAAATTACATTCCTCAGTTCATATCCACTTAACATCACTCGAGAAAACTGATTTCATGTGCACTGCTAAGGTGGCTGCAAATTTTAAATCTTTTCTCAAAATGTTGAAAACTAGCACTGTTCCTTAAAGTTAAGTAGTTTAAACCTGTTACACCTTATGGATTTTGGCCCCTGCAGGTATCATTTTTTTCAAAGTCCGCATCTGTCTGTTAAAATCTCCAAAACTGTCCAATATGGGCCATATTCAGAGTCATAATCTGTCTAAGGGCAAGATACAGATGTCCTGCCTCTGCTGGAGCCACTAGGGAGGAACAATTTCTTTCACACTGTCCAAGCACATGGGAAGCAGAGGAAAAATAGTGCACAATTTATCCCTCTTGGATATTCACCTAAGAGGCACAGTCCTAAGAAAAATGCTAAAGAACAAAGAAAACTTAGGTTGTTCTGATTTCTCCCCTCCTTTCTCCGGTCATCTCCAATGTCCTGCTCCCAGAAAAGGCAGGATAAGCAAGGTGTCTACAGACTCCAATAGCACAAAGTATCTGGGGAGAAGCAGCCTGGCTAACCAAGCTGCATCTTTTTAACAGTGGCTTATGACTCTGGATTTTGAGCTGACTCACATTCATCTGCATTGGAAAGCACCAGACTACATGTATCAGCATGCAAAGACTGTGCAGATATACCTTTCTTTCTCATTGTTTGGTGGCTTGTAACGACCATCCATGACTGGAATGACTGGGACATTTTTGAAACCATACCACACTAGAAAAGGGACTTAAAACCCAACAGGTTTACCGGTTAGTCACTCCTAAACATGCAAAATTTTTAGCTATTTATTGACAGAAGAATAAACCTTAACCTCCCCTACATGCCCCTGTGACATTAACATTTCCTTTCAGTTTTCTCTCATTCCTGTTAACTCCATTGAACTTCATTTTGAAGTTAAAATGAAAGGCTTTTCCTAAGAGAGTTGAGCTGTTGTAATTATAATGTCAGGCTCCGATAGTGTAATTATAGTTTAGTGTTAAAGAAAGAAAAGTCCATTTCAGTTGTGGTAGATTTCATGTATGTTGGTTTCAGCACAAAGGTTGAAGTGAGTCATTACACAAAAGTGCAATCAGTACGATACATGGCATATACTCCCTTCTTCCTTCTATTTCTTTTAGAGCACATATTGCCAACTGGGTTACTGCTGAGAATGACATTAATTTTCCACTCTTGCTTCAGTAATAAGAAGCAAGGTCCTTCCCACAGCCCAAGGCATTCTCTGCTTGTGTGCTTCTGCATATTGAGGTATTCTTGAAGGAAGAGTTGAACACTGAAGATTTATCACCTGGAAGTGATTTTGATCATCATTTAGATTAAATATTTTGTAGGAAAGACTCCAAATGAATAATTATGATTTTTTTTTTGCTTGATTAGTGCTAACATGCTAATTCCACAGTTTAAATTACCTACAATTTAACTTTTATTCTAATAAAAGTTTAATACATTACTATTCAATGTTGTATAAATAAATAAGGTTTAAGCTTGATAAAAATGAAAACTCTTCATGCCTTCAGCAAATGTATCTCTGAAATTTTAATGGATTTTCCCAAATCCTGCCTTTTCATTCCAGTTCATAATGAAAATACATTTTGAAATGCTGAAGTTGAAGCTACAAAAAGACTGAACAACAACAGCTAAATGGCTTTACTGCACTGACAGTTACTTTTTGCTATTTCTGATTTTCTTCTTGAACATTTATCAAGTCGCTGAGCAGCTCTAATAAGCAGTGGCATAAAGATCTCCAAATGCTCAGAATTTCAGTGGTGTTTATGTGAGGAACAAAAGTCACAAATTTTAATTTTTTTCTCTTAGGATATCCAATTTATCCAAAGAAATATTAAAGGAGTAGGCAAAAGTTTTGGTCCTGCTTGCTTGCTTCAGTTAGACCATAAATAGGAAAATAGTAGAAATACTAAGATATTTGTTTGGATACTGGGATATAAAATGATCTCATTTTTATTAACTGCTGAAGGACATTTTAGATTAAAAATTTTAATCTAAACCAGTATTTCTTCTTTTACTTCTGGTCTGAATTTTAGGAAACTCAGGACTTTTAGCAAATTTAGAAGCCTTCTACACAGTGCAATTTTACAAAATTATAAAGAAAAAGAATGGTGAGTAATGCTAACCATTTCCTCAGTCTCAATTAGCACATATTAAGCACCAAAGCACTAAATTATTAAAAGCCTTAATGATCTCTGACTTGCATTGCATATAGCACCTGAAACTAGAGAAAAGTATTGCAAAGTAAACGTACAGTATTTAGGCTTATTGCTCTCTTTTGGCTCTGTTTTCAAAAATTCTCAGGCAAAGGATATCTACAGATGATTACTTACAGACCCAGTTGCTTTGAGCTCCTGAAAATTAAATCCAAAGTCCATCAATGTAAATAATTGCCCAAAAATATGCACAGTGGGGAATCATGCTCTGTGTTTGGCACTTTTTTTTGTTGGTTTGGTTGATTTGGTTTGGTTTTTGGTTTTTTGTTTGCTTGGGTTTTTTTTCTGTTCTTTGCTTTTATTTTCTGTATGTGTTTTATGCTTTGCTTATATGTTACACTTCTGAGGAAAAAAATACCAACCACCCCGGGACTCCTTCTGACAGGACAGGACAAGTTTAATAGCTAAAACAAAATACACACATTTGTTCCAGATAGTTACTGGGTCTCCAACTCTGCTACCTCAGTACCAATAAGGCATACAGGCAGCTCCCTGATGGACTACTCCCTGCCTGCACAAGCTGAGCTCATGCAAAACTACAGGCTTCTACATTGTCCCTTCAGATGGAGTTTAAGAAGCAAAGACAGGGTTATCTCCGAAAAGGCAGAGCTCCCGATAGCACAGGCTTTACTCAAAGGAACAAACACATACTTTTTCATGTTGCCCTTTCCTTGGGTTGAGATAAAAAGACCTTCTCAATGTTAAAAGCATCCACAGAGCAAGATCAAATGAAAAGCAGTCAAAAGGAAAGGGATTTGTATTTTAATAACAGCCTCCAATAAACAAAGGAAAAAAGACACAGTGCGTGTCTCCAAAACCTCAATGAGTTTTGTCATTAAATATAATTTTCTGGAATTTGGGGTGCTTATCCGAAGTATGTTGTCACACAACTGATTTTCACCTTTTTATAAGTCTTAAATCTATACGAGGCACCCCTGCGGGCTGTACAGGGGTGTCCCTGCGTGGAGCATCCAGGGCTGCCCCTCCCGGACACCGCCGGCTCCAGCGGCTCCAGCGGCCCCAGCACAGGGCACGGCTGAGCCCCTCAGCCACGGGCGGGCGGGCAGAGCCCCGGGGAAAGCCTGGGCGAGGGAGGGCAAAACGCTGCCCGGCAGCCAGGGCTGAGGGAGGGGAACCGGGTGAGAAACAGCCCTGCGAGCTAGGAACTTGGGAAAAGAGGGAAGGGAGAGGTTTCTCACTGTCCAAACTATTTCAATTGGCAAAAAATTAAATTAGTTTTCCCCTGGAGGATCAGTCAGGTGGCCTGATTCAAATATCCACATTCTTTCTCTCTTCCACTGTTTCCTAGCTGTTTGATTTACTCTTAAGAAGTTTAGAAAAAAAAGAAGCATTAACACTATGTGTTTAGGCTGCTTGAGTATCGAAGGAAAGGTTCATCCCTTCAAAGTACAAAAATGAGAGTCGCTTCCATGTTCTGTCACAATTTTATTCGATTTATGCCACATTGCAAACTGCTATAGGAATTAAGAATTCCTAAGACAATATTTTACCAGCTCATGTACAGCTCACACTGCCCTAGTTTTTCCTGATGTCAACCTATTTCCTTTGCTGATGTGCACGAGGTCATTTAGTTCTGGAAAGATTAAACCCAATGATAATATTAACTAGTCAATCGGCTGGTAGGGCTGAAAGTAGGTTTGTATGGCCTGTCTACAGGGACCTCAGAATCTAGTTAAAATTAGGATAAATTTTAGTTTGAATGAATCGGTAACCAGACACCGTTCATGATTATTAATTATTGATATTACAGCTCCATATATAGGTCTTAGATAATAAGTGAGTTTCATTGTGCAGTATAACTACACCTGTCATGAGACACTACTTCTCCTAAGCCTTACAGTTCAAATGTAGAGGGAGATAAAGGCTAAGAAAAAAAAAGAAAGGAAAAAAAACAACACTCAGAGATGAAAGTAGTTACACAAGATCATGCTCCAAGGTCAATGACAGAAGAAGGGAGAGCAGCAGCTTTTTTAAGTCTGAGCCACATGGTATTCACCCTGAGCCCAAGTGTCTTTGCCACATTTGAACACAAGCGGGAACAGAGATCCCTTGCTGCCTCAACCATTGGTTGTATTCTGACCCTGCAAACTCAAATGCTTCCAAATGTCCCCACAGCTTCAGTTTGCATCCACTTCCTCTGCTAACTTCACATCATGCTGCTGGTGGACTTTCCCAGTAAGAAAGTATTATCCTTCCCATAAGACAAGACAGGCAAAACAAACACATTACAACATAAATAGCAAGTGCTTCAGCTGCTCCAATTTCACTTCTGTCTCCCTGCTCTGGAAAGGGGAAAAAAGTCTGTGTGTCCTGTTGTATACTCTCCCTTGGTAGGGACAGTGAGAGATTGGCACAGAGGACAACAGGTGTATCTGTGTACGTCACATTCTTCTTCTTTCCTTGTACATCCATTTAGCCAAATCTAAAACAAGCCCGGAACACATCATTTTATCCTATTGAGGAAACTACTGTGATATCATACATTGAATGTGTTACCTTCTACAGTCAGAGTTTTGCCACTGACTTTCATAGAAACTGGATCTAGCGTGGAGAGGAATGATTTGGCACATAACATTTTGAATAGCTTTTAACCAGATACTTCGCAATTTAATAAAGTGTCTGTGCAATATTTCTAAGTTGACGAGGGCAAACCCTGTAAGGATTGAATTTTTAATTAAAATTGTTACTGCCTCTTTCCCCTTTTGGTGTCAAATAGATCATTTGCATATTAGAAATAATTTCCCTTAATATCTAAATAAATGTTCCACTTAATGAAAGCATTTAAGTAACTTTTTAATGAAAAAATGAAATATAATATATAGGACTGAGACTAATTTTCTTGAATTTTAACACACATGTGGAACATGTTATGAACTAAGAAAAATACTTTTAACTTGATGGGCTGTAAATTACAACCCTTGGTGTATATTGAATTTTTAATTAATTTTCTTAGTCATTCTCTATAATCCTAATAGCTGCCTGAAAAAAACTGTAAATGCCTTAGGGTGGATGGGGAGGGGGAGCGAGGGGGGATCGTACATTTTTATTTCTGAGATGTTTAACAAAAGCCTCGTAGCCAACAGTAATAAATAAATAACAAAATATTACAATTATATACTCAATACAAATCCTGTTCAGGATGTACTTTAATATAAAGCTAGTGCTCCATGAATATATTTAGAGATTTATTTTTTCTTAACATCTTAAAATAAAATAATAATGAAATATGCTCTCTTCCATTGCATTTCTTGTTAAAAAAGCTTATGTTTAAGAAATATCTCTGCAGCTATTAGAGAAAGAATATATTATCTACATAAGCAGGCATATTAAACCATAAGAGTGGCTTAAGTGTTTAAATGACTTACATACCAAGCCACAATTAGGGATAACTCAGGTCTTTCTTATTCTGCTCAGAAACTCTGCCTCTACCAGAGCCTATTTAAGTTCTAAAGAGGCATAGATGCTTGATTTGTGAAGAAATATAGTTGTTTTTTTTTCTTGTGTTGTTTTCTTTTTTTCTCCCCACTGGCTGATGTCATATCTGCATTGGACTGAATGTTTTTAATAGCTGTTACTGTCTAATTACATTTTACAAATGCTATTTCTTCCGAATTTTATTGTAAACTGATGTTATTGTTTATGACAAAAATAGCTTGTGAAAGAATACAGGGGACTTTTTTTTTTCCACCAGAGGATATACAGCATACAGACATTTCTAAGAAACAGCATTGTAGGTTAGTTCCCTGTATAGTATAACTTAATGTGATATATGCCTTCAAATGATGTTATTTTAGTGATCCAGAGCATGCTAGCTAGAGTTCACAACCTGTACATTTCACCTAGCTTTTCAGGTTCACTTCACACAAATATCATGATTCCAGATGAACTGCAGTTCAAACAAGTTCCACTTCATCTTGATTAGTGCAGTATCATCTGAGGACCAATTAATTTGACCTCTATGTGGTAAGACTAAGGCCAGAGTTTCCTTTTCCTTTGACTGTAAGATAAAGATGTGAGTGGTCAAGAATCTCATTGCCATAAAAATGTTCCCTTTGGGCATACATAGGAACTGTATGCATAATAAATGCAGCTATCAAGAACATCCAAGACTCTTAAAGGAACCAAAAATTTTGTTGAATTTTAATATGATTTCATGTTGTGAGATCTGAAAAGTGGGATTTTTTTTGTCCTAAACATCTTAAGTAAAGGCAACTGTTCAGTTACTCACCCTGGGGTCAGGAGCAAAGCAATTTGCTCAGCCCACCTCCAAGTGCTCACAAGGTGCCACAACTGCCTGAGCAAAGTTGTTGGGTTTTTACCTTAAAAGATGATACTAGCAGTTGGCCAGCCTGACTTTTGCACAAAAGTAGCCTTTGCTGCAAATAATCTGCAGGATGGTTTGGGTCCTTATGTTTCTCAACACCCAATTGTGCAAAACTGACTAATGACTATTTTTAGAGAATAAAATCCACTGTGGATGATATTTTATGTTCTGGGAATGTTTTAGAAAGGTTAGAGAAATGATCTCGGATTTTAAGAACTTCTTTATTGAGTATCCAAGACTACAGAACAAATGTTGAAAGAATAAATCAGTAAATGACAAGCAGAACAAAAAGCAAACATGATTTGAGCACATGTAGGTTGTGACATTTATCTGATATCTTTCTTTGAAAAAAATCAAGGACACGTGTTTGATAAGGATTTGTGAGGCTAGGAAAATCTATTTAGGTTAGGAAAGGAACAAACTAAATGAGAGACAACAATAGCTCACTTTAAAAAGTGGAATATAAGCTCAAAGACAGTTACAAACAAACTTTCTGAAGGGTTGGTCTTAGGTCTGACTTAAAAATTCTCATTGAGGAGCTTGGTATAAATTCAATCTGATAATTTTGTTGATTATGTAACGTAAATGTACTGTCAGTGCAGGAAAAGATCAGGATCTTCCTTTGAAAAAAAAAAAAAGACCTTGAGGACTGAAACAAGGAAATGGCATGAGATTTCAGAGCAAAGTGCAAGGTCATGCATTTGTGGATTAATAACAGGAATTTCCTCCTTCAGTCATTAGTTGGAAATGTCAGAGGAAGAGCAAGATCTAGGTATATTAGTCAATTATAAGATTACTATGAACCATCTCAGTGAAGTAGCCATGAAAATGTCAAAAGCAATCCTAGGATTTTTCAGGCAAGGTATTTCACAAAGAAATATGGAAGTATTAATGTCATTGGAGCAGGCACTCCTAATATATCACCTGGAATGCTGCATATAATACAGGTCCATCATGTTCGAGGAAGATGTATTGAATGTCAGATATATTTCTGCTGAATGTTAAACCTGAGCTCACTGCTAGCAAGCCTACTTACTGCTGCTGTGAAGTCTTCAGTCAGGGGACACTGATATGAGCTATGAGGTTGAATTAGTTATTACCACTCTCCTCCTTCTCTTTTCCCTTTATGGAGATGATCTAATTGGAGTGTTGTTAAATGCAGTCACTGTTTGTAAAACACTGCATAAGCACAACCTGGAATGGGAGCAGGTTGTGCGAGCCACACTGATGAGAGCTTCTCTTGCAAGAGGAGCCTAAAAAGATCCTGGGTCAATTAACCTAGAAAATCTTGTACTGTGATGGGATATATTAATTTAGTTCATTCATTCATTCATTCATTCATTCATCTATTCATTAATTCAAAATAATGAAATTAATATATTTAGGGCAGAAAATAGAATACATTTCAGTAACACAGGAGGATGGAAGGAAGCATGTTTTAAATATGAAAATGGTCTTCCTTACAGAACTTGAGATTTCTGTTTTCAAACCCCTCCTTGCACATATGTTGCCCCCTCTCCCACACTGTCATACAAACACAATTAGTGTGCATACAGATGTCATGCCTTGTCATTTTAAATTTTAAATGTTGACATTTATAAAGCTTTCAGTTATCCATTCGACTTGAAATATGGTAGGAGCTGCATTTTCCAACTGGTGTTAGCACTATCACACAGCATAACAGCTGGCATTAAAATGTCGCCATTGTTTTCTTTATACAGTGTCTTCTTCCAGTCTTAAGTCTACACAAAGTACAAAGTAGGTAAACATGACTGTATAGTCTCCCACAGGGTAGATAAATGTGACTGTAAAATATGAAACTCATTTTAGGTTTTACCTTTGCACATAATATTTCAAAGGAATAACAGTTTCCCCATGGAAGGAATTTACAGTATGAAAGTCTAACATTACATTAACTTAAAATGTTTGACTTCTGGTAAAACACCCACCAATCAAAACATATGCCACAGTTGGAGAGGTTGATGATATCTGGGATGTTCAGCTAGAAGGCTTATCTTCACCACAACATAGACATAGCCCAAATAAAATAGCTAGGACTTGTGTCAATGTATTTTAGGGAGAATTTAAGTGAGATTACTTAGTATCTACTAATAACAGTTGTTAAATTTGAATTATTTGTAGTACCTTAAATGAAGGTTACAAGTCTTCAAGTGATATCCTTGTGAATTGTGCTGCTTTACTATATGTGTGGCACTAATTAATCCCTCAAAACTTTGTTCTTGAATTTGCACAAGGCATTAAAAAGCCTTGGAAGAACTGTTTCAGAAGCACTTTTTTATTGCCTCCAAAGTCCTGAGCTGGAATTTGGAATAAACTTCTTCAGGCTTGCAGATAATGCTGATGGAGGCCAATGTAATAACTGATACTCACAAGTCCTTATGGTTCAACATCTTAAAGTCTAGAAGAACAATTTTTCGAAAGAAGAAAATAGCCCTATTCCCAATATGCTTCACTTCAATGAGAATGGACTGGAAAGACAAGATAATGCTGAATTGGAAATGAATGATGTTTTCTATGTGGCCTCTAGACCTCCTGAGAAAAATGTGAGTCAATCCCTTTTACAGGCCCCGGACAAACTTCTGTTCTTAGGTGTGGTTGCTGCTATAGCAAATTACACCACAAGAGCTCTAAAATGTAGGAATCACAACTGTAATTTGCAACATATTCTCATGTTAGATGGGCTAAATATCCAGAATAACAGAGTTCCACCAAAGTTTAGGGAAGAATAGGGTGAGAAAGAAATAAGATCCTCTGAAACAGGAGGGTTCTGCAGACAGTCTTACCCTGTAGTCCCATTACACTTGGTGTGTACTCTTGCAATTCCTCAAGTTGGACATAAGTGTAGGGCATAAGTGCACACACAAGCAGAGGTTGCCTCACCACTGCACTTGGAAATTTAGCGGGGTAGCTGTCAATGACATTACTATTAATAGGCCTAAGGAAAAAAAAATGATTATGCATGTAAGAACTGTTTTAATTGCACAGTTGTGCTCTTCTCTAGTGCAGATACATAATTACCAAAAATCCCTTCAATTAGTGATCACGTCAAAGCATTCAGCAGCAGTATTTTCCATATTCCATTCCTAGCCACTATTTAATAAAATCTCCTCTGATTTTCTTCAGTAAACCAATCTGTGGACCTTCAAACGTTTTCCACTATTAATACTCCTTCATTTTCCAGCTGCTGAACTTACCTTTACTGCTGATATTAAAGACACAAAGGTGTCTAATAGAAGAGTGAAGTTAGATTATTTAACTTTCTCATTGATTTTTTTTTCTTTTCAAATTCAAGAAATATTGATAGCATTAATAAACAGTTTACATTGTGTAATTAGGTTTAGAATTTGCTATGAAAATATAAGATGAAAGGGGATAGGAATACTCCCAATAGTTTAGCTTGTTCCATTGTAACAGAACAGAAGATAATGCAGAATCTTCACAAATGTGCTCCATGCAGGCTAGTTGTTTTTTGTACAGAATCTCTGCTTAAATCTAATTACAGAATGATGTCAGTGAGAAGTTCTCATCTATTTGTGTTTTCAGCATTGCCTAAGTTTATATAGCATCTTTGTGTCACTAAATGGTAGGCCCTGCCTTAGGTTAAATGATTTCTTTTTATGATAGAGGAAGCTCTGTTTAAAAATACCTAGTGGGATTTTGGCAGGAACAAAATATGCATGAAGAAATAGAGTTTTGGTTCTGTTATCTAATCATACTGAATGTAAAACTTATTTCTGCAGACTCTTATTCTGGTCCATTGTCATTCAGACAACAAAAACGAAGACTGATAAAAACAGCTCTTTTTAAAAAAAAATTGTCCAATCAGACCAATATGTTTTAATGTATCAAAGGCTTGGAAAGGAAAGCATTAAGAGAATGCCATCAAAACACATACCTACATTAAAGACTAAGATTCTAGCAACACAAAATGAGGATTAAAAAAATACAACTAAACCAAACTTCCAAACAGCTAATTAAAAAATAGCTTCTATTTTACAGTTTGTTTTAGTTACAGTTTGACTGTCTTTGTCAAAATTACTGTTGTAATATCAAATATGCAAAACAAGGAGGATTTCATTTTGAAGTGTACTCTTAACAGTTAATTTCACTTGAGTTCAGATAAGCTTCATGTAGGCACTTTGGAAGATTTCTATTAAATGTCACGCATAATTACATAAAACTTGTAGAAATTTATAATCATCATACTTTTGGATGCTTTCAAGATTCTGGAGGACCTCTCAAGCAGTACTAGTCTGATACTCAGCTTTCCTGTTAAGCAGCCAGCTGCCTTGAAATTCAATTTACAAAATGTTTTTCATTCATTTTCCAAGTAATCAGTTTAAATTTGAACAAAAATATTGAATTGACTCTGAAGAAATGTGGCTGCTACATTCTCTAATAAAATATGGTAATTTAGCATGGCCTTTTATTTAAGGTTGTTGTTCTTTAATAGCATACTGCAGAATTTTCGTTTGAGAATAGATTGTTTGTTTTTACTTTCTTTTTGTAGGACTAAGAAAACCACTGTATCTGATTATTTAGAAAAAAATATTTTTTTCAGAAAAAAAAATTACCAACACTGTGAGAAATGTCACCATAATATCATCTTTCAGTGGCTCTTTTACAAAGCAGTTATCCCAGGTTTCTCATCTGTCCAAACTGATCAACAGCTAGTTCCTCTGGTTTTGGCTGATATGTAATTAATAAACTATGTGCATGAATCCTATTTGCATGGCTGAATAAAGGTTGATCAGGCTACATTTCAAAAGAAGTGTAACGCTTAGTACAACTGTACAAAAGTACAGTACAATGAAGGAAAAAAAAAGTACTAATTTGTCTCAAAATAGCTCATCAGGTTCCAATAGATTAGTAATATACTAGAGAGTTAATATGAGAATGAGTTTTATGAAGTCTTAATGAAATTAAGAATAACAAAGATGTTCTAACAGTTAGGTGAAGTTGTTGTTTTAACCTTTCTATTCAGTATAAGTGATTACACGTACGCCTAAAGCAGTGATCCCTTCAATGCCAGAACATTGACATTTGTGATGCATATGTAAAAAGTAAATCACTAATGTTGAAGATATATTAAAAGCCACAGGGAGAATGTCTTTTGGATAGTACATAGAATGAAGAGCATCCTAATTTTTAGGAAGGGTAAAACAAAGGTCTTTTTCTTTATTTACATCTCTATAGTATTTTCCATATTTAAATATATTTAAATAAATTTAAATAAATATTATAAATAAACTATATTTTTACACTTACTTTTTATATTGTGCTACACTTACTTGCCATAACAAGGTGACACAATAATAATCTGAGAGAACATACTTATAGTAGTCAATGTATAAGGGAATATTTTGTCTTTATCCTTCCTCCTTCTTAATTTTCTCTCTTGGTGGTCTGGTATGTACTTTGTAGGTGCCTTGTCTTCATCAACCATTAGAAGGTATGAGAATGTATATATTCCCAACATGCAGATTTTCATGCTACCTCACATACTATGAAAAGCTATTTTATAAATCAGATCTGGAAGGGAAAACTATGTAACAGGCACTGCCTCCAATTTTCAAGTAGTGGCAGTCATAAACAGAGCTTTGTTTTATGTGGATAAGTCTTTTAACTCAAGTTTGTCACAGTTTAGCTCTGTTCACAAAAAGCTCTAGATTTCATTAATTGGCTACACACGAAATTGTATTTCTCACCATCTTTTTTTTTTAAATTGAAATAGACAAGGAAGGTCCTCAGGGTCAAGACTAGACCCAGTTTGGGAGGCTACTGGGGGAAAAGAAGGTGTCTGTCCCTACAGCACAGGGCTCTATCGTAACTGCAAGCCAGGACTTTCTTCAGTATTCACCTGCAAAAGTGTGATGGGGTCTACACCACAGCCTGTTGAGTACCTGAAGACAAGGCATATGACTAAAGCTGAGACTGAGCTCAGAAACAGATCAAACATCTCAGTCCCTCATTTCAGTAATCCGATTGGGTTCTCTGCTGCTGCGACCTAAGATCATCCTGAAGTATTTGTCAAAATGCTTTGTATGTTTTCGTTTATCTGGGTCTATGTGTGCAATACTGTTTAGCCAATACCTCCATGTTTGTTTGCCTCAGCCATTGCCCTGTCAAGCTTCTGGGTAGTGGTGTATGCAGCAGGAGTGATCCTCCTGTGCTAAGCACATCAGGTTGGATTCTAGGGGGCTGTCAACTTCCATATCCTTAAAATATCAGATCAAAATTAGTTCCAACTTTTATTTCAGCAGAATGCCTTCCTTGACCATAGGAATATCAAGTACAAAACTAGATCTTCTCTTTGATTATAATGTGTTATATAACACAAAACAGCACCAATTAAAACCATAGTATAAATGTGGGGTTAGAGTGGTCTGAGCTGGGTTAGGTAACCTCACAGATTGCTCTATGCTTTTGCAGTCCCAACGACTCATTGCACTGCTCCTTTTGCACTTTCAGATATAAGGTGCAGCTATTCCATTAATTTGGCTTGAAATTATGGCAATCTGTTCTCCAATTCTGATTGCGGAAAGTGCCACAATATGTGAAAAAGTTGTTTTGTTGAAAAGTGCCACAGTTCTTACTCAAGGAAAAATAGCATTCCAACTACTAATGTGCTTTTCAGGAAAAAAGTTAGCTTTAGAAAATGTTTTATTCTGACTAACAAAAGACTTGTGTTAAAAATAATCTTAAATGCTCTGCTACCTCTAGCAGAGAAAGAAGGATATCTGAACGCCTCCCCACTCACTATTTTTTTTTGCCCTATCATATACCAGGCAACACAATTCTCATAATTTATCATCTTATTTAGAGAGGTATAATATATCAGCAAGCAAATGCAGTGTCTCCCAAAGCCTGATGTTATGCAATGATGGGCATCTTGCAATCACTGTATATCACTTTCTCGTTTGATGTTCATTATACTTAGCTATGAACATACTCCCTGATGTCAAGTACTATGTACAGGGAACTGCAGTTCCCTTTGAACATCTGCTGACAGCTGAAATATTGAATGAAAGCACAAAGAACTTAACGTTGTGGGTTGGAGCTAGTCAAACAAATCAAATGCAAATTGAATATATCTTGCAATTATCACTCTTTTCAATATTCAAATGTGGGGGGAAGGTAAAGAGGGGTTTAATTTAGATTAGTGCTTTTTTTTTTTTTTTTTAACAAAGTATTCTTCTTCCTGAAGTGGTCTCCCAAGTCACTTAAGTGTTCATTTCCAATAAATATTTCACCATCTGCCTGAACGTTTGACTTTCCGTCTAATTATGGAAAAGGTGAGGATTCTTTGTTTCGTTTTGTGTTAGAGGCAGCTCAGCAGCAGTTCATAACGAATAAAGCTTTCCACAAATCCTGAGTGCTAAAATTGACTCCCAATCCATTCAGAGGAATTCAGAAAAAGTTGGTCTAAGTGTTGCACTCTCCTTTAAATATAATGAGACAGTCCTCTGCCATGATTTGACTTTGGACATTTTGTTTATCAAAAGTGTCATTCATACTTGGTGTGTTATTTCAACACAATTTAAGATGTATAGAGATCAGAAAGGAATGCTGGGCAGAAGGCACATAAAGAAGGATAAAAATTGAGACTCTTAACTTGAAAAACCCAGCACCAAAGGTACTTAGATAACCTAGATGACAAGCTAAAAATTATAAACATAATAAATCTTCTGTGTCCTACAGTGTTGCTGGAAACCTCTATTTTGTTCAAATGGGTTAATTTTAAATAAAAAAACAGCAATGAAAGAAAAACTAACATCTCTCATTTTATCTAGCTGTTACATTTCATTTTCATAAGACTGAAATATTTAATTGTACTTGTATAAATTTGATGTTTTGCATTTGATTATAGTTTAAATTAAATATGGTATTTTAGCATATTGGAAAAGTTGTGAAGAAGGATTTTATTGGAACAAAGTGCTGTGACACAGGTAAAAAATATCAACACCAGTATTTTTTTGCTATTAGTGTTTTCAAATAATACATGTAGGCTCTCTTCTAACTGATGCAGCTTAGAAGACTGAATACTGCTATTTGCAGATTTAGCAACTAGAAGTAGTAATTACCTTGAGTCTTGCTTAGAGACATCAGCTTCAACACAGGAGTAAAATCCAAATCTCTACAAAATAGTACATTGAAATTCTAGTGTATGAGAGGGTATAATTCAGCTTCATTTGAAGTAGCACAGGTTTTTAATGTTTCCAGAATTTGAGAACTATCAGTGTTACACCATCATAGATACTGTAACTAGACGTGTACACTACCTTGTTTCCAGAATTTCAACATAAAAACAAAAAGACCCGCTGCAATACTTGGCACTAGATATTCCTAGAGCTAACTCTTTCAGCCTAATTTCTTCTTTTTCATCTGCTTCACCATGACTGTTAACTATTACTAAGACTCTGTGCATAGAAATATTAAAAGGTCTTAATACTCCTATGCATCGAAACATGAAAGAAATGATAAAAAAGAAAAACAAAAGCAAAGACCTCAAACACCAACTAAAAGAATATTAAAGATTATCTTACAGTTTCAGGGTTGCTAGGTTTAGATAATCATGGGGACAGTATTCAAGTATGAGTATATTTAAATACGACCACTGACCTGTAACGTCCATGAACTCAAGCGTGGCCATGTTTCTTAAACCTTTTGTGCCATTTAATCTGCCTGAGTTCTTCTACAAAGATTTCCCCTGACAGAGTGGCAACAAAAGAAACAATGGCCTTTCCCTAAATAAAAAAAGATGCAATTTTGGGCAGTCTGCCTTTACAACTGCCAACAACATTTCTTTCAAAGGCACCTGCTGTTGCGCATCAACCTTAGCCTGCAAAGGACAGCAACAATGACAGCATCCTTTTTTTCCACTGTGTGAAACTGGAACGAATTGTATACTGATGGCTTTAATTTATGGCATGCAAACAAGCCTGGGTTTCCTTAACTTTCAAAATCATGAATCACAAACATGATCTCAGAGGGTAACGGGAAACAAACTCACAAAGCATTTGTTTTAGAAACATTCACTGTCTTTTCAGTGTATATAACTGAACTTGAGCTCAGGTTAGACTCCCACACACAGAAAGCATAGATTAGCAGCCGTTAGTATCTCTTCAGCTTTAGTAATTGTCCAGAACCATTGAATTTGCTTTTATATAAGGATGAACTGTGACAGTTAGAGGAGAAAAAGTGCTATCACAACACCTGCAGTTTAACAACACCAATTCCCATGATAGCACGTCTGAAAAGAAATTCTTGGTGAGAACACAAGGATTCATCTCCACTATGCTGGCAGAGTTAGGATTATTACTGGAGTTGTCAGAGTTCCTTTCAAGATTTTCTTTCTTTAAAAAGCCTGCCATAAGGGAGTCCTCCCTCAATTTTTTTTTTTTTTTTTACAAAAAGCCTTTTTTTTCAATAGAAATGTCTAAATAAATCTATATTCAAGTGACAAATGAGTAGTGACTTCAAAATTTGATTTGGACTGTGGTTCTCTTCAGCTTTGTCCTATGTTAGAAATTACTAGAAACCTGTATCCCACAAAGAGGTATGAGTATCCTCATAACCATGGTCTGCCTAACAGGGTTATACCAAGGCACAGAAGCTTAACAAAAACTAACAAAAAATTGTGGAGTAACTGAGACCAGAAGAGTAAAGTATTCCAAACCCAAAAGTCTAGCATTTAAAGGTCTTAATTTCTGGTTTCCCAGTATCAGCCTTCAATGCCTGCATCTTTAGCACAAGCTGAAGGACACTGAGGAGTGGCAGTTGTTTAAAGGATGATAGCTTCAATATCTGAGACTGCAGCAAGCTGCAGCTGTTGGGAGAGTGTAGTTTGGATTTCTGATTTCCTAGATAGATTTTTCTCTTATTCGTTTGTTGATTCTGAGTGCTGTATGTATTAGCTTGTTTTTCAACGGCCTCCTAATTTCTCATGAGAGATATTTCTTAGGTTCCTATTTCAATTGGAACATGATTGGTTCAAATATTTTCAACTTATTAATACTCACACAACATATAGAGTAAGCATATACATCGGTCTCTTAAAAGTTCAAAGACTTTTTGTCCTTGGTTTTTGGGAAAGATGGGAAAGCTGTATTCTAAAGCAGGAATATCTTTCAGTAGAGATCTTAGAAGACACTTTACTTGCCATAAAGCAACTTCAGTGAAAAAAAAAAAAAAATAGAAAACCAGGAGTCATGGATGCCTACACAAAATGTTAAGTGATTCTAGGAGCCAAAGAAGCTACTGGTTTGATAACTGCATTAAGAAGTCTCTTCAAGCGTCACAATACCTTTCCACAGTTTATATGTCAGAGGGGCACAATAGAGAAGGGAGAGCAAAGAAGCCATTATCACTCTTTTACCAATAGTGGTGCTAAGCATCATGGCTACAGTAACCATTATCAAGATCATTGGGATTTCTAGACTGGAGCAAAAAAGTGGGCTTCCTAATCTAGTACAGTATTTCTTGTAGTATGTAACAACATAAAGCATAACCTCCACACAATGCTTTTAAATGTAGTGTTGCATGGACGGTAATTTCCTCTTGATCCCAGCTCCCAATTATTCAGATAATTTATTATCTGAAGCAGTAAACTTCGCTGTTATGAATTACGAAGTGCAGCCACAGGTGTAAATCAGCTACTATTTTCTTAATTTAGATATGTTTTGTGTTCATCTGCACTCTTATAGTATACAAAGAGAAGTTGACAGATTTACTGCTTGCTCATTTGTATTTTCAATTATATTAACCTATCTTGATATTTTTAGTTTATTCTTTTATTACATTTAACTGAAATCTTATACACTTCAAAATTATTTCTTTAGCACTTTTGAGATGTCTAGTTCCTTCTTAACAATAGGTATGATAGTATTAGTAAAATAATACATATCTAAAACCCACATGCATTTGCAAAAATGTCCATTTTAGAATGGCTGACATATTCTTTCAAAAAAAAATGTTTCTGAAAATTCCCTCCTGTCTCCTCAGAAGACAAAAAATGGACTACTTGCACACTTGTTGTTTCTCTGTTACTAGAAAATAATGTTTCCAAAAATCAATGGCTTGCTTTCATGTGTTTTCTTTCATTTTTTGATTTGTGTGTTTTCTAGAGAAAAATACACAAAATAGCATGGAGTTTGGTTGTTTGACTAAAACCTTAAAGAAAACTGTTTTGTAGGTTGATGTTTCAGTATGAGTATAAACGAGCATAAAAATACACATGCTGAAGTACGGGGTAGCTTTTCTTTCTAGAGCTAGTGCTGAAATATGTAAATCTTAATCTGTAAGAAGCATCATCTCAATAAAAATGTTTCATTGATTTGATAATTTTAAAAGCACTGGAACTTAGATGGATTATTTTTGTTTTATTTGATGAAAAAGAATAAGTAGTTACAAGACAGCAAGTATTCAGAGAAGTTCAAATTATATCACTGAACTTCATGCAGCTATAAACACAGTGTTTCACAATAAAACATCAGCAATACAGCTGCTGGTTTTAATGTTTGAAATACATACTGTGCCTGAATATAAAATAAGGCAAATAAGAGTTATTGTTTACCTTGTATGTCGTCTTCATGGCTTTGAGTATAACATAAAGCAGTTTTTGCTCAGACATTGTTTTTATTTTCAAAAGCAGAAAGTATGATTTTTCCCTAAATTTCATTGTCCTTTGAAAAAAGAAAAGATAATTTTATTCCTTTTGTTTATGAATGAATAATTTGATAGGAAAATCATTCTAACATTGGAATTTTTTTTTCTCAAATCAACATAAAGACTTTCTAGTAATAAAAGGAAAAATGCTGAATAAACCAAATTCAATGCTTAGGATGCTCTGGTATTATGAAACACTAAAATACAAATCTTCAAAGTACTCAAGGGATGAGTTTCAGTAATGCATCATTTTCCTATATCAAAGAACAATTAACTTATTCATTAAAAATTTAGAAACATGTCTAATTGTATTCATGAACATATCTAACACTAATTAATTGAATTTCTCACTTGAGAAAAAAAAACTATTCAAGTATGAGCTGTATTGTTTTCTTACATTCTTACATCTCTCTGAAGTAATTGAGATGTAAGCAGGTGCTTTCATAAGCAGAAATATTATCTTGGCTAGCGAAAATTATTCTTCAAAAGATTGACATGTAAATGACTAACATATTCAGGCTTAAGTATCTCAAAAAATATGAAAAGTTCAACAAGAAAAAAAGGTCTCTGCAATTTATTTTGACTAGACTTGAATATTCATTTGCTTAGTGTATTCAAGTTGGAATCTAACTCCAGTTCATCTGAGCAAGTCAGAAACTTCAATGTAGCCTCAAAGCTCAGCATTAACAAAAGATTGTACTTGCCACCAGAGACATCAAACAGCGGAGAAAAAAACCCTGTTACATACTGGAGATTTTTTAGAGTTTCTATTTGGTCCCTAATTCTTTAAGTCACTTCAGTTTCAGTCAGAACACCTGTTTGTTACTTTGCCTTGGCTGTGCCACCACACCTTTGTGGGATCTACAAAATAAACATATCTACTTTGTTAAGAATAACTCAGGTTATTCTTAATGTTGGTTCATTGCTCTGGTCTGCTGCCTATCCAATAAGGGGTATCATTCACATAGCAGAGTGTTAGGAGCTCTTTAACTTATCTTGTCCCTGAGACGTTTCTGCCTCTCATGCCTGAAGGTTGCTCAGTTTGTCACCATTTTACCTTAATGTACTTTATGGTATGTATTAGGAAATATATAATTTAGGATTAAATAGTCAAAAGGAGCATTTTGCTGTAAATTATGGACCACAATCTGCCTCTACCTGTGGTTGTGGGTTGATTGCAGTTGATTTAGGAAGGACACATGCAGCAGAATTTGCTCTCATGTCATAGAGCCCTGCAAGTTCTGACTTACTCCCCTTTCACGTGATAGCTCTGCATCCCTTTACTTTTGGTTTTGTCTAGGGTCTTATAAACATTTGGTCATTTGTACAAAGCCTCAGAGGGGCACTGGTCACAGTGCAGCATGAATTTTATCCAACCCAAAACAAAGAACCCTTCCAGGAAGCATAGATTTGGAAAAGAAGAAAAAAAAAATAAGAGGAAAGGAGAAACAAACAAAACAAAATAACTGAAATGTGTCTGGGAAGGACTTCAAAACATAATAAACTAATGGCATTGCTGTCATGCTCTGGCAATCTAATTTGACCAAAATCACATCCACAATCAGAATGCTAAAATATATTCAAAGATTTTCTTTTACTATTTGGATCCCATGTATAAAAGTACTTGGCTAAGCCTAGAGGACAAAATAGGAGTGGAAATATGATTAATGACAAAAATCATAAAGCCTACCATCTTTTCTAACGTTTAATATTGGCAATATCACTTTCAACCCAAATTTGTAATGCTTAAGAATCATCCAACAGATGATTCAAAAAATAGAAGACAGCTGAATTCAGTCCTTGACTTTAAAATATGTCACCATTTGATAAAGAAAATACTTGCAGCACTTTAAAATATTTTGGCAAAATTTTGTAAGGGGCAAAACTCCCAGGCTGCATCTGAGTTGGCAAAGGTACATCATTTATAAAACCCAGTAGAGCACTGTCAGTTGCATGACAGGATATCTTAGTAGTAGTTTAGGAATTCTACTGTATTTTATCTCTGGCATTGCAACTTTTTCATTTGGACAACAAACTGGAAATTATATGGAAATTATAACTTGTGTATTTTGTTCTTCACTTACTCAAGAATTAAAGAACACCCCAGGAACACTTAATCCAGTACATCCTCTGTCACAAAACCACTCCTTCTTTCCTCTCTGGAAAGACTGTGCAGTGGTCAGAAGATTAGGAGGTCACTGTTGCAAAGTCTTTATTTGCATGTCAGGAGTCTCCTATGTGACATGTTGTGAAGAGAAGTCTAATTATGGATTTGCTGAACCAATGCAGAATGAGACAAGTTTTTTTTCCTTTTTTTCTTTTCATATAGAATTTACATTGCTTTTTTATTATTATTATTTTTCATTTCTTACATTTATACATACCTTGGACATGAGGTTTGAAATTTTGGAAACAACAATGTGTATAGTCCATGGATATAAAATTTTTAAGAACTTTTTGACACCTTTTCGCTACAGATATACCAAGTTGAGTAGTTACTCCTATGCAGCCCCTTGCTCTTCACTGTCCTGCTGCTAGATGCTACCTCCTGAGAACTTGAATACATGTTTATTAACCCATTCCATTTCAAATGAGTTGAACCAGTTTAAAATGCTTGAAACTGTAGGTCTTTCCGTCTTAAACAAGTTAACAAGTGTTCAGAACAACATCTCAGCTGAAAGGACTGAAGTGACAGTCACAAGGAGCAGAGTAAGATTAGGTCTGGTTGGATGCAGAAATCAGCCCAGGAGTCACAGGTAGAAAACAACCCTTCAGTAAGCCTCTCATCCAAAATCAATTCTTTATTTTTGCTAGTTCTCTTTTACTCAAAAAACTAACAGGAGAATCAGGAAAATATGGAGAAATCTGAGGTTTTGCACAAGTTGTTCTATTCACATATACATATATATATAAGCCAATAACATGTTAAAGAACAGATTTAAAGGTAATTTGGAATTCCTCATTGTAATAGTGCAAATAGGAAATAAGAAAAATCCTTAAGAACTGTCTGTTTAATTATTATGATCAGTTATTTGTTTAAGACCCATGGAGTGTAACAGCTCTTTTTAGTTTAACCAGGTCCAAGGCATTTCTTTTATGAAAGAAAAAAAGGCTTAAAACCACAAAAAGTACTACAGTGAAATGCAAGGAGACATGACCAGATAAATATACCTCCCTGGAAAGAACACTATTGATTTTTATAGTGTTTGTTCTGCAGGGATTCTTTATCCAGTCCTGGCAGCCATTCAAAATCTGCATTTAAACAAAATTTTTAAAAGTGATGATCCTGATCCATTTTCTCAATGTCAAGAAATAAAAGTGTACTCTTAATGAAAAAGGCACGCTAGATATAAAATATTTAAAAGCTTCATGCTAGAATAATTGCTGGTTAAAAAAAAAATGGGGTGGGGGTGCAGAGGACATTTAATTTTTTTTTTTTTTTTAATAGCAGTGCCAAAAAGCAATTTAGCCAAGAGGCTAAATCAGCACTCCATCTCCATCCATCAGGCCCACATCTTTTTTTAAGGATGATGCTTGAAAATTATTGATGACTAAAGGTGCAAAGACCATTTCAAGCTTCCATTTTCCAGCTTATACAATGAGATTGTCACCACAAAGATGTCTGTTCATTGATTTCCTCCATCTCCTTCTTCCTCCCCCCTCCTTCCCCAGGAGCTATTTACCTGTTAGTGGGTCTTGCTGTATGTCATGTACTAAACAAGTGATGATGCCAGGTGGTTATAACTGTAGAACCTTACTGTTAAAAATAATTTTTCTCTCCTCACCAAATGTTTACACACCGCAAAGACTTTTCCAAGTTCTTCAATATTGAGTTTTATGCTAAAGAGAAAGGAAAACAACAACAAAAAAAATTCTTCTCTCTCTTGTGCTTCCTTTTTTTCTGCATATGTGCTGCAAATGTTTGGTGGGAAAGCCACAACAGGGAGATTTTGCTCTTGTTTGCTTGTCTGTTTACCAGTTTGTCAAGAGTTTTGAAAGTCAGAATCATATTACATTTGTCCATAAGTTTCAAACACGTACATTTACTGTCCCAGATCATGCTATAGCTGGGACTGTGATGAGAAGAATGAGCAGCAGTCATTACTCACACAACCCCTTCCTCCTCCTTGTCTTTGTTATCACCCCCTCCCTCTTCCCTCCCTCCCACACAGAAGCAGCATGGGAGCTTCACATAGCAGAACAAGCTGCAGTCAGGAACAGAAGGGAAAGGAGGACAACTCTGAGGTACAGCTTTGAATTAGCCCTTCAAATTCAAATCAGTGAAGGAGTTGCAAGCTACATTTGGAAGCTAGGAAGCAGAGGATGGGGGAATAACAAACAAAAAAAAGTTTTCTCTCAATTTTTCTCAGCTACTCCCACCCTTGCCCTACTAGCCTGAAAATCTTCTCTCACTTCCTTACCCACTGTATACCACTGTTGTTAAATTGATTTTATACATACTATTGAATGACTTGAACTGCCTCTTTAGGGATCTGCCATGGAGAGAGGACTTTAAATCCTATGTTTAAGGTAGAAAAAGTTTTGCTGCTGCCAACACATATTGTCAATGCAAGGGGGACGGTATTATCATTTTCCACATTTCCTGCCTTCCCTTAACTACGAGTTTCCATTTTACCTCACTAATCTGAATTTTGGAATGCTATATAAACATCTCTGTGTATGTGTTAAAGGGGGTATGAATTAGGCTATGCTGAAAAAGAAAGAAAACAGCCATAAGTAATATTTGATCAAGATCAAAACCACTTCCATGCAAATCTGTTCATACCATTAAGGAACTGAATGCACCTTGAGTTCTTTGCTTGTTAGGAATCTGTACACGCAGAGAGATTTTTTGCTCTTTGAGCTGAATTCTACTGAAATTGGGAAGTGGGGAAGTGGCACAACATGGAGTAAAGAAGAAAAAGAATTCCCACAAGATAGTAGTGTCATGTTTCCAATTGCTGCATCAAATCTACCTTGCAACGACACTTGCCCCTTGAAAAAACTCTCTCAGGAATTTAAAGACTGAAAAAGCTTCAGCCTGAAATGCACTATGAGATTCAATCCAAGTACATTAAAAGCCAATCCACACTGTAAAAATGTTATAAACAACATCAGCAACACCTATAAAAAGAAAACTAAAAATTGGACCTCCCTTAGAGATGTGTATATGTAAAAATAGTTTTGGATATATTTCTCATTACATTATGACTTAATGGGATATCAGAAATCTCACTAGTGGCTTGGCTCTTGCTATATGAATAAAATGAAATGCACATGTACCTTTTTTTTCAAGATTAGCATCTTTATTACATCCAAATACAAGTCTATATTCCTCAATTGTACAAAGTTAGAAAACAATATGAGTTGCAAATAGCGGTGGATAGGCAGATGTTATGTACAGGAAAGACTTTGGTTTGTATTAAGTAATTTTTTTTCCTTCACTAGGGACTCAGAGTTTTTCTCTACTTACTTAAAAAAAGGGATATATTAACAGGTATTCATTGACACAATTTGACAATAGAGTTAAAATTCTTACTTCACAATAGCAAAATACTGTCAAATTATGCACATCTTTCCCTGGGAGACTTAGAGTTGTAAAGAAATGGTGAAGAAGAGAATTATTCATGGCATATTTTACAGAACACATTCTTAAGCCTGTCAGCAAGTTATGGTCAGTTTATTTTCCTTGAATGCCTTCCCAGAGTACAGCACAGTAGGAGATAGGACCTAAATTGTTCAGTGTCTCTTTGGCAGACAGTGCTGACAACATGATCTTCCTCAGTGGACAGTGATTTTTATGCTATGTAATCTAATAGCAACAGCAGCCACAATAACAGCAGGTTTTCTCTCTGGCATAAGACAATAAAAGACAGTTTGTACTGGAGATGTTTAAACCAGTCCATTAGGTCATTAAAAAGAATGAGTAAAAACATATTTTAAAAAATCTAGACATCAAATTATGGAATAGTCCTTAAACTGGTTAGTGAGAATGGAAGCAACAGGTAACATGGTAGTCTTACATTATTAGAGAGATTCCTGAGAGCCACAGACATGAAATCATTGTAATTACCCATGTAAATATAATAAAAAGATGGTTCATTGTTGCAAGCAGTTCAAAGATAAGATAGTCTACATCAATAATAGTGCTTTCTGAGAAAGACGTGTGCTAATCAGTACACTTAAATCAAATCTGGAATTAAGGATCTAAATTTTGTAAATAATTCTGTAACACCTTGAGTTATTCCCTGAGTTACTCCCTGAAAAAATGGTATGAATATAAAAATCACTCATATCAAGAATATAAGCCTGATAGTATAAAAAATGTAGGGGATGTAGGATATAAGAGTAGCCGCAATGCAGTATGAAAAGTAAGAGATGAAGTGCTATCAAAAGTTGCTAAACTTGGATTTTATTTAGTACCTATTTTTTTCCTCATTAACAGGACCTTTGATGAGGGCACTTACTGAGTCATTTCACTGGTGCTCTGGACTACACATCCAGGGTAGGAGATTTTGCCACACTTAGTAGCACATCACTGGATTTGCCTAATTAGTTGAATCACAGGGATGTTCTACCTCAAGGATTAAAGTGCCTCGGTGTCTTTGTAAAAGACTAGAAGCATTCCTTTTATTTCAAGTAGTTAATAAAGTCACAGAAGGCTTTTTAGTCTCCCAGCTGGAAGTTTCTCCTTGAGCTGAAACGTTAGAAGCAACTGAGTCTAGATAAGCTCCAAATATTAAAGACAGTTTGGTTTCATTCATGAGAAGGGGAAATAGAGGGCTATGGAGTGACTGAAGCAGTCCTGTTTATGCTGCTGCTTTGAAGGTTAAGGTGTGTTAAGGGACTATAGCTGGTGACTTCGGTCTGTATTCTTTTGGCCAACAAGTGCCTTGCAAACAGATAAGAAATTCCAAAATTTTTAGTTAGCACTTACTGCTAGCATGTCCATGGCATTCATAGAACTGTTTAATTCTTATTCAGCATTAGAGAACAAACCGACATTAAGATCGAAAGTTCAGGGTTTGGCTCTCATTTCAGTGACAAACAGTCTACACTGAGAAATCACTAATTTCAGAATAGACACATCATAGGTCTTAATCATGTGGGGGAATCATCTAAAATCTCTGTCCTTACCAGAGGACTCAAAGCAAACACTAGAAAAAATATAAATTCAGGTTATTAAGAAGTCAGGATTCATTTTAGTCTTTGAGTGATAATACTCCAGATTGCCACTGAATGACTGTCCTCCAAATAAGACAAATCTCCTTTTAACCTTGCATTTATTTTTAGGTCAGCGAATCTGAATGCACTGGAATGATACCATGGAAAAAAAAAGGCTAAGAGCACTACATTTGCACACCTAACTGTAAGTTAATTATTTTGTTGCTGAGAGTCTAAAAGGAAAAAAATCATTTTACAGGACATAGTTTGATTGTTAATGGGCAGACAAATGTTACAAACATGATGTCTTCCTTCTGGCAGCATTAAACAGATAGGAAAACATCCAGGAAGTGCACTTTGATACTTGCATTAAAGGACTCACGAAGACAGTGCTTAATAGGAAATGAATCTTTATGCTTTTTAATCTGTTAGTCTTAAACAAGCATAATTGAAATCTTCTGTCTGGAATACAAACAGGCCATGTTTTACCTCAGTAAGCAGACATGATTACTGCTGCTCTGTCAAAGCCCTGTTGCTTAACTGTCTTGGGCTTTCAAATCAAATTATGTATCCTTTCCCTCTACTGCACAAAAAGATGATAAAATAAACAAGTCAGTCACAAAACACACTCTCATATTTTCCCCATTGGTCTTGTGGAATCCAAAAGAGCATGAGGTTGAAAAAGAGAGTGGATGAATCCCCTCTGGACCCCCTGTATTAGATAAAGCAAGCTAACAGAGAGAGGAGTGATCACTTTACAGCAGAGATTAACTTTTCACAGGAAGTTTGATAAATTGACATCATTCCAGGCAATTTGAGGTAATACAATCTTCATGTCTGAACAGTGTAATTACTAGATATGTTTCCAGCATTTGGAAACACACTGTATCAATCACCACAAGCAGTTTTAGCAACCATTTCTTCCAATGGAGGGAAAAAAAAAAGGAAGAGGGGAAAAATAGAAAGAGCAAAAGACATGAAAAAAACACTGAACAGTAATTTAGGTATTTTTTAAGGGTAAATAAATATTAGAGCTTGAGGAAACATAAGCCACCTCAGTTTGAGGCAATGAAGATAAGACCTGATGCAAGTGAGATGGTCTCAGAAGGGAGACAACATATCTGGTACCAGGTAGATGGCTGCGCTCTAGAATAATCTAACTGCATTTCCTCAGTGAACCTGCAGCGATTTTCATGCCATCAGTATGATCCTAGATTATTTCTCCTATCAATCTCTGTATACCTCAGGCTTCACTTGTAGACATTTTGCCCGGTGACATGTGGTGTAGCGAGAGTGTCCTATTTTCAAGGGAGGTGTGGTAGTACAAAAAGGAGCAGAACACAGAAGCAGGAGCTGAAATAAATCCATTTTGTATATACACCACAATCTGAGCGTGAGAAGGTAATTTCTGGCATCTGTTCCAAAGAGAGAGGTAAGGCTGGAAACAGCTTAGCTATTTGGCTCTTTTTCCTATCGCTCATACAGGAAATGTTTAACCAACTGACATGCTAGATTAATTCCCAGCAGCATGTTTTCATATAACTTTTCTTTACACAATTTCATATGGGGCATGAGTTTAATTTTGCAAGCTACATGTAAGGTTGCAATTAGTCATTTTTCATTTATAATGACATTTATCAAAATGGCAAGAACCACCACTAAAACATGTACCAATTGACTTTCTTTTATTTGTAACGTCAGATAAGAGGCAAGCAACAAAAAATGAATTACTCTTTTATATGGGCCATACAGAATGCATTTCCAGGAAGACGAATCATTGTAATTGTTCTGAATATTACACTGGAAAGTCATGAGGAGGTTGTGAACAGATGTTCAGAAACTTTGTCTGGACTGCACTCCAGTTGTTTCAAATTCTTAACAAATGGAACAGGGCTTAAGGCTCTTGTTCCTTCTCATTGCACATTCACAATACTCTGTGCAGCCTGCTACTTTGTGTATTATATGATGAGGCTGGAGTTTGGCTTGACTGTATCTGTAATTTACCAGAGAAATTACTTTACAAAATTAATCACTTTTGAGATAAAGGTACATCATGAGAGATCTACTCTTTGTTACACTGACAGGTATTTTTCACTAATGTTACTCTTAGAAGAAAGTTATTTAGCTCATAAACAGACCAGAAATCTATGTCTTGACAAGTATGTCTTGTATTTCCATTAAAGACAAAATGTAGCTCAGTTCTGAGTTTAGCATTAAATTCCAAGGCTTACACAGTAAACAAGTATGGATCATATTCTTCTGAACAGGATATTATAAAACTGAGATCTAATGCCCAATTTAGGATCTTTTTGCAAACTATGAAAACTTTAGGTCCCAGCAATAAAGTGACTGGTACTACTGATTTCAGGGCAGATACCTTTCTATGGGAAAGAAATGAGGCTTTATATTTTATGAAGGACAATCTTTTGGTGTAAACAAATCTTAAGGAACCTTTACTCATTAAAGTCATTGTGCAGTATTTTTATCCGTTAAAAAAATGGGATAAAAATACGACTCATCCTTTATGGCAATCTTAACCTTTTTATCCAAATGAAATTTATTTATGCTGATTACACAAAGACAGAAATGAAGAAGCCCAAAGCTGTGGGCAAGGTTACAAGAAGGTGACGGGGGCTGCAGCTACAAGCAGCAGAATTTTGGCTGAATTTGGAGATTTCAAAGAAAACTTGGAGATAAAGCTTTTCTTCATTGAAACATCTAACAAGGAATTAAAAAAAAAAAAAAACTAGAAGAAAAAAACAAAAGTAGACAAACATTTCAGGAAAGGAAAAGAAGTGTCTATGGCTTCAAATACTCACACAGCTGCCTGTTTGCACAGGGCTGCTCTCCAGCTCCTCACTCCCCAGTCTGTACATACATCCAGGATTGTCCCATCCCACGTGCAGAATCTGGCACTTGTCTTTGCTAAACGTCATACTTCACAAACTAAAACCATAAACTTAATATTTAATTCACCTCATCTGTATCTTTATTTTCTGAAAAGGATTAATAAACTTCTGGTTATTCTATAAAATAAGCTGCATGTGATTAAACTATGTATTCTCTAGAAATCCTAGAAATATTATCTATTCTATGAATATGTTATTTCCCGTGATAATTAGATTTTTCTCATGAAGGAGTGGCATTTCAAGAAAAAGAGTTAAGGAAGAAAAACATTTGTGTATAAGAAAAAAGGATAAAACCCCAATGTCTACAGTATTACAATGCATAGAATCACACATATTTTTATTTATTTTAAATATACAGGATATACATTTATATTTTTATATGCATTTACAGATATGTGTGTGTAAACATATATCTATAAACATATATTTTTTATATATGCACATAAGTATGTTATTACTTGTATGTAATGTTTCTATACATAATCATATCTATTTATATTTTGTTTTTATACATGTGTCTTGATATACATGCATATGCACTTAACTAAAATACTTTTGCCAAAACAGAAAAAAACCTCATGTCAACAAAGTGACAGAAATAGAAACTTCAAGGAGTGGTAACAGAAATAATTAAACACATAAGATCATCCCAGCAGAGTGAAGGACTGTATGATTGTAGAAGGAACACAAACGAAAGGTGACAAAAAAGAGAGTATACCATAGTAAAAGGTACTAAAAGCTCAACAGTGATCAGTACCTCCCTTTTCTTGTAATTCCAGCACAAGGAGCTACAAAATAAAACCAAAGAGTCAGGTTTACAACTAATGAAAGAAATCTCTTTGACATTACAAATAAACAGGAAAAATCCTTGCCACATATGTTACACTTAGAGTAATTGGTGAAGTAAATTAAAAATCAGAAAAGATGATATGAATATGTATTCATATGATCCAAATAATCACAGTTATGGTATATAAGAAAACCATCAGGGCAATAATCTTGTATGTGTTTATGTAAGGGTTAAATACACGCAGGTAACTCCAGCCAAAGCTTTACAGTAAATTTATTTTAACAGTCAAGAACACAGCAATACAGCTGTCCAAGAAGGCCAAACTGTGCTGGTGCTTTTATAACAACACCTTTTGCTTGTGCAATAAACAACCAAAGGCCCTGTTCTCCTCCTGTGCTTTATGGCCTGCCTGGGGGCCTCCAGGCGTGTCTGTGAGAATTTTATCACTTGTAGCAAGGGAGTTACCTCTGGGCAGCAGATAAAGAGAACATCACAGAACCCTGCATGAGAAACGAATTTCTTCCCATGTTAAAGCATTTTTTGGTAGCAAAAGTTTCCTTGAGTGGACATGAAGCTTTTCCCTCTTTGGTATTTCTTCTGAAGATTTTCTATATCAACAGTTTTAGAAACCCGTATTCTATTGGCAAAGTTTTCTATAACTCTTCTATAAAATGTTATTACATTTGGTGATTCTGATTTTCAAAAGTACATAGCAAGCTGGTTTTTTTGTTTGTTTCTTTTGGTTTGGTTTGGTTTGATTTTTTTTGTTTGGTTGGTTTTTTTTCCCAGAAAAACCCCCTCACATTCAGTTACATGGAGTTCATTTCAATGGTAAGGACACTAGACACTAATATGTTAATATAGTGAATAATAATAAAATGAACAAGTATAACTATAAGCGTATTTGGGTTGGAAGGGACCTTAAAGTTTAACTAGTTCTAATGCCCCCCCGCATTGTCAGGGACACCTTCTACTAGACCCAGATGCTCAAAGCCCCATCCAACATGAACACTGCTAAGGGTGGAGTATCCACAGCTTCTCTGGGCAACCTGTTCGACGGCCTCACCACTCTCACTGTAAACAGTTTCTTCCTTATATCTAATGTAAATCAACCCTCTTTCAGTTTACAGCCATTCCACCTTTTCCTTTCACTACATGCCCTCATAAAAAATTCCTCTCCAGCTCTCTTGTAGGCCCCCTTTAGGTTCTGGAAGGAGCTTTCTCTTCTTCAGGCTGAACAACCTCAGGTCTTTCAGCCTGTCTTCCCAAGAGAGATGCTGCTCTGATCATCTTCCTGGAGATCCTCTAGACTCACTCTAACAGGTCCATGTTCTTAAGTTTAGGGACCCCAGGGCTGGATGCAGTACTCCAAGTGAGCTCTCATGAGAATGGAGTATAGGGCGAGAAGAATCACCTCCCTTGACCTGTTGGCCATGGCATGGTTTTTTTGATGCAGCCTATGATATGGTGGTCTCTCTGGGCTGCAAGTGCACATTGCTGGCTGGTCCTGTCAAGCTTCCCATCCACGAAGTCCCTCAAGTCCTTTTCCTCAGAGCAGCTCTCAATCCATTTTCCACCAGGTTTTACTTGTGCTCGGGATTGCCTCAGCCCATGTGCAGAACATTGCACTTCATCTTGAGCTTCATGAGTCTCACATAGGCCTACATCTCAAGTCTGTCAAGGTTTTTTATTATTATTGCAAGCTAGGAGATGCAAGCAATTTCCCACTTTTACCCGAGTTTGGAAACAGGCATATGGGCAGAGATCCATCTAATTTTTGAAGACTGGATATAATCATCTTGTGAAACACCTCGAGAATGCAAATTAACTTCAACTGCATTTCTTCTCAGCTGCAGCTTTTTCCTAGGGAACTAATAACTAAATGCTGTCAGCGCAGTGGTGTCATTATTCCTTTCCATTTCTTTAAAGTCATGCTTAAGCTATGACACAGCATAGACCTACTAGTACCATTGTTAGGTTCTGTGATTTGCTTACAGTTTACACTGTCCTAATAAGTGAATCTGCATCCTGTGTGACCGAGGAGTGACAGAGTCACATACACAATTCATCAAGCTGCAGACACCCTCAAGATTTATCCAAACATGGATTGTTGTTATATGCATCAAAAGATGAGCATACTGAAGCCCAATTAAAGCACACAGCAATTAACTGGAAGCCTTTAGAAATAAAACTTCAAAAATAAATCATCTGAAGTTGAAAAGACCATTGAGTGTAGCAGCTGTTACAATCTACATTATTATTAAACCCTTTAGCACCGAGAGTTTTTCAAGATGGCTATGAGATACAGAAGATATACTACTTAGTTTTAATAAACATTTTAAAGATTCAACCAGTTTAAAATGGGATATTTTCACATCGACCAGCTTGCACAGGATTTGAAGGAAATATCCCATTTCATACAATTCTTTTAAGTTATTTAAAGTAGTATGTTTTGATTACTGAAAAATGGAATTTATTTCTGCTTCACTTTTTTTTTCCTCAAAATATTTACAGATACCCTCTACTTGAATGGATTCTATTTCCATAAATCTTAAAAAAGATGGAGGACATGGACAGGGTTTTCTAAGTCTGTGATATTACGTGTCTGTGTCTGTGTGACAGTGGTTGGAGGATATCAGCCAGATTAAGCAGGAACCTGTCCAGCAATTCAACTAGTTCTGGAGATGCTAAGGTTACAGCTATTGAAAAGTTACCAGAAAGAAAAGTGAACCCTTCCCTCCCTACATAATCCAGCAGTGAAGCCTCATTGTTTTTGCTCATGCCCACCTTCCTAGAAGATAATAGATATTTCTTAACCCTACAGTAGTAAATAACCCTCTCAGAAAATGACAGACACAACTATTGCCCTCCTCTAGTATTCCTAAATATTTTATTTCTGATTTTTTAAAAAGAAGTAAAGAAAAAGTATAAATAAAATAGTTACAAATATTTTTAACATTCCTACATTAGATACATGCATGTAGGGCCCTTCTTTCTTCCTTTTATTTTGTTAACATGCACCATAATATTTAGATACTATCAGAACTACACTAATATCTGCCTTTTATCTCATGTTCCTTTTTAGTGAGGAAGAACTGAATCATCAATAATATAGACCAAATTGTAAAAAAAAAATCTTAAACATGGTCTACTAATGTAAAACATTTTTAAACCTTTCCATGAACATTTGTTATTCATGAAAAATATATATAAATATAAGTTTTATTCACACCAAAGCCTGAAGAATTATTAATTTAGATAAATGTCCATCTTTGTATGCTAAATGAAATAATTTAGTAATTTTTTTAATTAAATACTCTCTCTACAATCCTGATAAAGAAAACCAAACAATGACAATTAACAAAACAAAACAAAAATCTTCCAATGCAGATATTATAGTTACACATTTATGTTTAAATTCTGGCCAAGTAATTCTGTTCTTCAGAAGGAATCACTGTATGGTAATTAATTTGACTTTTGGTGGGTGCAAAGGGAACATTTCTTTTTGTAACAGCTCTAACTAAACCCAGCAGGTCTACAGAACATCAGTGGATCATGGTTTTTAGTTTGATTAAACTTTTAAGCCCATACTGCGTGGGGCTTACTAACGATAAGACTTGTAAAATGTCTATGCATGTAAAATGAAAGCAATGTGATTTGTCTGGAGGCAAACCAGCTTTCAAATGTAAAATGACGAAAGAGCAGTTTTACTTCTTTAAAAGTTCATACTTACTTTTTTAAATGTACATATATATATATCCTTAAATCAATTGCTAAAATGCTCAAAACCATATAATTATGTTGTTCAGAGTGTTAAGCAATTATTGCCACTTTCATGGCTTTGCTACTATAACATGCCTAAGGCAAATAGTTTCTGCATTCATGAATATTGGAAAGACTAAGTCATAAATCTATAATCTGAACATAAACATCTTTCAAGCTGCCTGGAGTCTAGGAGTTTTTACTAGTAGTAACATATGTTTCATTTGAAGTCTGATGGTTTTATTTGTCTCCCTCCAATTTCATAATTTGTACAGTATTTTCAACTGTAATCATCCATCCACCCAACACTTTCTAAATTAATAAAGACTGCCAAGGAATGGGGAAAGACAAAGACACTGTGCATCCAGTCTTGTTCACCTTCAGTGATATAACTGCAGTGGAGATTTTGTCTTGTCTTTCAACGTGCACATAGTACAGACAATATTTTTGGCTGCATTGAGCAAGAAATTACTAGAAGAAGAATGAAAGTTTCTATACCATTAGAGTAATTTAAGTTTGTCAAAGAGAGGTAATATTACACAACTTTATCCATTCAAATGCCATCCCTACCACAAATAACAAATCCTAGAGCCCTATTTTAGAGGTCTTATATTATCCTGTTCTAGAGGAACAGGTGACCTTTTCTCAAGTAAATTAGCTCTTACAGATACTCCCTCTTAGCCCCAGTATTCAGAACACCCGTATAAATCATCCATCTTTCTCACAACTTAGGTTTGAAACCAAGCATCTTCTCTTTTGTCCTTTGTTAAGAACCAATATTCAGTATTAAGTTAGTGGAAAAGGAAGGAGGGAACAAACAAATCAGACAGCACCAGTCACTCAACCTTTCCTTTCTTCTATACATGAACATTGTTTTCACGAGAGACAAAGAAGCCTGGAAAGGAAGCTGACACCAAGGAGGTGGCGGTGGGGAGAGGGGGCTAAATCCACAGTGCTTCCAACTGGGAGCCACTGTCAAGACAGCATGGAGTATGCGCTTTAAATTAGTAAATGACATAGTTAGATAGAGAGCAATGGCAATCTTTTTCTTATGTTTCTCTCCAAAGGGTGATACCAAGAACAGAGAGGTTCTCCTGAAGTTTTCTTCTGTTCCCGAAATCACCCAATTCATAGGAAACTCAAAAAGCCATATCGATGTGTTGTTCTCAGACTCAACTTAGAAAAACGAGTGCAGGAATTTTCCATTAATATAGTGATATAAATGCATACATTCTGGTAAACAGACTCAATTACAAAGCAAACAGCTCTGTGCTGTCACCTCTGTGTTCTTCAGTGTACCTAGAAACTTCTTCATATTATAGTTTCTCAATATATTATTCACAATGTGCTTTCTTTCATCTATCCTGAATTAAATTCTTTAAATGTGAAGAATAGCTATGCCTGAAAGACCCTCCTCTAGTAAGCCAAGGATCACACACAGTACAAAACACCTAGAGATTCATGGGAAGCTCAAAGATTTATAATAATTCCATAATTATATTTCATACCGCACACATAAAACCATCCCTGAGCCTGGACAAGCTCAAGAGTTAAACCCAGTCAATTACTGTGACACACTGGATCTTAGTATTTTTATCAACCACTGTAAAAGAAGCAAACAAACAAACAAAAAAAAAACCAAACTCAAAAACCCAATCTGGAGTTGTTTGCTACGATACATACATAATATGGTGCCATCCACTCTCCTGAAGATTTTGCAGGTTGCTATAGCCAGTAAGTCAAAGTACAATTGGAAATAAATTTATCTAACTCATTGAGAACGGGAATGGATTCATCACTTTTGCTACTTTATGAACATCATGACTTGAGTGAATTAGACTGCATGACAGATTCGAAGCAAGCATAAACCATAAATAGAAGTGAAAGAACTGCAGCCAAATCAAAAGCACATTGTAGCTCTCTTCTGTGAGGAGAGCAGTTTTCCTCTGTGCGTTAAAACTGCTCTGCCACACATATTTTCAAATGCCTCTCTAGGCCATATGTGAATAAATGCCTTAGGTTGCAATATACACTAGCTACATATTTTACTCAGTATGTGAAAAGGAACAGATAACTGGACTGAAATAATTTTCCAATTCCACCTCTTCCATTTGCTGATTGTTTTTAAGAAAGTTCTTTCAAACTAGTATACTTGGATCATCATGATCTTTATGAATTTTTCATGTATCCACCATTCTCATTACAGTGAACAGGAATTAACTATGTCTAGAAGGTAAAGATTTACTTACTGAAAGGCATAATACAAAGAAATTCTCAGACTTCAAAATTCAGAGGAATTCCAATTTTGAAAATCTGATTTTGGCCATTAGTAGTAATCAGGTTTGAGTATATTAAAAAAAAAACAACAAAAAAACCCCAAAAAAAAACAACAACTCCCAAAAAAACGCACAGGTTTTTAAAGATCTGGACAATTCAGGTTAAGAGTTTTGTCTTGGGCTCCTCACAACAGAATGTGCTGGTCCTCTGGGATAAACTACACATAGCCTGCTCCTTTTTGTGCATCTGCAGAGCTCCAGAAGGTCCCAGAAGGAATGTGTGCTTACACGCTACAGCATGATGTGCTAGAAAATGGGGGATGGGTTAGTAACAAATTGTCATCCAAGTTGGACAGAAGGCAAGCATGGAAGAAAGCAATCTTGGGGCTTTTGTTAAAAAAGTATATGGCAGCAAAAAGAGAAGCTAAGCACATGTGAGAGATAAAGAACTCAGAAGTCTGTTAAGTGGCATTTTTTATGAAACTGAAGGTTTTCAGAAATGAAGAACTATTTAGGATTCACTTTTTACTTAATCTAGCATTCAAGGACTAACTTCACTTAATGTTAATAGAGAACCTCAATAGTAAAGATGGTGACTTCATCAGTTCCCTTGTCAGTCTATTCCAATGTTTGACAGTCCTTTCAATGAAGAAATTCTTTCTGATATCCAATTCTTGATTTCTACTTTAATTTCTTTAAGAGAAAAACTTTTTCTTAGAATGACAGACTAATAAAAGAATAATGAATTATGTATGTCATAAGATTGAAATCTGTGAATCTAGTTGTTGTGTGTTTGGGGTTTTTTTGCTGGATGCATAATTTTTTTAGCTAATACTATTCTATCATGCTTTTCAAGCTAAGAAAATCTGTTCCAGTGTATACTTTCAGGTTTAAACTTCCACACCTGCCTTGCCAGCCTGTGGTGTTTTTCTTCTATGGATTAAGTGAGTGGCATATGATGGTTAGAGAACACAATATAATGTCACTAAAAAGACTGAGAAATCAGAAAGCAATTAATCACAGAATTACTGAAAGCAAAAATAAAATAACCACGAATGTTAGCTCTAGTATTTTATAAAGGATGTAACATTTTTTGAAGCCTGATATCTACTTCGTTGGAACACTGATTCCATGGTAAATTCTTATAATTGAAAGTTGTTTTAGGTCAAATCATTAAATGTGCAACATTCTACCTAAACATAACAGAGTATCTTTTAAAACCATTCTCACTAATTTAGCACAAAGAGTTATAGCCTTCTATTTAAAGACAAATGCACTTTGGTTGAAAACAAAGTTGTAATTCCATAGATATATCTAAAAGTCTGTTTTTCTTCATTAGAATTTTCAGTTTAGTCAAGCTTATTTCTTGCCCAACACTTCTAGGTCATTCTCTATACTCGTTACTTTTTCAAGAGCTTCCAAGGTACTTTCTGAGTACCTTACTAAATAAATGTTTATGAAATTTGTAATGCAGTGATCCAAGAGTTACATTTTATGCACTGCATACCTCCACAAAAAAAAAATGTGAAACTTTAGGCTAACAAGAGCATCTATTCATTTGACTTCTGCACTTATCCACTGTTAACTGTCCTGACAGTCTTCCTTATATTATTTTTAACACCAGCACTTATTTTCTCAGCTTGCTGGAATCTATATACATAATGTCTCATGCAAAAATGAACCACTGGAGAGGAAAATTAAATATTTCCTCATTCTTCCTGAAACAAAAGCAAATGCAGGCAGAAAAAAACCCATGAACTTCTTTGAGACCATATCTGCTGATATTTAAATCCTATTCTCTCTTGCACAACTGTTTCCAGAGGCAGGGGTTGAATGTTGTATCCACCATAACTGCCAAATTTGCTCCACAGTAACTGTTTTGAAATTTCTTTTGCAGCATCTAAGAATTGCACTTGTATATTTGTGGGAAAACTTGGAGCACAGGAAGCTGCATCCAACCTATAGGAAAAGATTTTTTATTTTTTTTTTACTTTCCTACTTCTCTGTTGTAAGCAGCCACTGAGGGTCAAGAATCAAATGTAAGAAAAAGCAGAAGCAAATGCAATGAGAAGTTCAAGTTAAACTGAGAAGTAACACGACACATTTGCAAGGCAGCCCAGAATGCCAAAGCTTTAATATCAGCATGGAATATGTATCCAAAGAAGGTGGGGCATTATGAAAAATTAAATTAATAGGTATAACGTTAAAGAACTGGTTTAGCAAAGTTCAAAGAGGAAGCTAGATGATTTCAATAGAATTTGAAAAATAAGTCTTAGGAAGTCAATGAAATGACTGAATCTATTTTATAGATAAGTACAGTTAATTGGTGGATGTTTTCAAAGGCTTTACTATTGCTTCATCTTTCAGACATAGAAGGGTCACAAGAGGGAGAAAATAAAGTCTGAGAACATGCTAAAGTGAAGGTAATGAGGGTGGCATGGCTTGAAAGGAGAATTATATTCAGAAAGTTGTGAAAAATATAAAGTGACATAAAAGATAATGTAATCTGATTGGAACATTAAGAGAATTCAAATCATGTGGGGTAATATCTTCTTTTAAAAAGGAGCCAAATGCCTATTAGAGATGCATAAATAAAACCTCCTGCTGAAGAGTTGCATTCTCAAATAAAAGAGTTTGAATGTCTGAGAATGGAATTAAAAGCTGGCAACATCTGTTACTATAATTTTTGCTTATTACCTATACTACAATAGTGCCTCAGGCTCCAATTAAAGTCCCTTCCCCATTATGCCAAATACTTATTTGACAAAAATCAGAATCCAAAGACTATCAAAGGAAGTGCATAAATGGAGGAAGAATTGTGATCTCTGTTCTATGCTTAAGGATTGAAGGAAGAGAGGTTAACTGCTTACTACATGTTGAAAAGTAGAATTTAGATGCCTAAATTACTGAAGTGCTTAAGAAAAATTTACTTGTGGTTGCAAATGAGGAAACAGCAAAATACAGGGGAAAAATTATTCACTGTGATTTATTTCCCAAATGTTGAGATTGTATTAATACAGTGGTTGAATTTTTCTATTTTACTTCAGAGGGCAAGATTACTGAGTATTTCCCTGCTGATTGTGAACTGGGTCACTGAAGGAAGAAGGGGTCAGGTTTAAAATATCCTTATGTATGGGGAATTAAAATAAGGGTATTACCCTTGTGTATGACAAGAATTCTAGATGCACAAGAGAAAAGTTTGCAACAAGACTTTCATAGGGCCTTCAAAATTTGAGGGCAAGTGTAATTTAATAATAAGTAAGTATAGCTATAAAAGAGGCCTTTATGTAAGTCAACCTGGATAAATTTCAGAAGCCAAGAGAATTAAATTAGTCTTCATTTACCCCCTATCACAACAGATCATTATGCAGCATAACAGGTAATGTAGAGGAGCTCCATCAAGTCAGATAGCAAATAGAAATTATCTAGAAATTATCCACAAATGCTGCTGTTACTTGGAAGCAGTTGTCAAAAGAAACATTTTTGAGGAAGTATCCCATCAGCTCCTAAAAGAGAAGAATTTTTTAAAAGTAGGAAGGAGGAAAAGTTAATTTTGGAGAAACATAAAATTTATGTTTTCTAAAGCAACTAATTTTAATTTAATTTTGGAAGTGTCTAGTGTTTTTAAAATGCCAATGTTCTTTTTTAAGCAACAACCACATTGGTAACTAGAAGCCTAAAATCTCTTTTAAATAAGGACAGAGTTCCCAACACATGGACTGCAGAAAGTGATTGGACACTAACTGAGATTTTCGATGCACTACGACTCCTAATTTGATCAGGGACAGTTGTAATCTAAATATAAACATATTAAGTCCTCTCTGCAATTCTAAAAAGCCAAGGCAAAACTCTCAGATTCTCTAAAGGAAATATATGCCTTGATTATGGGTCAATTATTTTTTTCTTCCAGACCTGTGAAGAGAGTTCATGAACCAGAGCTGGATGCCACAGTACAGTGTAATTTGAACTGAGATATGGGTGCCCAGCGGTAGAATTCACAGTAATTAGCTTCCTAAACAGTGAAATGCATAGGCAAGCCAAAAAAAAAAATCAGGGACAGAGATGATCCACAATGTTGCCTCGCTCTTTAAAGTGCCTAAGTGCAGCCCAAATTATGTGCTTGTGTGAAAGGGGGATTCAGAACCTGGAATCCTGCCTGCACTTAAACTGCTTTGATTATGGAAAATTGGTTCACTCTTTTCACTTAAAATATGTCTGTCAAAGGAGGAGGAGGAGAAATGAGTGTTAAAATAGACTAGAGATTACAGCAGTTTCTAAGGAAACCAAAGTCAATGCCCTCCTCATGCAAAATGAGCTGAAATTCATACCTCTCACCTCCCACAGGAGTGTCCCCTTCACTGTTCACCTAGGGCTAGGCCTAGGGCAAAGACACACATCAAATACGGCAAGTACAAAGCAGATGCTGTATGGTAAATGTCCAGGTACATACCCTCTAATCCCATTATAAAATCCTTTGAGGCTATAATCCTATCACTTTGAGGTAATCATTTGAGAAAAAGCTGTATCTGCTACTGTTGTAACACTCATTTTGAAATTAAAGCAAAGATTAAGGAAAGGCTAACAACACACAGAAATGGATCAAACAGCGGAGAAAAAAAATAGGAATGCGGCACGCACCCAATAAAATCACTTCAATAGCATGAGAGCTGTAACTGTCATGCTGTTCTTAGAAGATCATGCAAACTAAAAAACGAAAAACAAAAAAGGAAAAAAAGTTAAAAAAAAAAATAGAACCATGACAAATAAGACTCTTTTGCCAGAAACCAAATGCAGAAGTATTTGTGACCCTCTTTTAGAATAAGAATATATGCTTATAGAGTCATTTACTGATTAATTAATAACTGAGAAACTGAAGCTGGAACAATGCTGGAAAACCTTACATTATACTGTAGGCTTATTAAACACTCTTTTATCAAAACCTAAATTGCATTATTAATAGGGAAAATCAGTTTTTAAAAGAGTTGAAATGAACAGGTCTAATTTTAAAGAAAGGCTTCTGTTGCAACTGCACATACCCTGTACAGGTTTGATTTATAAATTTAATTTCTAAACCACTGGCAGAAGAAATGCACATGCCCAAGTTAAATGACACAAAACAGGAACAGATGTTCCAAGATGCTTGTCATACAAAAAATTATAAAGCTGAAGGAGAGACCATGAGGATGTGCAAAGTACTAAGTGCTAGAATAGAAATAAAATAAAGCAAGGTATGAGAGCAGTACAGAATACAGGGGAAAAAATATGGAAACAGAATCCTAAAATTTAAGTGTGATGGTAACTAACAGGCCTCTGTGGTTGATGGTAAATGTCATATCCCTACAAGTATCATTAGCTATGCATTAATAATTGCTGGTCTCAAAAAGCAGGCAAATGCTAAAACACTAACACCCAAAATAAATATAATAAAAATTAATATTTCAGCCTGAATGAAACTTAAAACAGATTATTTGCAGCATCTTGGGGGAACACATGAGGACTGGAGCTTGAGGAAGGTCTCTGCACATTGGCCCAGAATGATAGCTGCACATCTGTACATGGCTGCAGCAAATGCCGGTTTTGTTTCCCAAGCATGGAGTGTTTGTGTGTTAAAACTGGAACAGAATTTGCAACATTGCAGGACAATGTTGCTTAGATAAAAGTAGGGCCACTACTTCTGTAGCAGTCACTAAGTGTAGACTAGAACCTACTGAAATTCACTGAACTTCTCACTTTTATCCTATTTACTGTGGTATGTCAGCTGCAGATCTGTTCTGTTATTGCCTCAGAAATATTCTTACATTCCTTCGAAGGCAACCTATTTCTGTAGCAAACCAGCTTATCAGTACGTGTCTCTTTAATGACTAGGCTCTTAAATACAAAACTAGCAGGGACTGTAAATAGCATCTGCCAGTCATTGAGTGATAAGATGCTGCATATAAAGCAAAGGAAAGTTCAATGGGAATATGCTCTGAGAGTCAGGAAATACATTTTTAAGCAAGGGAGAAGCATCATTTTGTATTCTTCTGGTATTTGGCACCAGATCTGCATTTGCTTGGAATGTGTTGAAGTATGACAAACTGCCTTATGGAAACAGCCACATATAAAAGACCTTCAGTAATTATAACATGCGAAATGTGCCTAGAAACTTCTGACTAATAATCACATTAGTGTGCTACATTTTGTTTTCAAAGCTAATTTGCCAGCATTGTTACAGTTCTTACTGTACATTGTTGAATGCTGATTGCTGGGTTAATCCATATCATGGTAACCTGATATCTGAAACACCCTGACAATGGCTGCACCGATACCCATTAACTGGCTTGTACTTGCAGTTTTCTGTAATAACCAAGAAGATACAATTCAAGGTCACTTCTATTACTGTTACTGAAGCCACAGAGAGGAAATAAAAAATAAAGTTTCAAAAGCAATGAGGAATGCAGTAAATAATATAGTTAAATGTAAAATAAACAAAGGTTTATTCTAATACTACATGAAGCTAGTTAATATTGTTAAATATTGTACTTAGCTTAATAAATGATTAAATCTCTTCATTGTTATTGACTGTAGGTGTCTGAGTTATTGAGAATGTTTCTTTGGGCATCTTTAACCTTAAGAAAGCTTCGAGGTGGTAGCTGGTACTTCTAACAGAGAAGCAAGGAGGTGTACAAGATCTTCATGAAGGTATTTGCCCATACAGACATAGGAAAGGATAAGCGATCTCCGTGTTCAGGCTATGCCAAGCAATATTAAGTACCCTGCCAGTTTGTGTCCTGGCTGCTTGAAGTGTTGCTTCAAAAAGACACATAACCTTCTTTGCTTCTAGAAGAGCAGGCATTCCCTTAGGAACACTGTGAGCCTTCCTCACCCAACCCAAAATGAAAGGTTATTTTCTGGTTTGCTTAGAAATAAAGGATTAGTAACCCAAATGTTATACAGTGTTGTTTATAGCAGGAAGCTATGAAAAGCTACTCATTAAATATGAATGTCTATTGAAACCAGGCATATCTCTCTAGATCTTTATCCCATTGTCTCCATCCTCACTTATTTTATATGCTCTAAATTTATTTAATAATATCAATAGATAAGGAATAATTAAAGCAGAAGAAAGATCTTATATTTCAATATGTATATTTATAAGCTTCTTGAAGAGTTATTAATGATATAATACTAGCAAGATGGATGTTATGCAGTTTCACGGCATTTTGAAGTTATGCCTCATGTTCATCAGTTTAATTTCATTTACAATTAATGTAATATCTGTGAACTATTTAGATAAGAAAATAATTGTTTGTCCTCTTTAGATCTTGTTATGGAAAAATATTGCTGAAGAACATATAATAGATAGGTCTACTAAAAGATCAAAATAAAGCAGCAAATCAGACACTTAATCTTCAAGTTTAAAGTCATCATTTCGTATAAAAGCTAGTGTTGCTGATGAAGCTTCTAAGGTCACAGTAACGAATACACATTAAGAAACTCCATCTGTTTCAAAATCTTATATATTACAGTGCAGTATAGAGACTAAGATCTAGTTAAATAACTAGTAGGAAAAAAAGTTTGAATAAAAGAGTCAAAAAGTGAATAATCTTTGGGGAAAAAAATGAGGCAAAATATTAAACAGAAGTCTTTAGTTTCCAAGAAGAAACCCAAAAAATCCTTAATATGTTGCAATGAGAGCTGGCTAAGATGGTATCCTCAAAATTTTCTTTTGTGAATTACTAATCATTCTAAGCAAAACATTTTTCAAGAAGATTTAATTTTTAACTAAATACCTTTCAAGAAAAGTTTCAAGTTTGCAATGGAGATTTTCCACCAAAAGTTCAACAATCAAAATCCCTCAGATGCCTATTATGCAACTCAAATGGAGTATCTGAGACCCACTGTGCATGAAACCTAAAGAGTATTTACATCCACTCCTACCAATCGCAGGTAACTGTTTTGAAAATACAACAGTTATTTTGGACAGAGCTCTGTTTTATGATAAAATATTTCTAAGGATTTCTCCAAGTAAGGAGGACAAGAAAAAAATAAAATATCAAAGAGTTTTGATTGATGTGCAAACTGGCTTTTATCCAATACTAATTGCAACAAAAGACATTTTCATATGGCTTCTTGAATTCTTTTTTTCCCTCAGATAGTTAAATCTGTTCTGTTGAACAGAAATGTACTTAATTATTTTTTAATCTCAATTTCCTCAGATGGAATTTAAAAACAACCCCCACCCCCTTATTATGCTGCCCAGTTTTTACTTGATGCAGCATTTTCTGGGTAAACCATTTTTAACAAAAAAAAGTCACAAAATCATCTGTAGTGCTGCCTATGAAATAGTAATGCCACCTCCTTCTAGACTATTCCAGCTTTTTATCCTATGAAATTATTTTACTTGCTTTGCACATTATTATTGGTCCTATAAAGTAGAGCGTTGCTTTGCAAAGAGAAATATCCAGAGGTACTGTGTTTTCTTGGGCAGTTGAAAAATCAGAATTCTGAGAGTACACACCAGACCTTACATGCTTCTATAGCACACACATGCTTTTTTCCTTCCCTAGTGTTCAATAGATAAGGGGTCCTGTAAAAATGATGGCTTAGCCTGCTTCTGAAGGCAGTTGCAGTGATACCCTACATATTTGTGTCCTGAAAGATCTGCATAGCAACTTTCCACCTTGCTTTGAGAGGATAAAACATAGTAAGTTTTCTGCAGCTTCTCTGACCTTCTCTGTCCACTCCTTCTGTGCAAACAATTCATCTTTTTCTGTGCAGTCTGTGAGCAGAACTCTATCGAGACAGTTGACTGGTGTCAGGGATTTCCCTAGCTGTCTACCCCTTTGCTCTTTCCTCTGTGCTGTCACAGCAGAGAAATGACTCCATGCCAAGCTAAAGATGATATTTCGTGATGAAAGGTACAAACTGTGTAGGAATGAAAGAAAAAAATAGCATGTTTGTGTGTAGATATGGGGAGGGAGCAACTCTGACTGCTACATATAAAATGTCAACATGAGCTCTCATTTCTGTGTTGTGCAAATTAAATGTTTTGCTATACTCCAAAGTATACTATAGAATGGATTATTACAATCTTTGAAATAATTGTGTGTGTTTGTAGGTCTCACCAGGTTTTAAAAGGATTATAAAACTGTTTTTTCAACAAAGCTAGATTACCTTTTTTGTGCAGTATGGAAGTACAGCTTTTGGTGAAATATGCTGAACGTTACAAAAACAGAAAACCTTTAGAGAAAGTATATTAGTTATATGAGATATAAAAGGTGGTTGAATCTGGAACCAAATCAACTCTCAGCTTAAAGAGGAATAGACTGAAAGAGTCATGCCATTGCAGTTAGGGCTCAGTACTGTTCTCCATACCTCCTTGCTCTATCTTTTTGTAATATTAAACAACGTGCATATACATGCTGTGGATATGTATATAAATACACATATGTCTGCTATCCAATGAGAGTAAATATTATCTAATAATATTAGGCACTGACTTCTAATGATGCAGACTAGATCAGGACACAGCAGCGACACCGCAGGTGTACATTGTATGTGCGATTGTGTTGACTTGCCATGCTGGAAGTGTATCACAGTTCATCTGTCCTGCACGTGGGGTGACAAGTGTAGGTGGCAAGAAGTGCAGGATCTGAGGAGGATCAGGATGGCAAAGCCACAGTCAGCAGCAGGGATCCAAAGGACAGTGTCGTACAGTATCAGACTGGTAGCAGTCAGGTGCAATAGCCCATCAGTCAGCATCAGAAAGGATGAAGCATCACCATAGCAAGGTCTCAGACAGTACAAGATGGGAAGAACTGGCTGTCAGCACTTGCTAAGTTCAGGAACAGTGGATTAATTAAAATGACTAAGGAATGAAGCACCATCCATTAAATCCTCCTAATGATGTTTAAGAATGGAAAAGCAAAACAACAACAATGAGCATCCACGTTAATTCAGTATCTTAACCACTGACATTCTGCAGATGAATCAAAGCAGATTTCAAGTTGATGGAAAATGTAAATCATTTTTTCCCCATGTAATTCACATTTATATGGAGATTTATAAGATCATATCTATCATTTTAATAATATATCCAAATTAGACAGAGCCTAGAAAAATATTTTGTTAAACTGAGCATCATAAAACTGAAAACGTTGGACAGTCAGACTGATAAACACATAGCTAATGTGGCTGCAAACTAAGGTAAATTCCAGGAGATATATTTTGAAAAATTTTAATATGAGTAGAATTTCAAATAAAATATAAGGGACAGACACCAAGTCTGTCCACATTTCATACCCATAACCACTGGGACAGATATATATTTTCTTCAGTGGAACTACCTTAAGCTGTCTTTGACAACACTCTGTCTCTTCTCTCTGCACTCCAGAATGCCACCCACACAGTTTTCCCAACACAGCAGCTTGTAGAGCACTCTTCAGACACAGTCACTGAAATAATTTTGTGAAACTTGCGCGCACACACACACACACACACACACACAAGCATACTGTTAAAAACATCTTGTGCATTTACTTTTACCTTGGTTCATTTTAGTGATCTCCTTTGCAGCCCAACCCCACAAACAGCTACAGGGGGAAAAAACAGAGGGATGGCAAACAGTAAATGTGGAAGGAAAGAGTAGTCCTGAGTCAGTCAGGGTAGGAATTCTCTTTTTCTTTAAAGAATTTTTTTATCCAAGTTTATCACCAAAGAACATACAATGCATAACTATATTTTGTGAATGTGTGCTTGTAATCATGCAACAATCAGATATACTAGGGGAAAAATTCACCAACTCTATCAGCTCAGGAAGTGCATCAGGTGTTTGAAAAGAGGACTAATGGATTCAAATAACTCCTTTTCTTTCTCCATCTCACACTCTGCTTGCAAACTTCTGCAGTACTTTATATAGAAGTGTATTATTATTATATTTTGAAATATTTTCAACACTGAATCTTAAAACGCTTATACATTTGTATAACATTATGTGCTGTGAAAAAAAGCTCAGTTAATATCTACATAGAGGATAAAATACAATGGAAAGAAAATCTCTCCAGTAAAGAATTTGTAAATGTGTGTTCAATCTGTGGGATGAGGCCTCAAGCCCAGAACGGTTAACTTTGATCAAAGGACCAGAGCAATGCACAGTTTTCTGCTATAAGTCAAGGAGGACTTCCTGATAAAGGAATTGTGTGTACAGCTGGAAGGGCTCCTCTGCAAATCCTTATGCAGCATATGTACAGTGGGTGGTCCCATGTCATACAACACTAAAAAGGTACGAGGTTGTGTCAATTCACCAGCTCAGCCTAAAAGAATGATACAGCTCAGACTGGCTGTCTGGACCATCCATGTTATACTTCTGCCCCCAAGCTGCAGACCCCATTCACCAGTATTAAAAGGGAACAAAATTATATTAATTCCTATATATTTGGATCGTTTCAGCAGAAAATGACAGATAAAGGCAAGGTGAAAGAGTGAATCTCATTTAAAGTAGCATGGTCAACTAGATCTTAAAACACATTAATTTACATACCAGACAGATTCTTATTACTAGTCCCAGCTGCTTGGCCTTGCCCTGACAATCACAAGATTACAGAAATAGCATGTTTCATCTTATGTCATCCACCAGATAAAACAAACTAACACTGTTAGTGTCCTGGATCTACAGCTCTACAAAGAAGTGTAGCCCAGCGGAAATGGAAAGTATAAACAGAAACACAAGTTTATAAATGACTAAAACTTAATGATTGCAGAAATTTATGGATACATTAAATAGCAACTGAATCCTCAAAATGTTAACAATTACCACAGCAATACACCACTGTCTTCTTAAACATAATGTCATGTAACAATTTTTATTTTTTTTTTGCCAGCTACATATTACTGTTAGAATTTAATCTTTTAAAGAAACATAAATTTCAGTCTTCAGCATTCTAACGAGGAAAAGCAGAGGGGCAGTTACTGATCTCTTCATTCTTGTGACCAGTGACAGGACTAAAGGAAGCGGTGTCAAGTTGTGTCAGGGGATGTTTAGGTTGAATATTAGGAGAAGGTTTTTCACCCAGAGGGTGATTGAGCACTAGAACAGGCTCCCTACGGAAGTGATCACTACACCAAGCCTCACAGAGTTCAAGAAACATTTGGACAACTCTCTAAGGTAGATGGTGTGATTCGATGTGTCCTGTGTAGGGCCAGGAGTTGGGCTTGGTGATCCTGGTGGGTCCTTTCCAACTCAGCATAGTCTATTATTCTATTCTATAAGTGGACAATCATTGGAAGTTTGACACCATAAAGTATTTTTAATTGATCAAACATTTTTATCCTTCATGTATGCTACTACAAGCCTTTTATGTGGTTTACTAAGGCAATCAATCTGCAAGTAAGATATTCAATAAATGATTATAATTACGTCTCTTGCCTTGAAATGTATTTTTTTCTCTTTGTGTAAATATTGCCATGAGATGTCTGTTACAGCACCATCCTCAATTACAACAGAGGTATTTGGGATGTAAGTAAAGTGAAAGAAAACTAGCTACCAGCTATACTGTAGGAAGAATGTGAAAATTAATGTCTCTCTCTTAAAGGGCAAATGGATGATTTATAGATAATTAATTAGAAAAAAGCAAGGGAGGGAGTATAAAATAGAGTGAGAAAGAACTAATAAAATGCCTGCTACTAACTGGAAATTCTTAACATGGCCAGTTTTCCTTTTAAGGTTGACTTACTTTTCTAGGTATTTTCTCAACATACTCACTTTCAACATTTTTGATCTTTAATCTAAAGATTAGAGGTCAGAGCAAATATTTTTTTCTTAAGTAAATTAAATAAATACGCAATAAATAAATACACATACTTCATTTCATAATGTGTGCAATTTTAAAGTACGTTCGCTTGCATTTAAAACGATAGAAATGAGTTTTGTCTGTAGATTCAGCTGTTTAAAGTTTATCATTACTCATTTTGAAAAATAAACACATTATAGTTCCATGTTATTATTTTTTCCCTCGAAAGATACATTATACATGTGGAGTAATTGGTATGCAAATACAGCTATCTAATTTTGTCTTATTGTCTGTACAGCTACTTACATTCTAAGTCCAATGAAAAATGGAAAAAAGTTATTTTTATTACCTCTTCATTTTCTGTCCATCTTCAGAACTAGATCTGATGCACCTGTCCTTCATAATTCAGGACAATAAGAAATTATCAGATTTCTGTTAAAGACCCTAAAAGATACAGTGCTATCACATACTCAGTGAAATACTGTCTGCTTTTAATGAATCACACCTTCCTGAAGCACGACTAGATATTTCAAGAAGCAGAACAAAACCCTGTCCATATAAGTATGTCATCGCCCCTCAGATTTTTTCCTGTCAATTTCTCATACTCACTTCTTTGCTTTACTCTTTAATTCAGCTTACACTGACTTCCCTTCAAAACTGTACTAACAAACTCCAACTGGAGATATCTGACTGCAGTTTCTAACTTGACAATCAGCATTTCTTTTTAAAATAGGAGCTAGGGAATTGTTCCCACATAGAATGCAGTTAGTAGACTAAACATTTCTGTTTTGTTGTAAGAACACAGTCTTGATGTAATGATGACATTTGATTGCATATTTTGAATATAAACCAGAACTCAATCCACTAAGTCCTTAAGCATACAGTTAGGCACCTTCCCTCATCCCACTGCTTCCCAGTTAAATATGTGATTAAATAACTCACTAAGTATAGCCAAGGTGGCAGCTGGAAGGTTGAAAGTAACTAAGAGTCACAAATGAAACCAAGAATTTTCCAAGAGATAAAGCCAATTCATTTCTGCTTCTGACTGCTTCACCAAATAAGTGTCTTTACAAAATACAGCACATAACAGTTTGAGTTTTGCTCACTAAATGAAAACAGCAGGAAAAGCCAAATGCCACAAAAGTAAGGATGCCATTTTAAGTTAACAATATAATCTTTCAAACTTTTGGTCAGGTTCAATACAACTTCTATCAGACTTCATCTGAAAGCCTGAAAATAATTCAAAAGGTCTTTGCAACACTGAGTTTTTTCTGTTTGAATTAGTAAGTTTACCATATCAGAAGAGTCATATGCTGTTGTAAACTAAACCATGACTAAACCATTTTTCATCTAAAATTCCAGTTCTATCAGTATTAAAATATATTGATAAATTGTCTTCTCTAACAGTCTTTTGGACATGAAGAAAATTCTGAAAACACAATCAATTATCTTTTCAGAGCTAGAAAAATTACTTTTTTATCATTTTTCTGTAAGTTTGTATCAAGCTATTTCAAAATAATGATAATGAAAAGATTAAGATAATAAAAAAATAAAAAAAGATTAAGAAAAATAACAAATTTTGGTTGATCTAATATTACACTGTTTCCCACACGACAAGAAATACAGAAACATTAATGTTTTTTGCTCTTATTTAAAACAAAAACAAGTTTTGAAATCTGAAAATTTATAATTTATTTAAATTTTAATAAAATTTACTTTTCACAGGTGCCAAATTCAATTTTTCAGGATGCTTCATCATTCTCTTTTCATGTGTTGTTTTTTTTTTTTTTTGGTAAGTTTCTGTAAGTTGTAGAAATTTTGATGTATCATAATTTCTTCTTTTTCGAGGCATCTCATTACCTGAAGATTTTCTGATATTCCAAGAAATGACTTGCCAGGCAACTTCTTTGTAAACATTTTTCAAAGTTCCTGATATAATTTTTTACAGCTCCTAAAACATGTCATAAGTTATTACAGTGTAAGAAATTGTAATGCTTTGCTTGAGAAAAAATAATTAAACAGCTCCAATAAAAATGAGAATTACCTGAACTTGATGAGAGTTTCTTTGATGCTGCAAAAAGCTAGCATCATTTTTGCTTTTTTCCTTTTGTGTAAGATTTAATTTGTATTTTCCTCTATAATTTCTGATCCAAGTGGAATAGAAATATCAAATATAATGATAAAGTGTTACAGTGGTATCTCTGACCTCCGAGAAAAAAGCCTCAGAAATTTCATTAACCTCTCTATTCTTGTGAGATTTAAATTCCACATAAAGAAACGTAGACAGTTTGGATAATCATCTTGTTCTCAAGGTGATATTTGAACGGAAATTCCCACCATTTTGAAGATTACTTTACACAACGTGCAACATGAAAAAAAATTCTCATGCTGCAAAATAATCAAAGTTAGAGTTAATTTGAGATCTGAGTGACTGAATATGCAAGTTCTTTGTTGTTTACACACTTTTTTACAGTACTTTATCCTTTGAGAAAACAATATATTTTTATGGCAGTGCATAAACAGGTTCGTGAGCAAACCCATGTTCAAAAGTTAGAAGGAAACTGCTATGGGATAACTGACCAAAGCTCTTCTGAAGATGTACGCTGGCTCCATATCTTATAACATCTCTGCTTATCAACCAAAGGGTTTCTTGGGAGTTTGCAGGGGAAGGGAAAGGAAGGGTTCTTGTTGTTGTTAGTGGGTTTTTTTCCCAGCAAGATTGTTTTGGTCATTTGGGGGTGGGGGGGGGGAATAAAGGCATAAAAGGAAGTGATTGCAATGTCCTAGTTCTTCTTGAAAAGCTGCAGTTTGCAAAACCAAGTTTGCTTTCAGTTGTCTCCTAGATTATATTTTAACATGTATAACCCTTTTATTTTACAAATTAAGTCAACAGTCTGTCCTTCATAATATTTCCATGTTCAAACCAGTATCTTTCATTTATTTATATATTTACATATAATTTATATAATTTATATCTAAATTATAACAATACTATTTTTATGACCTCTATATAATACTTGATTCATAATTCTGCAAGAAGTGCTAAATGGATATATCTGTAAACTGAATCAGGACAATATTCATCCAAATACACTGCTTTCAAGAACAGGAGGCAGTATAAGCTATATTCTCAAAAAAGCAGGCAATAAAAAATATCATCTTACATTAACATGGTAATAGGCATGTTGCAAAAATAAGACAGTTTCCTTGGTTTGTTTTTTTTTTTTCCAATACATACTTTGCAAAAGACACAGTAAATACACACAGTGTATTTACCTAAAGCATGGCATATTCAGTGTTTGTTGAGTTGGACGTATAGTCTCTCAAGAAATTTGTTCAGTTTTTTATATCAGAAACTTATGGAATAAGGAAGAGAACATTTTTTGTGCGTTCCTGATAATGCTCTATGTCTGATTCAGTTCACAACTTCACAAGTCTAATTTGCATTGGATTAGAGCCGTATGAATTTTTAAGTTGTTATGACATTTATTTAAAACTCTAATAACCTGTATGAGAACCCTATTACCTTTTTGTATCGTATTTAATTTTCTCTATTTCTTTTTTTTATATTACTTTACTTTTTTCTTCTCTGTTCCTACCCTCCCAAACTTTAGAACACTAGATTTTCACTCCCTAGCTTCAGTGCTCCGAGCCCAGTAGACCTTTCCATGTTCACCATAAACCACACTATCTGAATTTCTAATTTGTTTCCCAGGAAATTTGAAAGTCTCATTTCATTACTGAGTCCCAAGAAGAGTAAATTCCCAATGCTGTACTAGCCCTGCACTTGTCAGGAGAATTTTAACTAGCTTCAGTGGAATCCCATACACTTTAAAGCTCATCTTAAGCAGAATAACCTGTCTCTTCCTTTGACTGATTAGAACTGATCTGAAACTGCTTCTAGGATATGCCAAAGTTACACTTAATGACACTAGGATGTCCAATAGAATATGGAGGTCTTGTAATTTAGGAATTGTAATTTAGGAATTTATTTTCCAAATATCTGGGCATTGAAAGAAAAAACTCTACTTGATAACCTAGCGGAAGCACAATTGCTTTTATACTTATTTCTATCAATTCTTAATTTTTTTTCTTTTTAAGCTGCAACTGATGTTCCTAATGCATTTAAACTGATTGTTAATTCCTACCATGGAAAAAGTTGAAAGCAAAGCAACTTCAGTTGCTTCAGAGAAGAGCTAAGATACTGGTAGCTATCCAAATAGAGTCTGTCAACTAAATAGAACACTGACTAAAAAGATGTTTTCCATTCTAGATGAACTCATAGTAAGAAAATAGAATAGCCTATTCCCTCCTCTGTTCCTACAGTGAATTAGATAGTTTATAATTATTGCTCATATTTTTTTGATACTGTGCAAAACCTGAGTTTTAGATCTATTTGGAGCATTCAAATCATTGACCTGTGCTTCCTGGCTGCATGCATGCTATTGCTCTCATTACGCTCCATCCTATAAAACTGCAGGTAAATATGCAATATCAAAGTCGCTAGCAGCCAAGCTGTGACAGATCTAGTGCCATGTTGCTTTTAGCACACATATTAAGTGAGCTTAGACCCGAAGCTATGAAGTAGAGAGAATTGTGAAGGAAATACAAGCAAATATGAGCTTAGTTTGTACTATTATGTACTACTTCTGAATTTGGACCAGGCTGCTCAGTCTCATTTATGTTAACAAGATACATACTGGGGTTTTCTTGTGTAGTGTTTTGAGCATACAAGGAGTGCGAGGAAAATCTTGTCATTCCAGAGGTTTTTCTCTATATGAGGCTTGACTACTCTATAATTAATCCTCCAGGCAGACATAAAATCAGTGAATAACACTGCTTCACTATAGAGCAAAACCCATAATCTATTTTATTTTTTGAAAACTTGTCAAACAAACAGTATCTTTTGGACTTGATGGGGCTTCTATTTGCCCTTTTGGCTGCTTTTTTTTGAGGTAATTGTTATTATCCAGAGCCTCTTAGAGAAATGCAATAGAACTTTGCAGAGAGATGAGAAAGGTGAATAAACTGTGTGGGGAGAACAGAAAAACAAAGATGTTGATTTTTGAAAGCTTGCAGTTGAGAATTTTCAGATGTCTGGTTTGATGGACTTAAAAGATCAAAATCAAACCTACAACATAGTTGAAAGACGGAGCTGCTAGAAACAGCTGTAAAACCACAACTTGGCAGTAGTGACTGAGTGACATCCATGCTGTGTGATAGAGAGTAATTATCTCCTGGTGCTGAAACAAAAAATAAACCAAACCAAACCCCAGAGCAGCAGGTAACAAAAGAATAAGTTGGCGTTCATTGTTTGGAATTATTATTTTAATACTCTTGGGCACTGGGGAATTAAACTATTATCAAAGAAAGTGAAAAGAAGCAATCTCAATCTACCCAAATTTGGAAATGGTCAGATTTATGACTGATATTTGCTAAAAGATGGCTTTAAAATCTGTGATGCAGTGCTAGAAGTAATTACCTGTAATAATAATTTTTCCTAAACACTATTGTATTTTAATGCTTGTTTACTTGAAAATGAAATTAAAAACACTGCATCACCAAAATGAAAAGAAACTAAAAATGAGTCTAATTGTTATCTACTTGGAACCAACTGTTCAGAACAGATGGAAGCAAGCCTTTTAAAAGAGGTGTTCTGAAATGGGGAATGAGGAAAAAACCTTAAAAGTTTTTCTGTAGCAAAATATTCTACCTAGAATTAACCAAATATTTCACATTAAAAAATATATGCAACAGTTTTATTAATGATGAATAGATATCTGGCCAAGCCAAAACAACATTGCTAGTTCCCATAAATGTGACAGTCAGAGGAAATGGATTTGCAAGAAAAGCTTTCTTTAGGATGCCAAACAAGTCCTCAGGTTTCTATTTTTTTCATGACTTTCTGCCTGAAACATGACAGTTTTTGTGCACACTGCTCTCTCAGGCCATGTCACTCATTCTTTAACTGAGGTGGGCATGAAAGTCTTTACTGTCCCTCATATAAATTTGTGAAGAAGTACAGCATTCTCATCTTGCTTGGTACCTCATGCCATGGATGTCATCCTGTTTTTGCAATGCTTGAGTCCCTGTGAATAAAAATAATAGCAACCCATTCCCCTTATCTTAAAACACAATTAAATATATCTTGGAAAGATTCTTCTCTAGCGCGAGTCCTATGCTGTTGCTGACCTCCCCTACATAAACCTAATTCCTTTCTTACAGCGGTGACGAAAAATGGTGGAAATAGGTCACAGAGTCATAGAATAGATGATAATTTCTTTCTTCACTATATTTTCCTTATCAACTTCTTAATGTTTAAGCTATATATCTGATATATCTCTTTGCTGTAGGAATAATCTGTAACACTGTTTGGAAGCAAAAAAAAAAAATAATTTTGTAGGAAATTTTGCAATTCTAATATTGGAAGTACAACACAGTTTTTTTTTTCTCTAGATCAAGCAAAACTTTAAAAGTCAAAGCAATATTGTATCCTGAATTATAATTGAGGGAATAAAAAACTCAAGAGTCAAAAATCTCTTTGAAATCCTTTAACAAAGGTCCTAATATTAATATATTAAATAATAAAGAAATAATTTTGTTTCAAAATTTTTTTGGAAGAAAATATCAACAATTTTAAATGTTGCCTCAGAAAACTAATTTATTTTCACCCGTCAGTTTTTTTGTAATGAATCAAAAGTTTTTTATTTCCATCTCACTTGCAGTAGTCAAAGAAGCAGTTACAACACAGACATTTACAACTGTATTTTAGTTGCCATTTGCTTCTTTTTCTTTTTCATTGTCACAGATCTCTTTGCTATTGTACTGAATTTCTAGCCATATCATCTCACTGTGTCATCACTCTCCTTGGTCATTACAGGTTCCTAGCAATAGAAAAGGTTCAAGTGGAACCTTTGACATCATGGAGAGTTTAAAATCTGAAAAGAATTATAGGCATGACCATTCCAAAACTTCTTAAGGGAAAGTTAATTACAAACTGTCAAGAAGCATGTTTATGCAATGCAGTTTGATTTATTTATTGGTCAACTCATTTGGAAGCCAAGTTATTCTTGGTTAGTTTGGTAATAAATTAGCTTTACCATTGGTATACCTTCTATAAATACCACATAGTCTTATCTGTACACTATTTCTTTTTCTGCTAACAAACATCATTACCTTAGACACAGCTTGCAACATCCATAAGCTTCTATTTTGATTCATGTGTAAAACATAATCTCTCAGTTGGTTTTATTTTCCACCTGCAGTGCTCTCAAAACACTTTACTTGGAGTTTACCAGGTTTTAAAAAGTAACTACTTCATTGCTATGGGATAGACATCAATAGCCAAGCAACAAGTTCAAGCTACCCTGCTGTCTACAGCAACAAAAACATACTAAGATTTTGAAGCATAGAAATGTATGGCATGATAACGCTTTTGTGTTATTTCTACTATATATGTATTTATATTAAAAAAGGCAGTTGCCAAGCTATCTCTATCTCTTTATCTCTGCCTGTTAATGCATTGATCGAGTACTAAGATGCACACATGGATACACACAATAGCACAGTATATGCATGAAATTAATGCTGAAATTGTTGATTGAAAAAAAGGCAACAGACCAGAAAGCTTTCTAAAGTGATTTAGTAGTTTCAACTTTTCATTTATCACTGCAAATAAAATTTCCTGAAAGTGAATGTCTTGTAACTGTTCAAGATTGCTTTCCATTGCTATATAGTGGAGCTTTCACAGTTAAAAATACATAATTATATCATTAACAACTCCATCCCTCTGCTCCATTGCTCTGCTGAATAAATTATGCAACTGTTAGAGAAGGTGCAAGTTCACGTATTACAGTTCTGTGAAATTAAAAAATTTAAGTGAGGTGTAAAGATTTGGCAGGAAAAATAAGGAAAATATGGGATACCATCACATAGAGCACTAACAACCCTTTTTTTTTTTTGAATACTGTGCGAGTTATGACCTCTATAGGAAAAGGAAGCAAACAGAAGTAGAAAAAGAACTAAAGACAAAAAGTACAGTGAGGAATGTGGAATAAATCCATATAAGGAAAGAGTAAATAAACTTTGAAATTTTTTAGAACGGAGATTGGAAAAGGAATGACAAAGTCATGAATGAGTGGGAGAGGGTACATAAAAGAAGATACTTCCTTTGACCTTCCTTTGATCACTTAATTTGATGCAACCTACATGCACTAAAAGAGACAGTAAAACAAACAAACAAAAAACCATAATCCTTGTTTACCATCCCATTAACACTTATTTTCATAGTTGTCTACCATATGGCTTCTTTCCAACCCCATGAAAACTCAGACTGGAGTGTCTTTAACCTACTTTGTCCTAACTGATTAGGAAAATAATCATTATCTTCAAGTATCTTCTTATCTCAGAGCCCTGAATCCTCCATTTTTGAAATGTTTTAGTTTTGGGGGTTTTATTGGTTTGATTTGGTTGGTTGGTTTAGGGGATTTGTTTGGTTTTGGTTTTTTTTCTTTCTTTTTCTTCTTTTTTTCCCGGTGGTGGTGGTGGTTGTTGTTGTTGTTGTTGTTTTCTGGCCTTTTTTGTGTTTGTTTTTTTTTTCAGGGAAGAAATCAGAATTACCAAAAATATTCAAGATATGAACAAATACTACTGTGTTCTGTTTTGTTTTCTGTCTGTACATTAATAATTTCTAAAATGCTTTATTTGTTCACTTTCTTGTACTCTTTTCTCTAGCATCTTCCAATGAGCAGAGAAGCACTCCATCTAACTGATGGAGAGAGGTTACAGAGCTGGATGAGCCTTTGATCTGGTACAGCATATTATGCACATTCAGACAGTGAAAATATAAATTATTACTAGCTATTTAAAATAGCTGAGATCACTGAGAAACAGTGGCAAAGATAAATCCTATGAAACTATAAGAAATCCTTCACTTCAATTACAGCATTGACAAAGGAGAACTAAGCATCTACATGGAGCAATTTTACTCCAGAAAAGCTGTTTATTGTTCTGAATATTTAAAAATTGATGCAGTAAACTTGTAACCAGAGAAAACTTTCATACTGTTTTACACTTTTATCACTGAAAACACGGGTCAACAGTAGACTGGTTGAAACAAGACAAGGAAGTTTTTTTGCTGTATTTATTAAGTCTATTATGCCAAGGATTCCCCAAGCTAAGACCTTTTAAATTGATTCAAGAAGTAAACAGCAAATATTAAGGCAATTAAAGGAATCAGCTATCCTTTGTGCATCTTAATTCTGCTCTGCAAGTAACAGTCTTACCTCTTTTCCTTCTTATAGTTACAGGAAAGAGTTTGAGGGAGAAGGTAGGTGAGGTGAAGAATGGTAAGTGAAACCTTAAATATGTAAAATACATTTTGTTTTTAAATTGCCAGTAAGAGTAAAGAACTTGTTTTATTCTTTTCTGAGATGAACAGAAAGTCAGGATACACATAATTCATATGTTCATAGAAATCATGGGCAGATATCCGTTTGGCATAGGATGTGCAATTCTGAGAACCATATTCTATAACAAAAATAATTTATTTAGTTCTTAACTTTGAAAGCAGTTATTGTTGTATCCTTTTTAGAAGATGGACAATAAAACTGAACTTCTTGTGCAGAAACCTACATTGAAGGTAAACATAGAATTGTTTAGGTTCAAAAAGAGCATCAAGTCCAACCATAAACCCAGCACTGGCAAGTCCACCACTAAACCATGTCCCTAAGTGCCACATCTACACATCTTTTAAATATCTCTATGAATGGTGACTTCACCACTTCCCTGAGCAGTCTGTTCCAATGCTTGAAAAACCCTTTCTGTGAAGAAATTTTTCCTAATATCCAAACTAAACCTCCCCTGGTGCAACTTGTGGCCATTTTCTCTCATCCTCTCACTTGTTACCTCAGAAAAGAGACTGAACCCCAGCTCGCAACAATCTCCTTGAGGCAGTTGTAAAGAGGTATAAGATCCCCCGGAGCCTCCTTTTCTCCATGCTAAACAACCCCAGCTCCCTCAACCTCTCCTCATCAGACTTGTGCTCCAGACCCTTCAACAGCTCTGTTGCCCTTCTCTGGACACGCTCCAGCACCTCAGTGTCCTTCTTGCAGTGAAAGGCCTAAAACTGGACACAGAATTCCAGGTGTGGCTTGACCTGTGCCGAATACAGGGGAACAATCACTGCCCAAGTCCTGCTGGTTACACTATTTCTGGTACAAGCCAGGATGCCATTGGCCTTCTTGGCCAACTGGGCACACTGATGGCTCATATTCAACCAGTACTGAAATTACAATAATAATACCACTGAAGTTGCAATACCATTCTCACCTTCTACTTTGTCTTCACATCAAGGATCACATTTACTCATTTCCTAAGGTGTCTAGCACAATACACTGAAGGACACCACATCCCATTTAAAACCACCATTTTCCTCTCCTTCATCCCGCAGTCCTTTTCCTAGGCAACAGTATAAGAATTTTTGCTGGTTTTCTGTAAACTCTGAATAATATTCTGGAATTTATGAAGATAAAAGTGGGCAAAGTTTTTAAGCAAGATTTCTCTGCAGATTTAGAATCCTACCAATTTTTGTCATCTTAACTTCTACTGGCAATTATTTTATTTCTACTTCCAAACTATTAACAAAAATAACATGCTGAAAATGGATTTCTGATTAGCCTGCCAGGATGCTCTGGCTGAATGATGATTCCCTACATGTTTCTATTTTCAGATCTATTTATTTGATTAAAAAATAACTATTAAACATATATATCATTTTATGGTGATTATGTTCATTGTTTTTAATCAGAATGCCACATAGTACTTAACTAAATACTTCATAAGCCAAGAAAAGTGCATATAAACAGAAAAACTGAAGAAAAGAAATTGTAATTCAGTGAAGCAAAACATCAGATTTGTTCTCTATGCATAAAAATGTGACTGACATTGTGAAATATTATTTTTTAATCCCCTCTGAAAATCAACTTGTATTTCTTTTTTTATTGCCTCAATATTGTGGATATAGATGCCAGTTAAATTAAATTATACTATTAATTGTTTCCCTAGATTTTGCAGATCATAAGATTCACGTCTCAATCCCTACATCCCATAATCTTTACCTCATTTTCTTAACAGTGGAATAGGAATTTTTTTTTTATTTTATAATAAAAGTCCATTAAAAGGCAGATGAGCTTTTCATGTTTAGAGGAAAGATTTTATATTTACTGGACTATTCAGTTATTATTACTATGTATACATAATTGTTTTTACAAGTCTTTTCTGGAGGCTGTGAATAAGGAGTAAATTCATCTGATTTGCAGCTCAACAACATTCATATGGAAACACAGATATTTATTATTCAACATGCTTCATGTACATTTCAGCTCTAGCATGCTGTGCTCTGCCAAACCTCTAGAAATCAGCTGTCTACCCTTTCTGTGGAAATCTGTCTTCCAACAGGCTGAACACCCGCTCCTTGACAGAAGCTGTGCGCTAATCAGCTTGTCATTACAAAGGCCGCAGAGGTTACAGCGCAATTCTCTGCCATACTTAACATGAGGAATCGCTGCTGGGAAAGGCAGTTGTCCCAAGTAGTCACAGTGGAGTGCTGGTTAGGAAGAGGTACAGCAATTTAAGACAGTGGACAGACAAAGATCACACTGATAAAAACATTCAACATAAAAAGAGAGCTGGATAAAAAATGACTGACTGGATAAACTCCTTTCTAGATGGAAAACAGAGAATGTGCCACGTCTCAACAACATCACTGAAAATACTGTCCTTCTGGCAGCTACTGGCACAACTACATAACCTGGAATTATCTATACAAGTTCTTATCAAGGAGAAGTTAGAGGTGTGTATGGATGTTACAAACTAACTGAACACATAGAATTGCATTCAATTCCTTTATAATTTTTTTAGGAAATTGTGATAAAAATGGAATGAATAGGGAAAAGTATAGTAATGTGTTAAAAAATAGGTTAACTACTACCTCTGAATTGAACTCCATATTTATAACCTTGGCCTTTAAATGCTGCTAAATATTTTTATGTATTGTTACTAAGTCTTCATACTTGTTATATTTTGGGATGACTGAAGGTAATTAAGACCATGTTTTACTTTAATTACTTTATTTGTAGTCACCAGGAGTCAAAGCTTGTTTTTAATTTGGATTTGAAGTCTGCCATAACATCTAAAAATTACTCCATGGTGCAGAGGTTTACCTTTTCCTACAGTAAAATTCAAATGTTCTTCTGCTACTTTTACCTGGTCCTGTGCTGAAAAAACAGGAAGAAAACCATTAAAATGAAACAGGAAGCAAACAAACAAGCAAACAAACAAAAAGGGCTTTAAATTGACACATTTGTCTGTAAGGGAGTTCATTAGGAGATTTTTTTTGTGTGTATGGTTTAAACTTTCACAGCTCCATTGGCTGTGGAGGCTCCATTGGTTGAGGTTCTACTTTTCCAAGTGTAAATCTCCAGAGTAATATATCTTCAAGAAAAGTTATATCTATCAGCACAGAGAATGCTCCAATCTCACTGGTAAGACAAGTTGCTGTTTCAAATCACTTCCTGACTTCTGAATGTAAAGATTGGTTTTCTGTTTTGTACTAGCTAGTGTGTGTTTGCATGTGTTTATGCAGTATATATGTATATACATTTACTTAGAAAACCTGTGAACATTGAAAATAAATGGGTGTGTATGGCAAGTGACAACAGAAATGGATGTAATTTTTTTTAATATGGATTATTCAGATAATTTGGTGATTCCCCCTGGTGAAAGTGAAGACATATTTCCAATTTCCTCCTATTGCATTAGTAGTTGGGTAGTACTGAGAACTAAAAGTTTGCAGAAGTGATGGGGGAGGGTTTTTCTTTCACTCAGTCTCTGAGAGAGAGGACAATCACTGTTTTAATGTTGTTTGTTCACTGGCTTCACGTATTTTAGAAGCATAACAACATAGTAACTTTTAGATGTTAAGCACGAAATTTGAAATCACAAAAAAAAAAAAAATTACTGCTTAGGACTCCACAAAACCAAGTGAATATATTGCTGCAAGTATAACTATGAGTGAACAATTATATGTCTGTTACTATTCTTTCCATTTGGCATTTCATGTGCCACTCTCTGAGAAATGAGGAATGTAGCACTACTTGGCATATAAACTATAAATACAAACTCTAATATACCACTTCATTTCTTCTGCCAAAGGAAAAAGAAAAATTATTATTGTTTTGTACATTACACCCATTGATAGCAAAATAGCTGATAAAATACTCCAGCTTTAGCATCAGCATGCAAATGCAAACAATGTCATCCCGAGGCTGGAAGTGCTTTAGAAAGACAGGCAAGCATTTATTTCCATTTTGAACACAAGCAAGCAAAGACCAAATGTATTAAGCAGTCCATGTAACGTCACATGAATCAGTCATAGAATCTGGGCTTGTGACTTCTAATCATACACTTATTCATTAGCTCATGGATTTCTTGTCAGTGTCTTGAGCTTCTAAAGTATTCATCCTTTCCCTACCACTCTACACCTCCATTTTTTATGCTGTAATCCTATCAACTTTCATTATCCTACAGTGTGACATGTCAACTTTCAGATTAAAATTCTTTAAATACAGGATTATGAAGTATTTCTTGCTGATTTAGCTATTTCCTGCTCTTTTTAGACAGGAGTTTTTTTCATAAATATATGCTTTCAATAAATCTTTCTTCTTGTAGCTGTGATTGTTCTTTACATTTTGTCCTATTCTGTGCTAGATTGCTGTTGAGTTACCTTCTTCCAGAGGTGGCTGTTTCCCAAATGCTGACCCCACACTTACATAAAGTTTAGAAATCTTTCAATATGTAACTTTTAATTAGTTACATCTGAGAGGGGTATTATTTCTCACAGGGAGAGTCATTTCAGCAGTGAATTTTAAAAACTCAAGTGTTACTTGGAATTCATTCTTTATTTTATTTTTTATTCTAAATGAACATGTTATCTTTCTCATATCTTAAAGTCCAAAGACAACCAAAAATTTGGAGGACCAAAAAGTTTGGAATTATAATTTTCATCAATTAGATATGAAAGAGTCTCTATGAATAAAATTGCTGTTTGTGATGCTGTACATGTTTTCAGAAGAGCAAAAAAAGGTAGCAGTTAACAAAAGTGTTTTTAAACAAAAAGCAGATACAGAACACAGAAAGACAAAGAAAACAAAAAAAAAAAGATTTTTTTAATTAAAACCCCCAATGAATTACATTAAATGTAACTAAGTTTATCTTTTTAAATTAAAGTTGTGATAATTATTTTCATCAAGAGAAAACCATTAGTATAATGAAATAGCTTTTTCAGTGCATTTTTAAAAAGGAATCTAAATATTATGAATCAGTATATTAATTATGACTGGAACAGACAAAATGTTTCAAAATAAAGATATTAGCATCCACTATAAGGAGACTCACTACATTACTATTTTGTGATTATTAGAAAATATGACATTGTCTGCCTATTGGGCCTATAATGAAATATTTAGCTTATCCTTTGATTTCATGGGCACATAGAAGCAGAAATGTTTATAAGGTGGGGTCAGTTGCATAACCTATCATGCTGACAGCTGTTAATCATGATAACTCCTGCAATTTCAGAACCTTTTAGAAAGAAATTGAAATATAGTCGATAAACCGATATAGAACTGGAAGGTCTAATGTTCTTTCAGAGAATTACTAAATCATCCACACCTTCTATAACACTTTTAACGTGAAGCAGCACCTGAATAGGATTCAAACTCTGCAATATCTAGAAGTGATTTTAAATTCCATAGTAATTATAAATATTTATCAATAAAGTGTGCCAGTGTTCAGTAACTGATTGTAGTGTCTTTTTATATTTCTACACCCACATCTACCTACCTTTTTTCTTTGTTACATGGAAAATTTAAGACTTTTTTAAAGCCTTTTATGTATTTACAACAACTAAACTGTGAAAAAAGAAAGGGTTATACACTGACAGGTAGCAAGCAATGCTGCAAACTAGGATGTAGATGTGGTCATTATTCTTAGTTGTGGAGAAAGGATACAGAAAAAAAAATCTAAATAAATTCATAACCTACTTGAGAAAAGAGTTGAGATTTTATAATAACTTTACCGGGGGAAGAATTGCACTGCATTGATTCAATTTAGCAAGTTGCCCTTTTCAAGACGCATTCCTTAATATTTACCCTTTTTGGAAAGAGTTTTAGCTATGAATCTTCAAAGTATTGAAATGCTTTCTGTGATCACGTATTCCAAGCACCCTGTAGATATTGGGATTTAAGACACCATGCCCCAAAACAAGACAACAACTAAAGTAAATTTTTGGTGAAGAGTCTGGAGAGACAACTAGATTGCTGTGAAAAAGGAGAACTCAAAATTGAGATTCATGATTAAAGCAAAAGTTTTGGGATAGATGCAAGTCAATGGTTACTTAATTCAATACTTAATAATACAAAATCATTAAGTAGTATAGGAATTATCAGTTCTGTTATTACTCACTAATGCACCTTACTGTAATGTATAATGAAGATCCGTTAGGGTTAATGATCTCTATAGACCTCACATATTGAATGACAGCAATTTTTTCATCGAAGACATTATCTATTGACAGCCAGAGTCACTTTGGATTACTGAAGAACAAAGACAAAGACGTGACCCATTTACATGCCCCTATTGGTCTTTCCTGCTTGACATGTCCCCCAAGGAGGTTTCATTATCCACTGTTCAAGCCTCTGTTTTTTCTGAATGGGCTCTAACTAACCTATGGTTTCTGACAGACTGAGAAGTAGGGTCTCTGAGCAGACAGTGAGCCCAACAAAGGATTAGTAATCTGTTACAGAACATCCTGTGAGAATGTAGGATCAGAAAGGAGAAACTGGCATCATACGCAGTACAGAAAATTTAGTACCATCTCTGCCTCAACATATTGAAGTAAAATGCTCAATATAGTTTTCAACCTTGTATTGAGAACAAATTTTTCTTTGATCACCAAGCATTCAACTAAGTAGTAAGTTATAGTTCACCATGTCACATGTGTATATATATATATATATATATATATATACAGGCATCTACAATGGATTCAAGCAGAAATCTAGGAAGTCTGAGGTTTTTTTCAGAAATCTTTACAGTATGGGTTGATATAAAACATTCAAATAGATTCCTTGAATTATCTAAAAGTTCCAAATTTCACTGTTTTACCTTGGTTTTACCTTGAACCTTCATAAAATCACACCTTTGACTACAAACTGCACACTCAAATAAATACACTGAATAGTGAATCTGTAGTCCAAATGGGCTAGCATGAGGTGCATAGATTTACCTTATTACGCACAATAAATGTTTACAACCAACAGATTATGAACTGTTGCAAATTCTAAATGTTTGCATTATATAGGTTCAAGTCTTCTCTGACTTAAAACCTATTGCTGAAAAGCACACTTGATAACTTCCTACAGAAGATAACTTGGAACTTGAAACATAAGAAAGTTGCTGAGTAACAGGGCATGAACTCATGAGAAAAAAAAAGAGTTAGGATAGGGTGACTCATTTGCTGCAAGATGAGTCAGTCACTCATTTAAGTTTTATTTTATTTATTTAAATTATTATTTACTGTTAAATCTAAATAACAATTTACTATAGATAGTGTGAGACAATTTATAAAATATGATTTAATGAATGTGTACCAAATGTGTCTTTGGGATGTGTACTTCAGCGTCCCCTGTTTCCAAGACCAGTGACAGAAAAGTTTGTTTCTGTAAGATAAAGCAGTGTCATATATTCTTTTCATTTACAAAGACATGAAAATCTTCCTATTTCCCTTTATGATTTCTCCAAGGAATAAAACAACAGCCCTAAACTCCTCCTTAGTACATAAGATGTTATTCTCAGGTATATCTAATGAATTTAGGGCAGCAAATCCAGAAGCAGTTCAGCAGAACTTATGGTGCTGAGTTAGATGTCACTGAAAGTCCAGTCTCTGAGCCTAACTAGGAAATGGACTTTAAGTTGCTATAAGCTCTCACAACCAAACACAAAGAGAACCGGACTAGTGGCACCAATAGGTTATACATGTTGGAGGTTTTAAAATAGTAAGATACAGATGCCTAAATGTCACACATTGAAGACATTCAAAGGTAATGACTTCCTAATTTCAAAGGATATGGAGAAATCTAGGATCTAAAGAGTCATCTTGCATTTAATGTCCTTAAAGGAAGGGGACTGAAAAGTGCTCTGTCCAAGAAGAAAAATAATTACATTAGTATAGTAATAAAGACTCCTTTATCTCTTTTAATGCCCTACGTAGATTTGTGACCCCTAAAAACACAAAACAAATGAAAAAAAACCCCAAAAATCCCACCATCAGCAACAAAAACAAAAACGAAATTAAATAGAAATTGTGTCTGTTCTTGTCTTAACAGCTTACCTACAAAAATAAGTTTTTTTTTTCTAGTCTTAAATAATAAAAACTCTCAGTCACTACATTAAATATAAATTTAGTGTTTCCAAATGGTGGATCCAGGGGAGGGAAAACAAAAGTCACCACTGGTCACCTCTAGTCATCCATCTCCTATAGCAAATAAAAACAGAACTTCCAAATAAAAAAAGCAAATATACATCAAACATCATCACTCTAATTCTGCAGAGATTCAAGACTATATCCTTAACATCATTATGCTGAAGGGATGTTCCTAATTTTTTTAATAATTGCAGGCTTGAAATTTACTTTACAATACAATAGAAGAATGAGGCTGAAGTAGTGCTAGAGCAATGTCTCTATTAGTTGGTAATGCAGATTTTAATATATTAAAAAACAAAGTCAACACATCTATCAATGTGGGAGACAAAATAAGGAGATAGTTTTTTGCTGCTAGTGGCAGCTAGTCACAAAGTGCAAAACCAGGAAGGTTTTACAGTAAATTTGTCTGTGGGAGATTCTCTCTCCTATTACACAACTCAGTGAGGGCATGTCATGAGAAAAGAAAGATAACATATCTCTCCTTTTTGTTTGTTAGATTCATTCAGCCTGGAAAGACATTGAAATGTTCAATCCAATCTCCAAATGTCGTTGCCAGGGTCATGTGCCATTGTCCCTCTCATGTGTCACAACCTGCTTAACTTCCACACTAAAACCAAAGTGTTCCGCTGGCCAGAATGTTTTGTTATATCAGATAACTTACATATATATGTCGCATTTACATTAGGGTTGACTAAGGTTCTTTTCTGTGAATTTAAGGCTCTGCTGCATGACAGTATCTGAAACGCTCACATTATCCTTTAGGACCTGTCTTAGGTTGCTCAAAACCAGAAAAATCAAGTAGTTACTGCTGATAGAAAATGTGGTTTCACGTTTTACATTAAAGAGAGATGCAATTACTTGGTGAGCTAGAGATACCATTTCTCTCATTTTCTCCCTCTAAATCAGTAAATTATTCATATTCTGTCAAGCAGTCCCAATGAGAAAGCTTAGCTTTTACACAGACCGGTTAAGAAACCAGGTTCACACCTGAAATAGGGATTTAACATCCTTTCAAACTGTGACAGTTGTGATCCATTTCTCAGGCAAGTAGCAACACTTGGCTACATCCAATTAGCAGTTCTAGTCTACCCTGCTTCCTGCTTATAGCTAGATCACCAGTAGGTCAGTTTAATCATCTAAGTTAATCCAGGCTTGAAATGCAGAGAATAGAAGTGGAATATAAGGGTTTTTTTTACTCAGAATCTCTTTTGGGGGATACCTAACTGCTCTAAATCTGACTTTTGATCTAAAAACTGAGAATCTAATATTTACCAGTGACTCTGCTCTGGAAACCAATTGCTGCCCTACCTCAACACTGAGATGCCCAAACCCTGTGGTTAAAAGCATTATAATAAACAAAGAGTAGCAAGTCGTTTTGTTCTGATTGCATCAAAAATGTGGTACATCAGAAATCTCTGCTAATTAGGGATGAGGCTCTTAAATGTCCCACTAAAACACAGACTGTTGTGGTAACTCAAAAAATACTGAATAGGAAAAATAAAAACCATCCTTTCTAGAGTTGCTCTATTGTTCTCAGCACAGACTCCTTTATTTTACAGCTTCCTCTAAGGTTACCTGTGCAGTAACAGTTCTACTATTCTTCAAAGGACTTAACAAATTGACTCTGCTGACTAATTTGGATGCAGCTATGTTGCATGTTTGCAGACACAATTACTAATCCTTTTAGTGAATTGCCAAGCATTTCACCACTATATAAGCTTTGTTTTGTAAAATCTAATATGTAAAGTTATGCAAATGACAGATTTTTCACATGATTTTCTGTCAGATGAGCAGCTTAAATTTGAAATTATTTCATCTTCCCATAGCAATCAGGTAGTCATGCCTGTTGTACTCGCTCCTTTTTAGGATGTTCAATTAAATCACCCACCATTATGCAACGTAGCAATTCAAGTACACAATGTGTAAATAAGTGGGTATGGTACATAGCACAAATTCAGCCCTTGCAGGCCACCCACAAATCAATTTGTCTTTAAGGATAAAGATAAAAAAGCAAGTGCTGCTACCTAAAGTACTGTATTCAAGACAAAGAAATAATAATAGTAATACAACTACTACTAATAAAAAATATGCTGCTTGAATCATCTGCTATTCAGGAGACTAAAGAAGAAAAACCAAAAACAGTAAAGCAATCTCTAAATTGTCTTGTGATGGCTGAATTTCTTATAATGACCTTTTTCCTGAGAGAAATACCTGCCCTTGAAGTAAAAGTATCTTAGAAACTTTTATTAGAAACTTATCTGCCTTGTTTATCCATGTCTACATCAAAAAGCCTAGGTCTAAATTACCACTTTTAAAAATTAGATACAACATTCATACATATCATATACACAGGTGAATGGGCAGATGGGATAAATATGTTAGCTATGCAGAACTCTTTCTAAAGCCTTGACATCCCATGGATTGAAACCTAGGGCAGAACCTTTTTATCCTGTATAATGCACAAACAAAATCGATCAGTACTCACAATTTCTGTCAGAGACAAGCAGCCTAATTTGTTCTTTGGCTACAACATCACGTTTGAATAATGAAGGCCATCAGGAATTTTAAGTGTTTCATATAAAGTTGACCTGAGCAGAACCTAAAGAGCCAATGGAAAAAAAATATTTTATATATTTTTTGTGTAAGTATGTAAGTGATATAGCTGGAGCGTTTCAGATAGATTTCCTACTAAAACCTTTGTGTACCTTTCAATAGCCTTTCTCCTGTTTTCTACATGCATTTTAATGTAGGACGAGAAAAGGTCAAGGGAGATGAACCTGCCCCAGTGGATCTACTCAGCCCCAGTGGGGCCATATCTGGAGTACTATGTCCTTTTCTGGGCTCCCCAGTACAAGAGAAACATGGAGATCCTGGAGCAAGTCTGGCAAAGCTCTATGGATGTGATTAGGGGACTGGAGCACCTCGCTTATGAGGAAAGGCTGAGGGAGCGTGTTCGTTCTCAAGAAGAAATGATTGAGAAAGGACCTCATGAATTCATCAGTATCTGAAGGGAGGGTGTCAAGACGATGGAGTCAGGCTATTCTTAGTGGTGGCACGTAATAGAACAAGAGGCAATGAGCAGAAACTGGAACATAGGAAGTTCACCCTGAATATGAGGAAGAACTTCTTTGCGAATGACTGAGCAGTGGAACATGCTGCCCAGAGAGGTTGTGGAGTGAATATCTCCTTCCCTGGAGAGATTCAAAAACTCGACACAATCCTGAGTAAAATGCCCTGGGGTTACCTGCCTGAGCAGGAGGATTGGGCTTGATGACCTCCAGTGGAGCCTTCCACACAATTTTGATCAATCAAGATCTACCAGACTAATGGCTTTGAAATTTTTCATCACTGCTCCCTTCACTTCCACAGTGATAATTCTATAATACAGTAATTGCAAACAAAATTGAGAGAATTTGGGAGTCAGTATTGTGTCATAAAATTGCTAAATATACATATATATAATTACACACATATAAATATATATATTTATGCATAAGCAAACATACATAAAAGGATTAAGAAAATCTCTCATTGACATTTGACAACATGCAGATATTTCTGTTTTGCTAGGTCTCTCTGTCTCTCTCTAAAAAGTTACTTTTTAAAGAAGGCATAGCACTGCTAGAAAGGTGGATGGGAGGAAAGGTCGTTTTGAAAAAAAGCATTACAACAGGTCCCTTGAACAAGTACCAGACAGCAAAGGGATAATTCAGGACTTTAGAAACACATGACAGTACTTAAACTTTGAAATAAAATATTGAATTTTACTATATTTGGGGCTGCAGAGGGTTTGAAAATATTTCTTGCCTCATTTGCTTTGAAAGTTATTCAAATCTCGGTGAAGTATCAATGAAGAAATTTACATAATGATTTTACGGCAAATTGCCAGAATAATTTTATTTAACTACTTTACGTCTGGTTATTTGTCGTTTTTTGGTTGATCACTTTCATAATGACTGGCCAGCCAGCTCTGGAGCTGCAGGTGTGTCAGAGTCAACATACTCTGGTATGCTGGTAAGAAAAGAAAATGGAAAAGAGAAACAAACAATCAAACAAACAAAAACCAAACCACAAAACCCCCAAACAAAAAACCCTGAACAACACCCCCAAAACAAACAAACAAAAAAAATGAAACAAAAAGCAAAAAAACCCCAACAAACAAGAAACTGACTACCACCATAAAAAAAAATACAGTAACAATAATAAAACTTCCCAGAATGACTTTTCAGAAGCACCAGATTCACCAGATTCACAGCCCTATGTCAGATGATTGCATCAGAAAAATTAACCCAGCTGTGATAATCAAGTTTGTTAAAAATTAAGTATTCAAACAGAAAAATATACGCATTAGATTCCTCATAAAAACTGACTTCCTAAACAATTATGTCCAATTGCTTTATTCTAAAGATTGTTGAAGAGGCAAGAAATGCAAAGTAAAGTTGCACTTTAGAAAGTTCAACTTTGATCTTAGTCCTTGAAACCAATCTTAGAGATGAAATTTAGGCTTTTAGGTTAGGGTAGGGAGACAATAATGTCTACTACATTTGTTGTGCAAATTGTAATCCAAAGGAATACTTAAGTTCGTCACATACTGGGCAACGTTTTCAGATGTAAAATCACTAGTATTCTATTTTTTTTTTTCTTTTACAGCAATGGTTACATCTATCCTTATTTCTTCCTTTGCTGAGAAAAAATGAACCAAGACCTATATTAAAAAAAAGGAAACTAATACAGACTTAACATAATTAAGCACATAATTTTTTAGAGAGTAATTTTTGAAAGACTGCCAGAAATAATGTAATTCATGCTATCCTTGCACAATTAACATGCTTTGTGTGTTTATAGAACATCCCACTTTTAAAAAGCAGACAATGTGCTAATTCTACTGATTTGAAATCTAGAGGCTGACCTGTTTAAACTATGTAAATTACTAACCTAAAGCAATTACTCCATGTTATTGTCATCACTTCGCTAATTCTCTACAGGTTAAACAAATTTGGATTCGTATTTGCAACTTCAACATTGCATCAGCAGCTCTTCTAGCATATTATTTTAAGATAAATTAATTAAGACAAACTGGCATTATAATTTGACTAAAATATGCAATTTTGAGCAGAAAAAGAGTTGCTGATATTGCTACCAAGTAATAATATACTGACCAAGATACTAATGTACATCTCAAATATTTCATTTTTAAGTCACTACATTCAAACTGATAACATCTATACAAATAATACAGATGGCAAAACACTCAAAGCCATATGATTGCACCAGGAATGTCTCCTAGATTTACATTCTCCTGGATTTTACATATTAATTTAGAATTTTCTGTCCATGTATCACCTAATATGTAAAACATGGAAAAGCAGCATGTCTGCTACAATTCAATCTGCTTGCTTGAAATGCTGACAATTTGTATTAGAAGAAAAATGCACACAGGTAGAAATGAGATCTAAAATGTTAAAAGAAGAGAATGGACTCTGAATTGTAAGATTGTGGTGAGAATCGGATACTGAGCTAAGACTTGTTTGTGTATCTTCTTTTGGCTAAAGATCTGACAGAGTGTTTGTCCTCTCAGTTCACGCTTAGCAGCTGCATGCACTTTATTTGTCTGTAATCTCTTCACTTCCTCGGATCTACCTTCCAAACAGTCTGAACACTGTCTAGCTTCTTTAGGAAAAAAAAAAAATGAGGTAAGAAGAGAGATTACACAGTCTGTGCTAGTTTAATTTGACTAAATGGGATTAGAGAAAGCTTTAAATTTTGACAGCGGAACAGTGAAAGGCCGTGCAGGTGGGCTGAAGTCCACAATTTTTTCAGCTGATAATATCACTGCCTGAAGAAGACATTAAGCCAAAATTTAAGAACACATAAACATCAGAGCAGAAAACACCATAGCCTTGCCTTACTGTCTAATACTGCAGTGCAGCCCACAGATGAGCACCATTCAAGTGCGGCACACTTGGTAGAGTGACATACTGGAGGATGGGCGTTTACCTCCTAAGCTACTCATGCCCTTCATAAAATGTGAATAAACTAATTGTACAGCTACTTGGATAACTTGTACCACACTGTGTTATTGATCTGTATTCTTCTCATCCTCTGTCTTGAAATACAAAGCATAAATTTTAATCTGTAAACCATCATTGAGAAAAATCACAAAAGACTGCTTTCAATTTTTGTGGCTTTTTATTTTTCTCATACATTTCATCATCAGAAATAGAGAATTCTATCTGCAACAGTACTTTTAAGATTTCCTGTAAAATCTGTTTTTATACTAAGATTTTGACAGATAAAAGAGCTTTCTAAATTTCTAATAATGAGTAGGGTTTGCTTTGCTAATCTGAGTTCACGAGAATATAATTTCTCAATATAATGAGAAGACTCCTTTATTAGTATTCAACTTTAGAGGAAATACATAATTTTTAAAAAGACAGATCTTGTACAGAATATGTTTGTAATAAAGATACCTCTTTTGGGTACCGTAATCACAGCTGTTCCATTTTAGGAACTAGCATTTTCTCTAATAGAAGTTTTTGATCCTTGTTTCAAGCAAAACAACAATTCCAGAGGCAGAAATTGGTTTATTCCCTACATCTTTCTGCCTACATATGACATTTTTCAGGTTGCTAAATGGAAGTAGAAAATATATCTTTTATGATAGAATGTAAAAATAAACTAAAGTAGATGTTGGGAATCCTCAGAAGTCCACTTAATTCCTAGATGGGTGTAAAAAAGTGCCATGTTGAGTTATATGATGCTTCTGAGGTGAGAAAATGAAGGAATCTTGTAGTTGTCTGAGGGAATCACCAAAACAAAATCTAACAGATATTCCTAGTGCAAGTCTGAAATACCATTGAATGCTCACTTTATCTTGGTAAAACGATATTTTATATTAATTTTTTATCCTCCCTCAAAGACAATTTATAACAGTTAACATTGCAAAAAGAAATTTAAAGGCGCAGCACCAATTTAACACAAAAAAATCCACTTCCTTAAACTCTGGGTCACCTTACATAGTTCAGCCTTCATTACAGAAATATTGTCTTTGGCCATCACAGGTAACAAGGTTCATCCAGACATGCTGATCCACCAAATAACTGATGGCAAAGTATAACAACCAAAAACCTTTATGGCTCTGTAGTCCTATAATATTAGTTTGTCCCTTCTCTACCCCCCCAGCAAAAAAAAAAAAAAGGTTTAAATATCCATATATAATTAAAACAGAAGATGTCCCCTCACTTACTTTCCTTTTTAATCCAACTTTTGATATTATGTAGATTGGAAGTCTAGAAACAGAAAGATAAGTAATTTGGTATGCTTTCTACTTCTTAAAATGAGGACCATTAGAAAATTTTATTCAGCTATTCAAGGTGACAATGCAGGACAATATGAATATCAATTTAAAATCTTCAGATGATATAAGATAATTATTTGGTCACTTTACCACATCAACCCTTTTAAAACTTCTTAAATCACATGTCGCAGTATGATGCATGTAAGCAGTTTTGAGGTTTACGTGTCATATAATCCTTCACAGTTGATCCAGCAAAGAATAATTTCAGGATGAAATTTTAATTTGAGCCTCCTATAGAATTCTTTTCATCCTAGATCTTTGAAAAATCCTAGAATAGTGTCTGAACTTAGCACAGAGGAAATTTAGTGGCACCAGTGACATAATTAAAAAAATATTTGTAACAAAGCTGTAAACCAGCTTATTTCAATTGTTGTAACAAAGTCAAGACCTTTAATTTAATTAACTTCTAAATAAGGTTTTGATCAGGATAAATCATTTGGAATTTAAATTTGGCCATTTACATCCCCACAAAAAGATATCAGTATTTGCAAGATCAGCATTCCTTTTTAGTAACTCCCTGCATTTAATTTCAAATTCTTACAGGACTGTAAAATGGAAACATTTCTTATTCATATTTTCAGTTCAAAAATAGAACTTATCCCAGGGCAATAAGCAAATTTTTACAAGTTCTTCAGATAAAGTTAACATTTCATTGCACATAAAAAGTAAATCTACAAATGATTTCTAGAAAGCTGCTCGATAGGAGTACATTCAATGTTTGTCTACAGTGTACCCATTGTATTCTATGACAGACATCAGGTACACCCAAATTAATAGCAAAAGAATTTTGCAAAGTTTCTGATCATTTGAGATTTTTTTGGCTCATAGAACAGTGAGTGCAATGCCATGGATTTTAAAACAAAACTTTAACTGGATTAGGTACAGATTTCAGATAATAAGTTAGTACCAAAATGCCTTTCTAGCAATCTCTTTAAATAGATTTTCAGACATATGACAGACATAACAGGCTTATGACACTGTAAATACATTATTGTTCACCATCTAGCTCTAATTTTATGCAAAAATTTACCCTAACTATGAAGAAAAAACCTACTTATTCCTCCTTCTACCATTGTTTAATTATCACAATTGGTGAAAGAAGAAATTTACCTATCTTATTTGGGGAGCTAATGTCAAAAGTGCAATCAAATTAAAAAGTAGAACACAGGTGGAACATAAAAACTCTCTTAACCACCCACTGATCAAATAATTACTAGGCAAGTGCTGTTATTATTGTTGTCGGGTGAGGGGGTTTTAATAAAATAGGAAGCCTAAAACTTCAGGTGATTATTAAATTTGTATCTCTACAAGCCCTGTAACAGAGAAGAGACAGATGATGTATGATCTATCTTTTGTTACTGTTTAGGTTACAAATTTCTCCTAGTCTCTACAACTTTATAAATTGTGGAGGAGTGAGGTGTAAGATGTTTAATATTTTTCCTGGGAAAGGGCATTGTTTCAAAGAAAAAAATATATTGTGATTCAAATGGAGGAATATTTTTGGAATAGTGTTTCAAAACATTCAGATGAGAGAATTAATTAAGGAAACACAATATATATCAAACCAGATTGTCCTCCCATTCACTTAGTTTTATAGCAGTAGAATCCCAGGATCTTTCACAGAATACCTCCCAATTTACCATTGTCATAAGAAGTGTGGTGAATATCAATAAAGTATTAGAGTTCAAGAAGCATATCCCAAAAGAATGGGGTTCTGAATGAAACTGAAAGTATTCACAAAAGTATCCCCAATGGAGAGAAACACTCTTCTTACTACATTCTCTAGAAACACTCACTATCAAACACCATTGTTGTTAGGAGACGAGTATGTTCAAAAACTCTCAGCAGCACTAGCTAAAAAGTTCCAAAGTTGTAATATTAATCCAAACCCAAATTTTTGTTTCTTTTTATGTAGTCATTTAAATGTCTATAAGCTGAAGAAATATAATCATTCAAGACTATAATTCTCCTACTAACTTCTTATTTCCACAGATATGGTGGATTCAATAATAAATGTATTATGTGGTCTATTCTGTTCCATATATAGCAGCAACAGTCCTTACTAACAACAGAACATGTTCTAACACTACTTTAGTTGACCTGAAATTGATGGAGGGACAGAGTATAAAGAGAAGTAGTCCAAGCAGTTCACCAAACTTGTGACTGTGAGGAAGAAGTAGATTCTACAGGCAGTACCTGAGAAGCATTACATAGTTTTAGATTCATGAAACAAATTATTAACAGACAGAGAAGTTCCTAGTTGCTAACGGTTTAACAAAAGACTTCCTGCGTTCTTAGAATAGAAATTAGTTTAGAGTAGATGGCTGTAGTTGTTTAACCCCAGCCAGCAGCCAAGCATCACACAGCCACTTGCCCACTCCCCCACGAGCGGGATCAGGGAAGGAATCAGAAGGGTAAAAGCCAGAAAACTTGTGGGTTGAAATAAAGATGGCAAAAGCCGTGCATGCAAGCAAAGCAAAATAAGGAAATTATTCACTACTTCCCATGGGCAAACAAGTGTTCTCAGTCATCTCCAGGAGAGCAGGGCCCCATCATGTGTAACGGTGACTTGGGAATACAAACGCTGCCACTCCAAATGTCCCCCACATTCTCTTTCTTCCCCCCTAGTTCTATATAATGAGCATGATGTCATATGGTCTGGGATATCCCTGTGGTCTGTTAGCCATTGTGAAGAGAACTAACTTTACTCCAACCAAAACCAGCACAATGACAAAAAGTAAATCAAACGCAGATACCATATGCAAATTGTCAGAACTAAGTTATTAATGAATTTTGCCAAATTGCTGCATATCACCATGTCCAGAGTAAAACCAAATGTGTTAAAATACAACAGAACCCGATACTTGGGTATGTTATATCTTCTTCATTAACTTCCTAGAACTAACCCTATGGAGAGAATATTTTTCAATGAGTATAGTTACTGTAAAAGTGCAAATAGGAAAATAATATAAAAAGCTGTTATTTTATGTCCTTATTTATGTTTTCATTTTAAAAGCTACACAGGACAGAAAGCTTCATGGGCTTATTTGTATGTACTTCAGAGCTGGTTACAAATATAACATGTAGAACTCCAACCAGAGTCCAAGTTATGATGAGGGCTATCATGAAGGTCATTGTGTACTTTCTCAAGGAATGTCTTGCTGATCAAAAGATCCCTACTGAGAACATATCCCCCCAAAAAAATAGTTAAAAAACACTAGGAAAGCTTCCATAAATTAAACGTAAAGAATTGTTCCTCTCTTTTCACACAAAATCCCACTGTGAGATGTCTCATTTATTCTGGCTTGTCTGTCTTACTTTCCTTACATGAGATAACATTAGGTTCCCCAAGTGCAAGCGGGGAGAATATGGTGATAGACAGACAGTTATCTAACATTCCTGAAACACTATCTATGTGTTAAAACATTCTAAGATAAATGGAAATAAATAGAATAGTCTTTCAACTGTCATAATAGAGAAATGTCATGGTTTTCAACCCACAGTTGAAACTATTTGTTTACACTCTGTGCTGTAGGATATGCAGTAATGTTTGCATACATAGACAACAAAATTTGATAATGACATCAGTCTTTAAATTAGTGAAGTCCAGAGGAACCAAACAATATTATGCATTTTTTGAGCACTATGCAGACTAAAATAGTGCAAGTCACGCTGTGAAAATATATATGAGTCACATTCAATTGTTGAGTTTTAAATTAACTCTGTCTACTCAGGCTAAAGTCTTGACATGTCACTGCAAGTTAGCACACTGAGAACATTAATAGTGCTGAAATAGCTAAAATAGAAATCGCATCAAAATGGCAAAGTGAGTGAAGAGATGGACACAAAATAATGAAAAATATTTTGCTGGAGGAATATTAATTACACTCCTTCAGATAGTATTGTGTTCTATTCTATATACTCCGTCTCAAAGTGAAATACTGCAGAAGATTGGAGGGCTGCAGATGGATTTGGAAACACCTCCAGAGGCAGGTAAAGAATAAATTATAAATTAAAGAAATTAGAAAGGGCATTATAGCCTTACTCTGTGCAGAGCCATATGAAAAGATTAAAGGCATTTAATGAGTGTCAAAGAAAGTAGAGCCAGGCCAACTCGACCATCTTTATTTAGAAAATCCAGTAAAGACTGAATAGAAAGAAATGTGACACTTATTAATGTAAATATTTTACAAAATGCTATTATGAAAGCCAGGGTTCAGAGATTCAGTAGAATTCAGAAAAGAATAAAGTTAGATAAAGGGATCCACCATAGATATGGTACATTTTGTATTACAGTAAGGGATACAGTTCCCTTCTCCCTTCAACTTTAAATGTTAGTCAATTTCTAATTATTAACAGTAAAAATTCATTGTATTGTAGTGCTTTTTAATGTGTAATTGTCCATTATGGATTTTAAGAAGCTTTGAAAATACCTTCTCAACTTCACAACTACAATGACTTGTTATGGTTCCTAATATTTTCATTTTTCAAATTAATTTCTGTAAAATGTAAAGTAATATGTCCATCTGAACCTAGATGTTTATTCAAATAAAAAATTAAACACTTATAAAGTCTCTCTCTTCCATGTGGTAGCAGAAAATCACATGGGGTAAAGAAAAGAATGAGCAGAAAAAAAGACAGTAACAAAGCAGTCCCTCTTGTCAGGAAATCAAGTCTTCTCTCAATGGTGAGAAGACAGTGACTGTGTACAGCTGCATTGTAGGAGCTAGCGAAGTCAACTGCTTCATCACTTGCTTGAGGAAAACTTGTGCCAGAGCTTGAAGAACCAAGCACTAGGGAATCCCTCGATCTGCTCCATGAGTTTTTGGCTACAACGAACCACACTTGAATCGTTTCTATACCAGTGCACATGTTCCTATACCAATGCATGCAGCATGAGGAACAAAAAAAGAGAAGCTCAAAGCTTTGGCCAAGTCCCGGAGATATGACATCATTGGCGTAAGTGAAACCTAGTGAGATGAGTCCTTTGACTGGAGTGCTGTGTTAGGTGGTTACGGGTTCTTCAGGAGCGACAGGCAGGGCACGTGATGTGGGGAGGTTGAGGTTGTCTATAATGGAGGGGCTGGAATGAATGGAGCTTAACTTGGCAATGGCACAGTTGAAAGCCTCTGGGTAAGGATTAAAGGACAAACAAATAATGCAGATGTCATCATGGAAGTCTACTACATATCACCTCACTAGGATGATGATGGCAATGAATTATTCTCTGAAGAACCAAGAGATACCTCCAAATCAATTGCCCTTTTCCTTATGCAGAATTCAACTTGCCAGATGTTAGGTGGGAAAATCACAGAGCTGGCACAAACAGGTCCAGAAGATTCCTAAAACAGATGGATGATAACTTCATGATACAAATACTAAGGGACTGGACTAGGAAAGCTGTCCTCCTTGATTTGTTGCTTATTAACAGAGAGGGTCTCATCAGTGAAGTGGTGATTGCTGGCTGTCTTCATCAGGGTGACCACAAAACATTCAGGTTTAAAAATCTCTGTTGACAGGAGGAAAAGTGCCAGCAGAATTTCAGCCCTGGACATGAGGTGAGCAGACTTCAGGCAGAAGGTCAGCTTGGCTGAGCAGGGGTATTCTTCTGGAGCTAAGGCAAAAAAAAGAAGGTGTATGCCAGGTGGAAGCAAGGTCAGGTGATGTGGGAGCAATACAGAAATGCTGCCTGCCACTGCAGAGAGAAAATTGGTGTGGCCAAAGCTCAGTTGCAGTTGAAGCTGACCAGAACAATGGGGGAGGGGACAATAAAATGAATTTTTAAAAATAAATTACTAGCAAAAGTCAGTAGAGAAATAACTTTAGCCTGTTACAGGATGAGGATGGTCACCTCTCAAACAGGGACAGAGGCAAGTCATCACTGGATGTGGCACTTAGTGCCATAGTCTAGTAACCACGATGGTAGTGGATCAAGGGTTGGACCTGATGATCTCAGAGGTCCTTTCCAACGCGGCTGATTCTATTATTCTATGATTTCCACGGAGAGTGATTACAGGCAGTAGCTGCCTGGGGATACCTAAAATAAGATTGTGCAAAGCCACTATTTAAGTAAACATGAGGCTTGTGGCCGAACCCCACAAAAGGTAACAACCTGGCTCCCTTGTGCCCAGGAAGCTCTGCGGGGAAGCACTATTGTTACCTGGTAGACAGGAGCAGCTATGACTAATGGCATTATAGGAAAGATCAAAACCACGACAAATTGTGTGTGTGAGTTTTATCTTGTTTAGAAGATGTGTCACAGAGTGAGAGAAAGCATACAGTTGTGGCATCCCGAAAAAGGCTGTGTTGCTGTAAAAAGTGACAGGAGGGAGTCCAAGGTAAACAGTTACCCAAAGCAAAAGTAATAGATTGCAGCCCCTTGGTCTGAGATTTAAAGGTTTGAAGGTAATTAAAAAACAATCAAATAAAATAAAAGAATCCCCCCCAAAACACATTGTTTTAGAAAATACTTACATTTTTTCTCCTCAATGAAAGAAGAATGTATTGTGCTTGAAAAAATCTGGAATTAAAATATATGGGAAGCCCGCATATTATACTATGGAATGGAATAAGTAAATGGGCCAAGGCTTCCACAAAGGCCCCATAGTAATCTATAGCATCCTCAGAATGTTAGAGCTGGAACAGGCAAGCAAAACCTCTCACAAGCAGTGCGGAGCAAGAGCAGCTCACATCACAAGATCAGCAACCCAACAAAATAGGTGACAGACAACACTGGGGCAGCATCTCGTAAACCCAACTGAGGTGCAGCTGCAGGAGATGTCTGACATCCTTCCTTTGAAAATACAAGATAAGGATACTAAAGGGATATATGTCACAAGGGAGAAGGGGGTGTGTGCTGTCAGTGCTGATAGGTGTGCTTTTCCTTTCAAAAAGCAGAGGAGGTGACAGTTAAGAACACCAGTGCTGAGGAGGATGATCTAGACAAGGCACAAACAGATCTCTATTGTCTGGATTTGAAGGTCCCCATCAGGCCGGCTCTTCCTCCAGATCAAGGGTTTCCATTTCATCCAAGCTGCAGTCAGGGAACTCTACTCTTTCCATCTGATCTATGAGCAAACTCGGGAATTTGACCACTTTGTGTAGGGCAGCTCCCCACTCGTTTTGGCTCTGTGTCAGAAAGATATGGTAAAGGAATTTAGTGGGGGTGCCATAATCTCATCGCAGTCAAAGAGTGACTTGTTTTTTTGTTATCAGAAACAATGTCACTTTTGCAGAGTGGTGAATTTACTAATCAGCTCCAAGTTAAGCCATAGAGCCACTTCTGTGAGTTACTGGTATGTATTTTAAGGAGCTGTTTTAAAAACCTCACGCTTTTGCATAAGTGAGCAATACAGAAACTTAAATTAAAATAGGGGAAAAGTCTACAGTAAAATGGAAAGAAAAAGAAAATATAGAACAATTACCTTGAACATGAGGAGAGAATTTTGCCCCAGGTGAACTGCTAGAAGTAATTGAGAAGGAAAAGTGATTATTCCTTTCCTCCTGCCCTCAATTTCACTTTCACGCTGACAGTTCACCCCCCACCAAACCCAAATAAAAGAAGCACATTACTGGCACTAAATAAATTATTTAAAATTGCTTTTGATAATACAGACTAAATATTCAGCTGAGTTAAATAAAGACAGTGGATCTTTTTCAGACACCTTATATTCCTTTAATATTTATTTATGGAATATCAAGAATTATTTTAAAAATAATACTTTAACCCACAAATGAATGCAATTTCCCTTAACAGTCAATACCACTTCATAGAGTCCATGGTCAAATAATCTTCTACCGTCAATTAACTAAATCATTATTATAATTATTATTAAATTATATTGTTGTCATTAAAGTGATGCAGTTGTAAACACTAAGTTGTAGAGTTTTGTGTGAGTCTTCCATGGGTCATGATTGTTCAAGTGAAACAAGAATGCTCATGCCTTTGAAAGATAAAGTCAGTTTAGAGCACAGAATGGAAAAATTCTGAATTAAAATAGACAACATGAACCACCTAAAATACAGGAGACATCCTCTATGTTTGGGAAATATAGTCAGAAAAAATTACCATTATTTTCTTCTATTCATTCTCTTGTGCTTTTAGAATTACAACTCTTTTACTGATCATTTCTATACTCCCTGCTCTAAATTTTTCACATAAAAATGAAAATAAGGAGCTTGCACTTTAATATCTAGGCAATACGCTTGTCAGTGCAAAAGAAAGATCTAAGTGAATGGTTTCCTTTGATATCTGTCTCTCATAGTATTATGTCACATCCATCAGTGTGAAAAATGAAGTAAATACAAAACTGCATGTTAAGGGGGGGAAAAAAAAGAAAGAAAAAAGGCTTCTGATACAGAATAAAAGAAAAGATGACATTTTTATCTAGCATTTTGGGGAAAAAAATACAATATTAGACTCCAAATTGACTTCCACAGAAAAATTAATCCTTTTTGGTAAAGAAACTTTTGTTTGTTTGTTTGTGGGGGGTTTTGTTGGTTTTTGTTTGTTTTTTGGGTTTTTTTGAGGGAAACTAAACCAGTATTAGGACAACTGAAACTGAAATCATATGTCAACAATCAAAAAAATCAACACTGTTCAAGAAACCTGCTATAGTGCAAGACTTTGGCATGACTATGTCCAGAGTGCCTGATTTTAATCTCCTGACACTGGAATAAAACTGATTGTTTAAAAATTAAATTTTCTCTGAAGTTGCAGATATCTCAAGATCACGCAGGAGAAGGAATCTTTCTGTTTCTCTTTTTCAAACAGCTACACTCACAACTCTTCCATAGGCATGTATTTTTATACTAAAGCATTGTTTTATTTGTATGTTAAGAAAACAGAGCTCCAAACTGTTGGGGATGCAACATACAATGGCATTTTTCCACTCAAGTAAAACTCTTGTTAAGGTCGATTTAATATGAATAGAAACATTGCTCTAGTGCTTATACAACTTTTTAATGTTCTTGGAGTTTAGGATCAAACATCTTGAACTGAATCACTTTCTCACATTGAGTAGAGCCTCAGTCATCACAAGCAAAGCAAAACAAACACAAAGGAACATCAATCCCATCTTATTTAGAAATACAGAAAATTCTTTAGGTATCAGGAATTACTTCAGTGTTAGGGTTACATCCATGCTTCTATTATTACCACAACCTACCTGTTATCTACTTCATTAATTTTCTTTGCTAAAGAATTCATCTGAAGAGGAATAAGATAATTTCATCACCTCATTCACTTTCATAATCACAATCCTGTCAAACAATTAGCTTTCAAATTAGAACTTGATAATGCAATTTTTTTCGAATTGCGATACAGACCAGCCATTGTTCTGTCCAGTCTAGAATGTCTGAAGGTAATCATCACCAGATACTTAAGGTAAACACAGAAAAAATACAGTTATGAGATAATATTCCACAGTGGAACCATCTTCATAAAGATTACAGAATTAGAAAAGAGAGCAAAAGGAAACTCTTAATTGGCAATTAGCCTTCTTTTTTCAGGAAAAGTTTTTGTAAACTTCAGTTCTATCCCATGAAAATACTTGTAGTGTTGACATAAAAGCATGGAGCATTTAAAAAAAAAATCAGAAGTTACTTTTTGACCTGAAAAAATGACAGTCAGATGCCAATGCTATTCATAAGAGATGATAATGTTAAATTTATTGGAGTTTGATGCGGGCAAATAAATTTGATTTAATTTCTGATTTTACAGCTACAAGAGTATAACCAAAAAAATAGACAGACTGAAAAATTCACAGACACAAAAAATCTTAGTCTATCTAAGAAGCCAACTAAGTGCATTGATATTTGTAAAACAAACCAAACCAAACCAGACTAAACCCAAGAAAAAACCAATCACCTCGTCCACTCAATTTCTTTTCACTGCTGAAAATTATTAATTTAGAACATTAATGCCTATGAACAGGATAAACAGGATTTGTTTCTTTATTCTAAGTCTACACAGATTTTGCACGTCAACATGACAGGTAGTCTGGTGGAGGGACAATATGAGTAAAATATACTCTTCTACTGCAGTGGGTCACTGGGAATTGTTTAAAGAAAAGGCAATTTCTTGATGGAAAACATGGTTATTTAGGCAGAATCTAAAGATATCAGTGAATCGTATGTTTACTTGTTAATACAGGGAATATATGTCCCAGCCCACATATATGCATCAGGTAAATTATGAATGAATATGAATCAATAAAAATAGCACTGTAGGCAAGAGTGATGTGAAATAGTTGTCTTCCATCTTTGTTGTCTTCATCATAGCAATAAGCATTTGAGTCACTTCCAGTTAAAGACCTGAACAGGTAGATTATAAGAAATGTGACTTATTTTATTTTATTTTGTCCATAATTATTTTCAACATAGTGTTCAGTGGTAAAACTAGTCAAGAAGCTCCTTTCATACCATCATTGTCCACCATCCATTGAAATTTTGAGATATAGAACACTATTCTTAGCCTAGATCATGAAATGATAATCTGAAAAGCATTTGGAAATAACCTGCACACAGTTCAAAATCATGTCAGCTTTTCAGAAATATGCTTTCATAATACAGAAACTTTTTATTTTGAAAGTTAAATGCTATACAAGCTTGTTTAATGAAGATGTGTAACTTTTTATTTAATAGCTTTCTAAAATTTTATAATTAAAAGCACTTTTGAACTGTTAAATGAACTGATTGAGTATCATAAAACAGGTAATTTTGATTATACAAAAGATTTGGTCATTACTTTGGACATGTATGGAAATGAATGGAAAAAGTTGAATGGAAAAAATCTGTCCAAAATTCCATTTTTATGGAAAAGTATCCTGAAAACAAAAAGCCAGTCCAAAATCCCACCATGCCCCTTGTGGGTTTTATTTGAAATACTGTTATGCTATGCATATAAACACAAGAAATTAATGGATTACAGTGGTAGTATCATGTCTGATAGAGAAAAAAAATGAAAAGTGAGGAGTTTTACTTTCATTAATCATAATGTAACAAACAGAAGTTTCCCTTGTGAAGAAGGAGGGAGAGGGAGATGGGAAATGAACAGTTAGTAACTCTTAATGACCCACCTTCAGCTAGTATACTATTACAGCTAATTTGTTCCAAATCATTCCTCACAACATAAAACTCTCTGGAGCAGATATGATTTTTCCTGTGTTGGAAAGAGTTTATTCAATACAGAAGTTCAAAACAGGTGGGTTTGAAATTCAGCATTCTCATTCAGTACAGTACAGAACCACATTGCAGTGTAGTAGAAATCAACCTGGGAAACAGACTGAAACATATGGAAAGATCTCAGTGAAATGGTGTCAGTTAGTTAAAGCAGCCGGGAGTGGTT
>VZRE01009093.1:5745-122194 GCA_013396775.1 Cephalopterus ornatus
TTCCTTTTTTTTTTTTTTTTTTTTAACGTACTTATAAAAAATATCGTGTTTGTGTTGTTGATGTTGTCACTTCCTTACCACTGGCTCTGGTGGGAATTCCAAGCCCACTTTCACAGCCATAATCAATGGATCTGGAACATGCGCCGACGTCACCAAATGGAGCAACAAAAGCATGGCAGAACCAAGCAAACCCAAACCATCCCCTGTGCACAGGCCTCTTAAAGATGCTGAGATGTCCATAAGGTGCATGATGAGTCCATCAGCTCAGCAATCCAACAGAAAGCAAGCAAAATTAAAAGGGGAGGAACACACACACGCACACACGGATACACACACACACACACACACACACACACACACACACACACAAAATAAGAATAATCAGAATCAAGAGAGAAATGTCTGGGGTTTTAAAACCAAGACGTGTCCCTAAGTTTGCTGTTTCAACGTGAATTTTGTGATGTTCTCCCCACAGACACATCCGGTTTGGGACTGCTGTCGGAAATGGGTTTTGGAAACACTTATGCGTGTATCTGCTTGGCTGAGGGAAACCTGCTCACTGACTGACCCCTGTTTGCACCACACCCCCTCTCCCCGTTTTTCCACACACTCATGATCTGTCACTCTGAGGAGGTTCTGTTTGGACAGCAAAAGGCATCAATAAACCCAAATGCACTCGTTCTCCAATCAATTTACACACCCTGTCTTTACCCCTTCCTCCCTCCAGGTGCAAAGTAGGTGCAGGCTGTAGCTCCGAGGGTGATGAGATGGGTGTGGGCTGATTCTCCAGCCACTCCTCCATCTGGGAGTGAGCTCTCTTGGTTTCTGGGGAGGTGAATGCAGACCCAGCTCTTGCCTCCACGGTGTACAAGGTTCTCCACACCCCGAGGTTCTCTAACCGTGGTGTTATCCAGGCTCTGTGAACACAACAGCCAAGGGCAGGAGAGATGAAGGAGTTCACTCCTCTTTGGTTGGCCGTGAAACGGGTTGAGATGTTGTTCTGGAGGAGCTGAGCAGAGGATGGGACAGGGTGATCACCTACAATTGTCCCGTGGTGACAGGAATCTCTGAAGGGGTAAGAGGTGCAAAGAGATAAAATCCTTCAGCAAGGCCTGTTGGTTCCAGAGATGGACAGGAGGAAAGGCCAGGAGGAAAGGCCAGGAGTTGGCACCAAAAGGCAGATGGGCTTAACAGAGACCTCCAGAAGACCTGCAGTTCAGCTGGGGGTATCCAGGTAGAAGAGTTTTTTGCACTGTTTCATTTGGATTTCCTCCAAGATTTCCTTCCAAAATGTGTGGTGGACATTTCCTCTTAGGAGGGGCTCGGAAGGAAGGTTTTACCATCAGTCCTGTGCACCACCTTGGTTCCTGGCAAGCCCTTCAGTGTCCTTCTGATATTCCACCATGAGAAAACAACACCTTTGTTCCAGTGGAGGAAACAAAATGGAAAGAATTAACAGCTTTAAAAAAAAAAATAAAAATCCCTCTGGTTGGTTTGTTGGGGTTTTTTTTGTGTGGAGGCTGGAACAAAATGAGACCTGTGGCTCTTGCTTTCCAAGCTGAGGTGGGAACAAGGGAGATGCTGTGCTGTCCATTGCCAGAAGGAGCAGAACCACCACTGACAGGAGGCCACTGAGCAGAGAGAGCATTTTTGCTGCAGCGCTACGACCAACAGGACACAACGGGAAAGACGGAGGGGGACACGTGTCTCTTGGAAAAATAAGAATAACCATATGAAACACATGGGCAGGGGAGGGTTGGTCTCCTCCTCCCCTCTTGACCCTTTCCCTGCCCCAAGGGAGCAGCTGCACCAGGTGGGTCACAGCCACAGTGGTCCCACTCTGGTGTTTTCCGGGGAGCCTTGGGGTTCCTCTCCCGGTGGGTCACTCTCAGGGGATAGAGTTGCAATGGCTCTGCAGGAGAGGAGCCGGATTTGCTCTGCCCTCCAGGATCCCTGCAGGCAGCTGCCTACCCCTCGGGGAGACTTTGAGTAATACTGAGTTCGTTTCCAGGTCCGCTCCGGGGGCTACGAGCCCTTGGAGGGCAGTTAAAGCAGCATGACAGAAGTTACCTCCCAATTTCGCCTCTGCAGAGTGATGATGAGATGTTGGGGGAGGGTTTGTGAGTTGTTTTTTTGTGTGTGTTTAATAGTTTTTCTCTAGGGTGAAGGCAGAGGGGAAGCTGTGAAAAGGAGAGCTCCATCTGAATGTCTTCATGGCCCCAGAGCCAAGATTCCTCCGCAGCCTTTTCCTTTAACCCCTGGGGCTCTGTCACTTTGTCCATAGATTTGGAAAGAGAAAGAAATGAGGGAGAGAAAGAGAGAGAAAATGAGAGAGAGAGAGGAGCTGTGTGGGTGACTCTGCTTACAGCCCATCAAAACTTGCACTTGGTAAAGATGATGATCTTGAGTGAGGCACGACTTGGTTTATCCCTCCCAGGGTGGCCCTGGCAGGACAGTTCTCAGCTGTCTATGCTCATGAGGGTTATGACTTGTTCAAGTTTGTAGGCAAGTTTCTGTTTCCCAGCCTGGTCGTCTTGATCGAGGGCTCCGAGAATCTGGAAAAGGAAAGAGGAAAAAGTGATAGGGTTTATTTTTTTTCCCCGAAAACAACTGAGCCCAGAATCTTGTGGCAGCAGATGAGGATTAGGTTTCTCTCAGGTAGGGCCCAGGACTAGCTTAGATCATGCAAAGCTTAGCTTAGATCAGCCAGTAGGGAACTAGGCAGGCAGTTTAGGCTTGATCTCACTAAATACAGACTTCTAGGTTTCAACCAGTCAAACATATTCTTGTCTTGGAGATCAGTCATTTAAGAGCTTTATTCATCACCTGGCCAGGCCACTTGAGATGCCCTAAGGGGTCTCACCTGGCCTGCAACACACAGAACCATGCTGGACACCCTAAAGTCTGGGTCATGCCTGCTGGACCATTCTTGGGTGTTTTAGGGTATCTGGAATGGCATTGGCCACATGTGCTTAAACAACTTCTGGCCACATGAGATGCAGAGCTCATTCAGGGCTCCTCTGCACCAAGCAGACCATCATCGTCTGCAAGCCAGCTAACTCTGATTGATCAATAACAGGAGACAAAAATAACAGGGATCCAGATGGAAGAGCCGCTGTGGAGACCAAAAATCCCAGACCTTCCCTTTTACTGGCCCCAAGCATTGATTCTCATCCCGTAAATCCCTCACCCCCCTAGCCAGGACGAAGATAGGCATCTGTGACACTTGGGTGGGCTGTGCCATGGTCCCTCAGAAGCCCTCCCAGGCTCTCACCTCCTCGCTGTACTTGCCCACGTAGGAGTAGATCTCGGAGAGCGCACTCATGGTGTTAAACTCGTTCATGTGCATGCGGGACTGCTCAGCCAGGTAGGCATTCATGTCCTGGTCACTGATGGCTGGCATTTTGGCGATGTCTGAGTAGTACCTGGGAGGGAGAAATACAGGGGTTGCTTGCGGGGAGAGAGAATTTCATCTCATCAAGAGATGAAATCCGCCAACAATAAAGAGAAAAAACCACATTTCGCAGTTTGGGCTCTGCTGGTGCCTCAGTGAAATACCTGGTCACACCTTGTACAGCAAGGGGAGACGACTTAGGGAAATTAAACAGTGTTGAAGCATTAATCCTGAGCACCAGACATGTGTTGTATTCACTCCAGCCCAGTCTGAGATTGAAGTCCCAAAGAGCATCCTGGAGATGTTCTCCATGCCATCAGAGAAGCAGGAGGAACTTATTGATGCTGGATTCCTTCATCTGGCCTTCAAGGGCTTTGAGCCCTGCCTCTAGTCCCACAGAGAAGCCTCAATGAGCCCACTGAGGGCTCACGATTTCACTCCCATAAACAAAAAAGGAAACCAAAAAACCCCAAAACAAAACAACACAAAAAACCAACCAAACAAAAAAAACCCCAACAAAACAAAACAAACAAAAACCCCACCACAACAACAAACACACAAAAAAAACCAAACCACAAAAACCCCCAACAAACAATAAACCAAAACAAACAACAAAAAACAAAACAACAAAACAAATAAACCAAAACAAACAAACAAACAAAAACAAACCAAAAAACCCAACAAAACAAAAACCTTGATTCTTGCTTGTGCCATTCACACAAGTACATCTGCCCCCACTGCTGGTGTCACCCATCTCCACCCCTCAATCCAGTCTATCCCAGCAACTCTTCTGCCACTCAGCATCTCCCTTCTGTCCCAGATTTTAAGCTGATGTTTGTGGCAACAGCCTTCAACGCTCACATCCCCACTGTGACTAGGGAAGATCTGCTTTCCTTAGCAATCAACACCATTCCACCTGTGCTCAAGAGGTCTGGGGCTTTATCCACAGGGTATGGATCCCTCAGAACCGTTGCCCAACAGGCTTCAGAGTGCAGAGTGATGTCTCTTTAAGGAAGTTGCTATTTTTGATGTCCTTCCTCCCCAGGGTAAGGCAGGTCTTGGAGGACAAGGTTTGCAGAAGGTAATCAGTCACTGTCATTTGCAGCTGTGCTCCGCTGTCAACTGGTTAATTAGACTCCATCATTTACATTTTTAATTTCTGCAATTTGACATTTTGTGCAGAAGGAAAAAAAAAAAAAGCTGCATAAATCCACAATTTTATAATTAGGAGGCAGAGGGGACAGGGAGCCAAAAGAGCTGACAGGTGTCCTGTAAACAGCAATGAGACACCTGCTGAGATGGAGCCTGTTTTCCACTGCAGAGAAATTGGACATTGAAGTGCTGTATGCAAAGATTCTTGATGCAGATGAGTGGGAAAATACTCTGTGACAGAGCGGGGTGAGCAGCTGCTGGAGTCTCCTGTGAAAGGCAGCACGGAGCAAGAGCACGGGGGGAAACCCCTCCACATCCAGTTTTGCAAAGTCTGGTTCTGTACCCTGCAGTCCCATCCTGGTTTACTGCAACAGGTCTCAGGTGCTATCCTGGTTTTTGGTGGTGGGATGCTGATGTAACCCTCGGGAGATGAAGGCACAGGAGGTAGAGTTTCTTCTCCCAGCTCTGTGCAAAGTCCTCTTGCCTGACTCCTTCCAGAGCCAGACCCTAGTTCATCATAAAAGCTCATGCAAACCTCATTAATTTTACTGCAACTTGCAGCAGGCACAAAAGCATTACTCTCCCTGGAGTTCTGGCATCTTGTCTGCTGGGCTCAGGAACAGCCAAAAATCCCAGTCTAACTCAGTCCCATGGTCTAAATATTGCTCACTCCCAGTAGTCTGGGTCTGGGCTTGGTTTTACTTCACGCTCTGCCTAACCCTCCATCCCCAGGTACACCTGAAGAGCTGCCTGTGAGTAAAGAAGGCATTTAGAAATCCCAAGAGGACCTTCCCTGCAGAATTACCTCCAGGAGGAGGTGGTGAGCAGGATGAATGAATATTTCTAGATCTCTACTACTTCCAGAAAAACTCAAACAAGTCTCAGCATCAGCTGCTGGCCAAAATCAGTTCTGTGCTACACGGATAAGAGTGTCAGGAATGGGTGGCATCCATGACATTGCTGAGAAAACAAGGAATCCTATGGCCAAAAAGCAAGGTGTGCCTGGGCATCCAAAAAAAAAACCCCTACGTGCATGTGCAACCAGCACAGCTGACGGACTTGTGGGGAAAACAGGCTGCAATGCAGTGAAATGCATTGATTTAGGGTGCCTCAGAAGAGCCCATGCAGAAGAGCCCATGGAGAAGAGCCCAGCTCCTCATGAATGTAGACTGGCACCCTCCTGGTGGGTGAAAGGAGATGGGAAGGGGATTAAATCACAGCAAAAATAAACGAGGCAGGTGGAGGAAAGCAGAGGTGCCAGTCTGCCTCTGACAACCAGTTGAAATGTTCCCTTTCCTCTCTTGTTCAGCTGTCATCAAATGGTGGCAGGATGGTGGGTGTAGGGACAGGCTGCTCCCAAAAAGTGGAGCACAGACACTTATCATCTGCTCCTCCAAGTTTGTCCTGTTTCCCTTCCACCTGGTAGCAGCAGCCTCTCGAGTCTGTGACTCACGAGGGCCTGAAAGCTCCCCATCCCTTTCCAGCCCTGCAGAGATAATTTTCCAGCAGCACAACACTCCCATGACTCATCTGAGCAAGGAAAAGCAGCAGAAAATGCTTCCTTGGAGCGAGGGACGGGACGCATGGAACTGAGTTTCAAGAATCAGAGTTTCAGGGCCTGGAGGCCTCTGTGGCCACGACAGACTCTCCAGCTGTGATCTCAATGTTCTGGGTTCACGGGCCATTACCCACCATCAGCCCAAAGTGTCCTGGTCTCCAGACTCAATTCCCTGGCATCACACACCTGAGCAATCATTTCCCATTAAAGCTGCAAGCCAAGATATTGTGGAAATATGTTTTGTGGCAAAAATAAAAGAACAAGAAGGGAGAAAAAAAGCATATACCAATAACCAAACCTATCTGAGGGAGAAGGCGTAACATCCTTCCACCCCAATTCTGCAGTGGCCCAATGACTTATTTACACAGAAGAGTTTCTAATGAAGCCATCATTGCACTCTCTAAAGAAATGATGGATGTGTCTATTAAAGCAGCCTAGCAGGGAGATGACAACATCCCTGCTGAGTCTTTATTTACCTTCTCTTTGAGCCGGAAACCTCAGAGGTACTTAGGGCCTCTCTGCCATTTGCATCCCCCTAATGCAAAAGCTACCGCCAAACCCCAGAGGTCCTCGCACCTCCAACTGCTGGAATTTGCAGTCTGTGTGTCTGTGTGCTGCTTCCCTCAGACCCTGACAGCTCTCCCTCACACCAGAGCCGAGCTGTGAGGTAATTCCAGGGGGAATGGGATGCTCTGTCACCTGTGAGCAACACCAGGCTGAGGGCTCAGAATCTCACCTGAGACGTGGACAGGTCATTGGCTCACACTTCCAAAGCCAGCAGGAGGCTGGGAACACAAGACTAAGCCAGATTGCCTCTGAATGAGACAGAAAGGTGGCAAAGCCGCAAATTCAGCTTAACCTTCACCCAAAGGGTCAGGAGAAAGAGTCTGAAGTAGAAGACAGTGACTACTTGGTCAGATGTGCATCACTTGCCAGCTTGCTCCTGCAGATTTGCTGCTGTTTCCATTCTCCAGTTTTGGTTATCTCCAGTGGATCCTTTCCCAGCTGTTTCCAGAAAATCCTTAGCCACAAGCCAAAAGATCCAGCCTTATGTGTTCGAGTTTCCCCTGAGTCCCAGGAGCAGCCTCCATTCTTACCTCAAGGCTGTTTATCCTCTGATATGACAGGAAATTTGTACATCAGACTTCAGAAGCAATAAAAACAATGAGGAACTGGGGAAAATCCATCATTCCAGTATCTCAACAGCTCAGGTGGAGGACGTGAGGATAACCAGGCCTTGGGATGCGACCTCACAGGTATCACTAGCACAGCAACTCACCCCAGCCTGGCTTGGACTGGAGAGCCCATGAGACCCATCCAGTGGCACTGAAATACGGAGAAGGATTTGGGATGCACCAGCATGGAGTTCTAAAGAATATTTGTTGTTTTTTTTGTTCCACAACCTCCTCTTTCCCTGGGTTGCCTTTGTTTTCTTTCGTTTTGTTTTGCCTTGTTTTGCTTTGTTTTCCCAAGGAAAGCAATACAACAGCGACCTGCGAATACATCACAACGACCTGGGAATACATCTTGCCCTGTGTTTATCCAGGGGTAAATGCTCTCTCCTCAGTACCAACCTGGAAAGGCTCCTTAGGGGAGCTGTTTCACCAGAATAACTGTGCCTGCTGCCACTCAGTAACTCATTAACTCAACAAAAGAGAAGAGAAAAGCCACGTTGCCAGTGCTTCCTCTCCAGCCTGAAATTTTCCAGCCCAGCCCATGGTTCAGGCAGCTTAGCATGGAGCTAATTGCCTTCCAAAAGATCTTTTTGTCGTGGTGGTTGTTTGTCGCTGGGTTGGGACTGCGCTCATTAATAATCATTTTAGCATATGAAAAGCTTGTAACGAATCCATGAGCTGCAGACGGCAGAGCAATTACAGCAATCACATAATTAGGGTTATGCAATAGCCGGCTGTACCCAGACCACTGGAGGAGGAAAAGATGCTTGAAAGGGATATGGGGGACTGCTAGAGCAGGGAAGGGCTGGTGGAAAGCTTGGGAACAACCCAGTGGCCAGCTTTTTTACGGGATGAAGTGAAGCAATGCAAGGACATGCTGTCAGTTCTGGTTTTGACACAGAATGGCAGTTTTAGTTTCCTGGGAAGCATCTGAGCTGCTGGGTGAGGCCCTGGCACAGATTGCCCAGGGATATTGTGGATGCCCCATCCCTGGAAGTGTCCAAGGCCATCTTGGACAGGGTTTGGAGCAAACTGGTCTAGTGGAAGATGTCCCTGCCCATGGCAGGGGGTTCGAATGAGGTGATATTTAAGATCTCTTCACACCCAAACCATTCCAGGATTCAGCCACAGTCAGTCACAGGACTGTTAGCCCACACTGACCCTATCCCAGGGAGAGGTTTAAGGCCAGGCTTAAACCTGCTGATTGGACTTTGGCAGTAACAGCATGACAGCTGAGCAAAAGGCACCCAAAATTAGCTGAAGACTTGTCAGTTCTTCCAGAGATTTGCCTTGAAGAGCTTTAGGGAATTTAGGGAACGATTCTCTCTGTGTATGCAAACCCTAGGTAGGGCAATGACTTTATTTTGCCTGTGCGTGGCTTTTCCTGCTGCTCTTCAGCTCCAACTAAAGAGTGGAGAATTGATGGACAGCATTGCTTAAGCGGCTGAAGAGTGAATTGGTGCACAGGTAGTTCCTCTGGGAGGAGAAATCACCCAGCACCACCTCAGTGCAGAGGATGTGTGGGGCTGTACTCTCCACAAACAGACACATTTTCATCCCGCCTGCTGAAACCTGCACCGTGTAAGAACAGCATCTTGCTGTGATGAGAAAACATCGGGATTTTTTCTTTTTTTGAGATAAAAAGTGAAGAAAGGCTAGTGAACAGTCTTCAGATGCACCAAAATCTGCCCCAGAGAGGCAGGGGATGAGCTGCACCCCAGGTCCTGGGGATGGGATGAGATGACGTGGCCTTTAATTACAGCCAGAAAGATTTTGGCTGGCCACGAGGGAAAACACTGGGATGGGAAGGACAGGGAAGCACAGGAATGGATTGCCTGAGGACAGAAGAGGCTCTGTTGTTGGAGGCCTTTAAGAAAGGGGTAGACAAGCATCTGTCAGGAAGGCTTTAGACAGAGCTGATCCTGCCCTGAGGCAGGAGCTGGTCGGGTTGACCTCCCGAGGCCCCTTCCAGCACTGTTTTTTATTATCTCTGCTGACAACACCCCCTGCCTTGACCCTTGGTATGCAGTAGTTCGAGCTTTCTTTCTGGCAGAGGAATGAGATACGGAAGACAGAAGTCTGTGTTTTTTAAAGTAGAGCCAGGATTTGCAGCTGTCATGTGATGCTCTTTTTTAAGGCCCTGTGATTTTCTGCTTAAAACTTCAATAACTTACAATGTTTGGGCGCATGAAACTTATAACCTTTATTGTATTAAACTAGTCCAATTGTTTGGGTTTTTTTCCCTAAAGTTGGCTGCAAAGGGGTCAACAGACATCAAGCACTGCATGGGTAGAGACTTCTAGTGAATAGAGAGTCCTGAAACCACAGGCTGACACATTCCAGAGGGTAGATCATGAATTGGTACAGACTTGCTGTTTTGTGCATTCCAAACACACTCCCAAAGCATTTCCTAGCAAGCCTAAGACCTGACATACAAAACTAATGGCATGTAAATCATAGGTGCTTCAGGAATCACAGAATTATAGGATGGTTTGGATGGGAAGAGACCTTAAAGGTCATCTTGTTCCAACCCCCTGCCATGGGCAGGGACACCTTCCACTAGCCCAGGTTGCTCCAAGCCCTGTCCAACCTGGCCTCGGACACTTCCAGGGATGGGTCAGCCACAGCTTCTCTGGGCAACCTGTGCCAGGGCCTCACCACTCTCTGAGTAAAGAATTTCTTCCTAAATTGTGCCGAAATCTCTCCCTTTTGGTTTAAAACAGTTCCCCCTTGTCCTACCACTGTGTGCCTGTGCAAGGAAAAACAAGTAGATGAGACCACGGACACAGGACCTGGGTCCCACCAGCTCTGTCAGGCAGTTTTTGCACCCAGGTTAACATATTAAAATGCAGCTGTTATAATTCTGAATCCCACATATCACTTCAAACTTCTTTTAGTCCTGATCCCGGCCTATTTTGAATGGTCTTCACTGGATGACTCTTAAGTTGTTAAGAATACTTGTAATGTCTCCATTGACTTTCAGTTTTAATTTGAGGGGCTCTTTTTCAATGCACAATGAGCAGCCAAAAGGAGACCAAGTCCCTGCAGGGATGAGAAATAAAAAAAAGCACCAGTTCCTCTCCTTGCAGCACTGCAGGTATTTCGGGCACCAGCGTGAAAATGGAAATACTCTTTGGCTTCTGCTTTTTGTGCTCTGCCCCTTTCCAGTCTCCCACATCCCTGTCTCCATGCCAGGCTTCGGTAGGGAAACATCATATTGATTGTGATGCAGGCAATTAAATGGTGTTAATGAAGTTCAAACAAGTGTTATCATAAGCTTGGCAGCATGGAGAGAAATGAAAGGTCAGCCACAGCCCTTTGTCATCTTTTCAGTGTGGTGTTGAATGCTAATGAGACAGCCCCAATTAGAACAGGCTCCCCTTTGTATTGCTTGGGGATTGCATCAAATGCTCCCAAGTTCTCCAGATTTCCTGGCTCAAAGGGGACATTTGAAGTAAACTTGAAAAGATGCAGATCTGAAGCTGCTCTAATGTAAATTCAGCAAAGCCTATGGAGTTTTACCAACTGAAGTCAGATGAGATTCTGCTCCACCGTTCCCATTCTTTTCCTCTTTTTTTTTTTTCTTTTCTTTTTTTTNTCTTTTTTTTTTTTTTTTCCAATAGACTCGTATAATGATAATTGAAAAGCCTCTACTTTGTTTTAGAACTGCAGCCTGGCTCTTCATGGCTTCAACAAAAGCCAAATGGCCTGTCCCCATTTCCTGGGTTAATTCTCCTGCCTCACCAGGCCTCCTCTCCTGCAGCAGGAAACCCAAAACGTGGCTGCAAAGTGGCGCTTCTTAACCAGGAGTTCTCAGCTCTGGGGGTATAATTTGAACAGCGAACTTGTTTTTCCCCCAAAGCCAGGATTTCTCAGCAGGATTGTTTCAGCAGGCAGAGTCCACCTCTGCTTCCAATAGTGTTGTAAAGGACTATCACAGAATTATGGAATTGTTTGGGTTGGAAGGGACCTTTAAAGGTCATCTAATGCCCCTGTAACGAGCTGCAACTAGACTTAAGTGAGGCACAATAATTTGTTCTTGCTGTTGTCAGCAAATCCATTGCCTTGGATAATTATGGAAGTGGGCACTAAAACAACCAACCTCTCAGAATGTCATGGAAGTTCTCAATTTCCTTTATAGTTTTCCATGAAGTCGACATGGAATTGCAAAAATTGGTAAATTGGTAAATTTTGAGATTTTTGGATTAGTAGTTGTCATGAATCCTAATCCTGAACCCAACACCTGAATCATCACAAACAAGTTACTGAAAACATGAGAAAAATCCTTCCATGAACCAACCAAACAAATAAAGCCACTAAAGAAGATTCCTGATGGTTCTTGCTATTGAAATCTTTTGGAATCAAATTTCCAGGTGACTCCTGTGTGGAAGTAGACCACTGGTCAGATCAGATTTTGTAGCTATTCCCCTCTCAATGTACATCCACAGTTTAAAGAGATGGAAAACCGATGTTGGAAGGATTGGAGGAAGGTACTTTCACCCATTCCTGCTTCTTATGCCAAGCTCATTCCCTGCCCTGAGTTCTAGGAGTCCTGAAGGCACATTCCACACCAAGAAACCACTTTTTCAAAGGGATGGCTTGGAGTGACCCAGCTCAGCTCCATTCCAACAGCTCCTTAAAAGCCAGGAATCTCTCTTTACTCCAGAGTGCCCCTGAGTTGGGTACAATCTCCCACTGTCTAATTACCCTCTTAGAGTTTCTTCTTCATCAAAGAAGTTCATTTGATTTCAGGTTCTTCTGATTTACTCAACCACTTCTTAAACTCCACGACTGAAAAATCTTTTTATCTCCTGATTCACCCTTTGAAGAAGTCTAGTGGTCTTGAAGGATGCCACCTCCAGCTGATGCTGACTACAGAAATAGCTCCAACCAGGACTGGAAGCCTTTGGATTTGGAATAACTCCCTCAAAGCACAATTGCAGAATGGAGAAAAGCATTTAATTAGCTCAGGGTAGAACTGAAATTATATTTTATTCATCCCTGAGATGTTTTTATTTCTTTCATCTAACCACAGCATCCAGGTGCCACTGCCTTGAGTCAGTGGATCTGACACGGAAAAATATAAGCAGGGAAGAAGCTGTAACCGTATTCCAAAGCCCACAGCCTCCCCTTGGGCTTCAGTTCAAGTTGTCAGACAGGAGTGCAGAAAACAACGCAGCACATGCTGGGGTCAGACATCCAGTGATGTTTAGGAGCAGCAGGAGGTGTTATGTACCTCGTTTGCAAACCCAGTTGTTTGGGAAAACTTCCAAGGAAACGCAGCACCTGTTGCCGAGGATCACTGGGCACCAGGATTTAGCTCCAAAAAGTTGTGAAGTGAAATCAATACTGGAAAAACAAAATCAGAAACTGCAGCTTTTTTTTTTTTAATCCCCAGAAAAATATCCCATTCTCCGCTTCTGTACCTCACTTTGTCGCTCCAATGTACCTTCTCTAAAGATAAAAATCAACCAAGTTCATCTGTCAAGCAAAGTATTTGTCCTCAGAAAACAACCACACACAAAGAATGTTGCTAAAGCATCACTAGAGTGTGACGTCTTTGGGTCACTGTTGGTGCAAACCTGATTTCTAAATGAATCTCAAACACTTCCTTCCTGTTATCCAGGTCAATGCAGCAATCAGCCTCAATACATACTAAGGAACTTGGACACTGCACCAGTTGCTTGGGAAAACTTCCAAGGAAATGCAGCACCTACTGCTGAAGATCACTGGGCACCAGGATTTAGCTCCAAAAAGTTGTGAAGTGAAATCACTACTGGAAAGACAAAACAGAAACTTCTCCTTTTGTTTATCCAGCAAGAAGAAAAGGGGTTACATAAGGAAATATTCCCTTCCCCACTTCTGTACCTCAAGTTGTCACTCAAATGTACCTTCTCCAAAGATAAAAATAACCAGGTTCAAATGTAAAACAAACTGTATGCCCACAGAAAACCATCACACACAAAGAATGTTGTTAAAGCATCACAAGAGAATGACACCTTTGGGTCACTGTTGGTGCAAACTTGATTTGTAAGTGAATCTCAAACACTTCCTTTCCCGTTATCCAGGTCAATCCAGCAATCAGCCTCAATACATACTAAGGAACTTGGACACTGCACCAGAAGTAGGTCATAATTAAGCAAGGTAGCTTGTGAGAGCCTTACAGGTTGCCTAGAAACCACATTTGCTGAAGTGTTTAACCACGTCTAAAAATAATTGTCCAGACAAATCACACACCAATGGGAGAACTGTTGGGAAAAATGCTGCCTCGTGGCAGCCAGGGGACAGAGCTCTTTGATCATTCACGCTCCTCTTTGACAACATGAGAGAACACCATCCCCACTAAAGGAAATCCAGGGATTTATAGAGCAGGGTGAGGTGTCCACAGCAGCAGAGGTCTCCTACAACCTGCATGACGTGGTATCAGTTCTAGGCCCTGCCTCTGAAGTCACCCAGGGAAATCATTGCTGAAAACTGGGTGCATTGTACAGGAATGATTCTGTAAGATAAACCTGCCTTTGTATTTACAGAGTAACAACCATCCTCCACCTGTGCTGGTCCCAGCCCTGTCCGTAACACCAGGAAAGCCTCGGAAAACAAAGCACAGATCAACTGCTGCAAAGCTTCCTCCAGCGGAAAGGATGCCACTGAACGGAGCGCAGGATGGGCTGGTTGCGCGTCCTGGGGCAAACCCTACAGAAGTTGAAGCTCCAACATGCTGCAGGAATGGTTGTTTTGGTTGTGTTCCCTGTGGAGCAGCTTTGCCAGACACTGACTTTCAGCACAGGAGACTGAACAGCAGAGCCACGGGAGACTGAACAGCAGAGCCACAGGTCTTGTAGATGTGGATTAAAATGCTTGGAAAGACCTCTGACCTTTCAGAAAACACCTGCAGAGCTTCAGTCACCAGCCCATCAATCTTCTGGCATCTCACTCAAAGCACAGAAGAGCCTCCAAGGAAAATTACTGGGAGATAATTTTATGTCCTTTGGGATCTAGGCAGTGTGGGGACTGTCACAACGATGCAAACCACTTCTGGTCTGTGTGGAAGGACTTTGAAGCCGGTTTACTTCACAGGGCTCAAACACATCACCTCCCCTTCCTTCCTCCCTCTACAGTTTCTCCTCAAGAGAAACAATAATGGCAAACACCTTCCTTCACACCTCTAATTAAATTCCCCTCTCTGCTGCAAGGCACGCGGGAATAAAAGGCTGACATGGAGATTTCTGCTTAGCAAAACCCAAAGAAAAAAAAGCCCAGAGGCACCTCCCAAAAGCAACAGCGATGATACCTCCTGGTATCACGAAGCAGGGCCTTGCTGAATCACTTACATCATTGCTATTTCTAGGGCTAAAACTCACCTTTCCACCCAGTTCTTGTAGCTGGGGATGTCCTTGGCGTAGAGGAGCTTGTTGGAGGGGGAGTCTTTGCCCAGCCGGTGCTCTGAGGTGGAACAGGAGTCCATGAAGGTCTGGGCCACCACGGACAGACAGGCGTCTGTGATGCTGTTTTTGTGGATGTCGAAGACAAACTGGGGGTTCTTGATCATGTTGACCCAGAACCTTAAGGGGAGGCTGCAAGAGGGGGAAGACAGTCAGGGCACAGCTCACAGGCTTTGTTGTGCGGGGTTACGATGGTAAATGGTGGATGGAAACCAAAAATCGTGGTGTGGAGATGAGGATTTCAGGATGAGCTTGATATAAAATAAATTCCCCCCCTACGCAACTCCACGGATGGCAGTGGAGTCACCTCAGGAGCAGCTTTGCTCCCTGTTATCCTCACAGGGCAGATTCTGTCAGTCCTAAAGTCGATACAATCTTATTAAAGTGGCACATAAATTAATGGGAGTGATTGGACATTGGAATGTGCTGCCCAGGGAGGGGGTGGAGTCACCATCCCTGGAGGTATTTAAGAAGAGACTGGACGTGGCATCAGTGCCATGGGCTGGGTGACAAGGTGATATTGGATCAAAGGTTGGACTCAATGATCTCAGAGGGCTTTTCCAACCTGGTTGATTCTGTGAGTCTGTGATAACTGAGGTGAGGACAATGCTTCCAAGCTTCTACACATCAAGTTGCAATGTAATTTGGCCCCTACTGGCTCCTTCATCAGACAAAGACAGGCACTGCATCCATAAAACTTATGGATGGTAAGGGTGGTGAGGCACAGGAACAGGTTGCCACATCCCTGGAAGTGTTCAAAGCAAGGCTGGGCAGAGCTTTGAGCAACCTGGTCTAGTGGAAGGTGTCCCTGCCCTTGGCAGGGGGCTGGAATTAGGTGATCTTTAAGGTCCCCCTCAACCCAAACCATTCCGTGATTCTAAACATTTGTCATTGAGGGACTTGGCTTTTAGCCCTCACGGTAACCTTGTGGGAAGAGGGGTAAGTAGAGCTCCCAGGATGAGACTGGGAATGTTCATGGCATGCACTGCGTGCTGTGGACACCACGTACTGTCACAATCCACGGCTCAAACCCAAGGCTGCAAACCACCCCAGCACACTGGGCATGAAGCTACATGCCAGGGAAAACCCTGTTGCCTCAAGGAAAAGAAAAAAAAAAAAAGAGGAACTGGGAAACAAGCACTGCAGCCTTTGAAATGAAAATCTATCTGCCCTAACCAAGGAAATGTTATTCCAATTGCAATCCAAAGCCCTTTCTCCCTTCTTTTTTCGAAGAAGTGGTTCATTTGGATGAGATGCCCTGAGGTATCAACCTCCAGCCTTTGCCTTCAAGCCTTTTTGTCAGAGCAAATGCATTCAAGTGATCATGGCCTAGGAGCTGAGATGTGTCACTGATCACAGAGCCAAGCTCTTGTCTCTCTGTCAGGCAGAATGTTAAGACAACTTTCACTCTCTGCACCTTCCCAAGAGGAAGATGTTATTCAGCTTAACAAATTCTCCTGATATTATGGTTAAACTCCCCAGTTCCTTCCATTTTCTCATTACCCCCATGTGTTCGCTGTAAAACATTCAGCTCCAAGTGTGATACATTTTGGGTAACAACAGGCAGTTTAACATGTCCTGACAGAGGGATGACACCTCGTTTTCCCAAACCACTTTGTGTTCTCCTGAGCCAAAAAATTACAGGGCAAATGTAAGAAAAGCCCCACACAGAGAATCCTGTCTGAGAGGTTCAGGAGAAGTGGGAGATGCTGGAAATTGGAGAATTAAAGACTGGTTTGGGTGGGAAGGGACCTTAAAGATCATCCAGTTCCACCCCTCTGCCATGGGCAGGGACACCTTCCACTAGCCCAGGTTGCTCCAACATGGCCTTGGACACTTCCAGGGGTGGGGCAGCCACAGCTTCTCTGGGCAACCTGTGCCAGGGCCTCCCCACCCTCTGAGTAAAGAAAGAGTAAAGAATGACAATGAGACCTGATGGAATCTGGGGGAAAACATTTCAGGCTGGGAATGGAGGATCATCAGCTGGAGAGCTGAGTGACCCCTGCAAAAGTCCTTCTGCAGGTGTTTGGATGATGGGCACAGCCAGGATGAGGACGAGCAGCGTCCATGTGTGTGACCCCGAGTGCAGGAAGGGGCTGGGGGTGAGGGCCCTCGAAGCCCCCAATGTGACTTCGAGTTAATTTAATCTGATTGAACAGCTTTCTCCAGACTGCCCCTTTCCCCACACACACTCTCTGCCTTCCCCTCTCCCCCCCCTTAAACAAACCTGCTGCTCATTTCGTCTGAGTGGCTGCAATCAGCCTTAGATTAGTGCCGCAGATAATGTTAATAATATGCTAATGTTTCATTAGTTGAAAGCCTCTTTGGTGCGTGGGGTTTCTTTTTTTATGTCACTGCCTGTGACGATGTGCCATCAGCATGGCTGGGAAAGGGGAAAAAATGCATGAGCTGGGAGCCCCGTGGCTCTCCTCTGCTGTTCCTTTTATAGTCCCTCTATTTGCACAGGAGAAGGGGAGGGAGTGATTCCCCAGGGAAGTCTTTCCAACAGGGAGACTCAGCGGAGAGGTTTTTCTCCACCGATCCTAGTTTTCCCCCCACTGTCCTATTACATTTATGAGGAGAGGCCTGGCAGCTGGAGCAGGGGTTGATGTCACATTTTGTCACTGATGTCACACTTTGTCACTCCCTCCAAAGGAGACTCACATCCACCCCAGACCCTTTAAATGCTCAGTACCATTGGAGATGCTCTCCTGGCCTCCAGCTGCCCCCCAGGATGGTCTCCTGTGGGTGCTGCACATTCCCTGTGCACGTCTGGGATGCCTTAAAAAAAAATCCCAGCTGGCACTAGACACCTCCGTGTGGGCAAACAAATGGAGCTTTAAGCCCCATCCTGACTACAGTGGGAATTCAAACAGTGGGAATTGAAGCATCCTGTCTAGGTGAAGACAGTGGTGCTGAATCCTCTCCCACACCTCCCCAGGTATTCCTATGGTCCTGGGCACTGCAGCAGTTAAACACTTCAGCATTTTTCAACATGAAATGCCTCAAAAATGCTGCCATTCCCATGGAGTACAGGCAAACTGGGGCTTGTTTAGCCAAAGTGCTCCATCCTTGAGGGAATCATTCAGATTCTGGGATATTCTGACTTGGGAAAACTCGGCGCTCTGAATCACACACCAGGCTCCTCATCTCCCCCAGCAGCCAGATCCCAAACCACACGTTCCTTTACTCTCCTTCCAGCCCAGTACCTGGTGCTGGGCCATACTGGGGTGTGTCACTCACCAGTTGCTCTTCCAGGTGTGCCTCACGTGGGGGTCGTGGATGTTGTGTTTGTCAGCCTGCTCATCCAGGAAATCGAACATGTACTTGATAGCCAGGGGGAGGGCACTGCCACGGTGGGCAGTGCTGAAGATGGTCTCAAAGAGGTCATCTACAAACTTCTGGAGGGTGCCCTGTTGGGAGGAGGAAGGGAGGAAGAACATGAGACAACAAGTGGGAAGGGGATGTTGAATTTTGGTACCTCCCTGGAAACAGCCTGTCTGTGGATTATGGTCCTGAGGGTGTGATTGGGAAACGGGAGCCATCAAATATCAGTTAAACGTGACATGATTTGGGAGTTTCAATACAGGTGTCACGGTAACCATTACACCTGATTGTCAGCCAGGTCCAGGTGCTTCCTGTCCTCCCGGCTCTGAGCATTCCCTGCCTGGAAAGTGGCTGAGCTGAGGTGGGACACCTTCTCCCATCCCAGGTACATGGTGATGGAGAGGCCCTGCTTTGTTGCCACTGAGATTCCTCTCCTCTTCATCCCATCCCCAACTGCTTTAGTGCATTCATGAGACAAAAACCAGCCATTTTCCAGGCTGGCTTTTCACCCAGGGCCATTTTTTAAGCTGGGAATAGAAGTCAGATGGCTGGAGAGCACAGCAGAAGGTGTCACTGAGACAAATAGGACAAGAGAACCTAGAGAGAGGCAGCTGGTTTACATGTGTGACTGGTTTAATAAATAAGGCAAACTTCATCTTCATTCCCAAGAGGCCTCCTCATTTTTTACTAACCATTGGCATGGGACTAAGGCAAATCCTAAAGGCAATACATGGATCTGCCATGCACTACTCTGCAGACCTCAGGAATGTCCACTGCTCCTCTGGGAGGAGAATCCCAGATCCTGGGCTTGGAAAACTACCCTGGTGAGGATAATTGACCTTTAGCAAGAAGGAGAGGAGCTGAAATATCAGAGGGTTGGACAGAGGAGCTTTAGGCTGGGGGTTTGGGGGGAACCAGGCAAGGTTTTCTCTGCCACCAGAGCTTTATAGGCATTTCTATGTGAACAAACCACACAGCTGTGAAAATAATCAAAAAATAACTGAATCTCCAACAAACATTTCCTAATAGGCGAAGTTTCCTCTTCTGAAAAGTAAAATTCTTCTCTTTCTTCTCTGCAGACCCAGGAAAGAAATTTCTCCTTTCTAGAAACAAAGCACCAGGTTCCACCAGAGTGGCTCGAGTTTATATAGAGGTTCAAACACTTAATTAGAAAGCTGATGTCTCTGGCTGATTCACCACTTGATTTATTCTATGGGAAACCAACAGAGGCACCTTGTGTGAGCTCCTACAGGGTGAGTAAAGCCCTACAGCACATGTGTGACTCAGAAAGGGCCCCTGAGGGGAAATCTTGTTGCTCTGACATGGAGGAGCTGCCCTCAGGTTCAGTTGCTGCAGGGAATTAGTTCCCTACATGCTCACCCACACAAACACAAAGAAAACCTCTGAGGCTTTTAGGCAGGAGACTCCAGGTCTCAGAGGTCAGGGATTTACCAGAATAAAAATCACTGTCAGTTTAACTAAGTATTCCTGGGGATTGTATTACCAGCAATTGCTCTCTCTCTCTCCACCTTCCCTCCCTCAAATGGTCATGATGAGAAAAGAAAATTGTTTAACCCAAGAGGGGAAACAATAAACCCCCAACCCTCCTACTTTTCCTGTTTCTGTGCAAGTCTTGCAGCTGCTTTCCTGCCATTTCCACAAAAAAACCTCCAACCCACAACAACCCAAGTGTTGAATTTGTGACCCAGAACACAAAGCAAAAGCAGGTCAGTGGTGGGATGGGGGACATATCCCCAGACAGTGTAAATCAGCACTGCTCCAATGCTTGCTGGTTTACACCAGCTGAGGCCAGAGCCCTGGGGAGCATCATTTTCTGTTAGTTGTGTGATCCATAAAAGCATCTTGATGCCAGGGAATGGGGCTGGTATCAGAGGCTAAAGACAAAGCCACTTTATCTCCAAATTCCTCTCTAACACAGCCAGCCTGAGTGAGGCCGCAGGGAGAGTGAGACATCAGAGGCAAAATGAGTTGAGGAATAAATGTGCAGGTAGAACTGTAGGGTAGGACTTAAACAAGTGATGGAGATCTGAACTCAGACGGCATTTGCATGAACCCATGAAACCGTGTTTGTGCCTATTCACACCCTGACTAAAAATGATAAATAGTCAGAGCTCTGGATGTGTCTGGAGGTTCCACTGAGGATGTCACTGCTCTGCTTCCACCTGACTTAACCTCTGCTTTCTCTCTGGAGCCCCTGAGCTTTCCATGTCTCAGATCAGGGGAACCAGCTCTCCTTGGAGCTGGCCATCCATTGACATCACAGTCAACTTAACCCCCTGCCAAGACATCAGCACCGAAGTCTTTATTGTCCCAGGGGGAAGGTGGAGAAGAAGAATTTGTACAACAAAACCGAGGGTTTTGTGGCATGGGAGCCCATTTCAGGCTGTGAGGCCTGACCCATCCTTGGAACCTGAGCTGGGCACATTTACTCCCTGGCTCTTCATTTGCTCAGTTTTGGTCAAAACTACAAACCAGAACAATGGACACCCCCAGCACCTCCCTGTGTGCTGACTCTCCACCAGCCTCATGGCCCTGAATTCTTTACTCCTCGTTGCTTTTCCAACGTCCCTTTTTTAACTCCTCTTTCTAAGCTCCACCTCCTTCCCTACACGCTCGGAGCAGCATTTTCCTTCTGCTCTTTCTCCTGCTTTGGCATGCTTTGAGTGGTCTCTCATTCCTTGCTGGCAGGAAACTCCATCGCAGCCTCGAACCAACCATTTCCCACCCTCCTCGCCGCCCCCGCCACGTACCTTGGTGGCAAGAAGTCTGGTCAGGTAGATCTCAGAAACCATCTTGCTGCCCCTGTCACCCTCTTTTTGGTCACCATGCTCGTGGTTCTTCACCAAGTGCCACATCTTGACCCCGCTCTCCAGGTCGGGGGTGATCATGGGGGTTCGGGACCGGAGGCTGTCGGGGCTTCCCGTGTACCGGATCATGTTTTCTGTGGAGAGAGAGGAGGGCTCTCAGCCCTAGGAGCTCTCCCACTGGGATTTTCAGGAAATATCCTGATGATATGACACCTAATAGGTGTTTTTCAAAGTGTTATCTGAGTTGATTTGCTCAGGGAAGGGCAAGGGGCGTCAGCCAAGCCACATGTGATGTCAATATATTACTAAATCAAATGAGGCTCAAACACTGATTTCCAGTTGTCCACACTTTTTACCTCTTACCTTGTTCCCTGGCAAAATCTTTGGCCTGGGACAACTGGCACTGTCAGGACAATACCAGTTACTGCTGGTAAGCAGTAGGGCTGAGTAACTGGTTTTACCCCCACGGATGTTTAGCCATACCCTGCCGTGCTGTTTGGCACAGAAATACTGATGTACCCAATGTCACCTCTTGTCTAGCTCCTCATCCCCACATTTATTAGGAGCTACCTCCCCTCACTCCCCTTTGGCACCAAAGCAACCAAATTCCTGCCCACCCATCCACTTCTCCAAAATCTTGGTTTTGGCAGAAATAAACCAGAACCCCAGGCGGGCCCACACAAATTTCCTCTCCAAGAAGGCTTTTAGCCTCCAAATTTTACCTCCCTTTGCCTCTGAGTGGTGGCACAAGGCATTCCCCTCTCCCTGACCTTCCAGCAATGCTGCAGATCCAGGCTTTTCCAACCACAATTAACAGAAGTGTTGCACCTTTCTGTGGCAAGATCTGAATCAGCCTCATTAATGCATTACTAATCTCTACATATTAATTATCAGATGGAATATCCTTTTTCTCTCTGGATGCTGTTTTCTTAATTGCAATTAACAATCACTTCTGACCCACCACATCTTCTCCTCCCCCTGCCTCCTTCCCCGTTCCCTCCTCCTGAAAAATCAAATGGCAAAAGAATTAAAGAAATCCAACAGACATTAACCCCCCTCAAGTCTTCCTTTTCAAAGGTCACTGTGTCTTTCAGTAATTGCAACAACATGGCAAAGAGGATGAATATTAATAAGGCCTGGTGTATCGTTTACGTCCTTGGAGAAAGTGGAAGGGGGTTCCTCTGGACATTGAGTAACTCTGCTTTCCAAGATAAAGGGAGTAAAAAAGGACTGGCGATGCTTTCATAAATTAAAAATAATAATAATAAAGTGATACAACAGCAGCATCCAGGTTGGAGGGGGGTTTTGCAGTGCTCTGGTTGCACATCAGAGATGTTCTGATTTGCTGCCCAGCATCACCTTAGTGAGACACATCCTGGGCTTAAGGGGAGAAGGGTGTGTGAGGGAGACTCAGGAGGTCTCTGTTTGGCTCTACACAAGAGTTTCCACCTGGTCTCTCTTTCACAGCTGTCTCAGTTGTCCCATGGGTTAAGTGGGAACAACAATCCACTGCCTTGGGATATACTGATTCAAGACTCTGTGACTGACATCAGTGATTTAAGGTGTGGGCAGATATTTAAACAGGCTCCTCCTTCTGTTAATGAGGGAGGAGAACTTCCCAAGAGCAACCCAACCACTTGGCTCAACAACCTGAAGCAGATTCCAAAGTTTTAGATGGCTAAATCCTCTCCTCCTGCCATCCCTCCAGCAATCTCCTCAAGGAATCATCTGCCCACCAGTCTCCCTGCTGGTGCTCCATGTCTTGTGAGCACCACGATGCTTGGGATCTCTTCCCCAGAGCTCTCCCGGTCCGTAGGAGCACACAAATCCTTACCATACTTGCTGGCTGAAGTCCTGGACACCGTGGAGTTGTTGACTGCATTGTAGGCAGTGACTTGCTTGGAGACCAAAGCTACCACAGATCCATCTGGCACCTGTAGAGGGAAAGGAGCTTGGTCAATAAGCTTCTGGAAACTGGCTGAAGACCATGCCAAGGGCAGCAGAAGCTGAGCTGCAAGCCAGTGTCAGGGTAGGCAGGACAAGTAGTTTTGGCTCAAAGCTTCCAATGCTTTCTTCGGCGAGTTGACTTTTTAATAAAAAAGGGATAAAATCTGCTGTTACACAATTAGAATCCCTCACTTGGGCAGTGGGACAACTGATGACACATTCTGCTCCATTGAGGCCCTGGTTCAATGCCCAGTGATGGCAACGTGAGTCACAGAATCATTTAGGTTGGAAAAGACTTTTAAGATCACGGAGTCCAACCGTTAACCCAGCAGTGCCACGTTCACCACTAAACCGTGTCCCCAAAGAGCCACATCCAGAGGCCCTTTCAAACACTTCCAGGGATGGTTTTTGCATTAACCTCAGCAAATCTGACAACAGGTTCTTTTCAAGGAAGCTCTTGTGCAGAAAAGGAGCGCGAGAAGAATAAAATCATCTGAGCGATTTCGAACGAGCTTTGGCTGTCCCACACGGGTGATAAAACTGATGGGAAACGTTCTATTCCTTCCACCTTGCGTGGAGGTGGGTACTCAGAGCAGAAAAGGATGTCTGGCTGTTCCACTTTCAACCTCTCCATGCACTGCCACCCCCTTCCATGCGACAAATCCACTGCTGGACTGAAGCGACCACCACAACTTCTCCCTTTGCTGTGCCAGGGGGGCTCAGACAGGGAAAAGCAGCAGGTTTGGAGGGGCTGAGCTCCGGGGTGCCATGGGGTTGTGCTACAAGAGACCACAGAGCTTTCTGAAACGAGCCAGACCTCCCGTTTCTACAGCAAGACGTGTGGGTCCCATATCAGAAATGCTAAAAAGAGCCCTATCAGGACCATCTGTGATAAATAAGACATCACAAAAAGGAGATGGGCGAAAAAAGCGCCCGCTAACAACGTCTAACTCTTGTCTGTGTAATAATAATAATTAGCACTTGCATGGAGTTTTTCATCTTCAAAGCACAGCAGAGGCTAATTAAATAGCCCCTCAGCTATCACTGAAGGCAATTATTGGCTCTTTGTAGTTTTAGCCCCACGCTGAAGATGGGGAAACTGAGGCAAAAAAAGGAATATCAGTGTCTGTCCCAGCACGGTCCTTGTGAGCCCTCAGGACAGGCAGGAAACCATGTACCCTGGCACCTGAGGGCCCGTTCTGCCCCAGCTCATCCTTATAGCTGGGAGCTCATTGCCTGAAGCAAAAAAAAAAAAAAATAGTGGAAAAAGCACAGAAAGGAAAGAAAATCGTGCCTGGTTTGTTGTTGAAATAAAATAAAAAACGTCCCTGTTCTCTCTGGGAAAAAAAAAAAAAAGTCAGTCAGCAATGTTTCAGTCAATCTGAAGGGAAAAAGTTTCGTTTCCTTTTCAAATTACTGCTTGCTGCCTCCTCAGGTCAGCTCTTAAATGAAAAGAGAAAATAATCTTGTTATGAAACACAGATTGCTGAAGTGTGATTGAGGAAAGGACAAAATTGTCAGCATTGGATTAAACTTAATGAGGTGCTTTTCTTGTTGTTTGGTTTTTTTCCAAGGGAGAAGCTTTTGAGCAAAACTTCATTTTTTATTAAATTACCACTTGTGTAAGATATTTTCAGACTTCTTTACTTCTCTGCTATGGATTTCAAGGTCACGCAGAGACGAAGGGAAGGCCTGTCCCAAAGCAGGTCACAAGGACCAGGACAGGGGTTCAAATTAAGTGTTCCTGGGTCAGTGACAACCCCCCTGCACCATGTTCTCCAGTGATGCTCTTTCCCACCTTCTTCTTCCAGACACTAAAACTCCCTCTTTCCATTTCTTCTCTCTTGCACCCTTCTGAACTCTGCTGGGATTAGAAGGCCATTGATGCATTGGAAAAAGCAGGATGGAAGGCCTTGGGGTTTTTTTTTTGTCTACATGAAAAATGTTAACTTGTGTTGTCTTCATGACCACATTTCTTCTTCACACCCTTCACTCAGCCGGGATGTCCCTCCTTCGAGAGAGAAAGAAGGTTTTTTCCTACCCTTGACTGCATCTCTGCAGGGTAATTCTGACAAGGACAGTGGAACAGGGTGGATAAACTCAACGTGGAGGGTCTGTCCAGTTTATTGCCCACTCAACCATTCTTCACCTCTGCATCTTATAAAATCACCAAATCACAGAATCATCAAGGTTAGAAAAGACCTTTAAGGTCATCAAGTGCAACTGTTAACCCAGCACTGCCAAGGGCACCACTAAACCATGACCCCAAGTGCCACATCTTTTTTTTTTTTGAACACTTCCAGGGATGCTGATTCCGCCTCTTCCCTGAGCAAAAGAATATTTTGCCCTCCTTCTTTCTATTTCATGACCTGATCTAATTCCCAGCCATCCTCTCACACAGTTACCTGGTAGTGTGCCAGGGTGTTGAGCCTTTTCCAGTCGTTCTCGATCTTGGTTGTGATGTCCTCATCCTGCAGGATCATCCTTGCCCCGCTCGCTTGTCTCCACTCTGTGAGGAGAACAGGGACATTGAGTTCTGATAGAGGGACAGAGCCCTGGCAATCCCTGTGCCTACAACCTGCCTTTACACTCTGATTACTCACAGTGCTTACCTCTTAATTTATTTATATTTCTTATATCTGTTCTTGCCCCAGCGTGGCTGCTTCCAAGACCAACCTGTCCTTGCCTGTGTTTGTTCCATGGGGCAGGAGCAAATGTCACTTGTGTCAGGGATAGAAACCCATCCTTGGCTCTCTTTATTAGCAGAGACACAGCCTTTATAAACATCTGAGATACGTGTCCCTGCCATGAGCCAGTCACAGAGGGGGATCCCCTGGGCACAGCAGTGTCTTGTTTAGCACCAAAGCCTGTTCTGGGCTCAGTTCATCTCCGCTAGTGCTCATACAACACTTCCTGCACCTCAAATCCACCAGGGATGGAGAGCAGGAAGCCCTTGGCTTCAGGCATAGCAGGGGCACAATGGGGAGAAGAGTGAAGAACAGATCCAACCCCTGGTCTGTGGAGGATTTAATCCCCACCAGCCTTCAGGACAATGCCTATGGGCAGAAGGGCTCCTATTTCTGACCACATCCAGTTCTCCAGCACCTCCCATGAAATGATGAATCCCCTCCTCCTGCAGCACTGCAGCAGCCTGGCAATTCCCAGGGTACCACTTTTTACTCAAATCTCGTAGGATGCTCCATGGAATCATAGGGTGATTACAGACTTCCAAGATCGTGGGGTCATGTGGAGGATTGTCACAGCTTTCCTCACAGAGCACTCACAGACTTGCCTAAAGCAAGGAAAACATAAACATGGCCAAAAGGAGAGAAATGTTCTGTCACCTGGTGACACCAGGGAAAGCTGTGGCTTAATCACAGCTTGGACCATTCAAAGCTCTTTTTTTGGCTGTCATGTTTTCACTCACCGTGACCCAACCAGAGCCAAAGCAAAAAGTCTATTCATTTGCAGGAGTTAATTAAAATGAACTCTTGGATATGGAGGCATCACCTGCCACCCTTGCTTGTTTTTCCTAATACAAAAATGCAGCGACCATTGCAAATTTTTTTTGGTTTCAGCAGTTTTCTTATCACATAATTAAAATGCACCAGGAAAGCTGCAGTTGCCTTTATTATTCATTTAAATTAGCAGGAAGAGGTCAGCAACTGTGTTTGTTGCCGGGTGTTACTTTGGCTGGGGACATTCAGAGAGTAAGCAAAGGTTGTGTTGGCTGAGCACTGATCCTGAACTGCCCTTCATCTGCTCCAGCTCCTCGGATCCTCACCTACATTATCCTCGTGATGTCTGAGGGTGATGCTCTCTGCTCATTCCCACCTGGGCAGGATTCCCGGAAGCTAACTGGTCCCAAATATTGCTTGGAAGAGCGCAGAATGCTGAGGTTTGGGCCGGGCTGGGAAATGGTGCTTTTACAAAGTGTCCCACAGGGCACCAAAGCCAAATTCTGTTGTCACAGAGTGCCTTTTCTGTGCCTTCCCTGTGCTTCCTTGGGTTTGGTGTCTCTTTGACCTCTCTCCTTCATGGTCCTATGGTCCTTGTCTCTCCTGATTTATTTTTGGGGAGAGACACACACACTCACACTGTGTTTTGGGAGGGATACACAGGTTCCTGGTGTTGGGCTCTGATAGGAGGGTGAGCACAGCTTTCCTCACTCTGCGCTTTATTTGGATTCCAGGGCTGGACAAAGTCCTCAGAGCAGATTTCCCTCTGCTCCAGGGGATCTGAGGACATCCTGAGATGTTCCCTCAAGCTTCTTGTGCTCCTGCAGAGACCCAGGGGATTCCCAAGCCCTTTCCCTTGGCCTTCCTGCAGAGAGGGATCATGTGAGGAAGAGGAAGGGACAACCTGACTGCACAAGAGAAGGAGCAAAACACCCTCCAGGGCATGTTCAGAGCATTGGCTTCAGTTCTGCTCTGATCAAATACAAATGCCTTCATCAGGCACCTGAGCAATGACAGGGAAAGGACCCCAGCTCTTCCCAGTCCCACTTCATGCTCCTCTTCTCTAGGAGGGTCAGCTCAGGTGGTCACACAATGCTCTGCAAGGGAAACGCAGAGGGAATGGGAAAAGGTGACCCTGCCATCCATCTCCAGAGCACTAAGTGAGCTCTGTGAGCTCTGTCCTCGCTGGCAGCCCCTGGCCCCTCTCTCATCAGATCTGAGCAGAGCCAGCACAAAGGAGAGACACACTCCAATCCAATTTGTTACACTTCCACCTTCCAGAGAGAGGGAGGGAGAGGGGGAGGGAGGTAAAAATCCCATTATCTTTATCAAGCCTTCCAATCAGGAGCAGCAGTAAATGCAAACTCAGGAGACAGCTGCTGTGAAGCCTTTATATTTCATTCAGCAGATAGTGTATCTTTTTATTGCACGCAGGAATTACTTCTTTTTTTTCTTTTTTTTTTCTTTTTTTTTTTTTTTAAGAAAGAACCTTTCTGTTCAACTTGACTGGGAAAAAAAAGGAAATTCCAGAGGCCTTTGACAAAGAGGTGCTTCTTGGAGCTGCAGCAGCACCTGGCTAGGGAATGACTCTATAAGGAAGTGGGAGATGGGGAGATGTCATCCTGCACCTCAAATCCTGTAGGAAATGTTCCACCTCCCCCATGCCTTCTCTCTGACCTGGGTCATCCTGAAAATGCCCATTGAAAAAGGGAGAAAAGTGCAGCAGAGGGAACATTTTTCAGAAGCAATTGAAATTCCCAGGTGGACGGAAGACCTGCCAGCTCACTCCAAGGGCCTTCATTTGAGCTCCTCATCCTCGGTTCCACCATCCTGTGCACAGCAACGGGGTGTGGAACAAATGCATGTGGCTCACCCAGGTTTGATGCCTGTTCCATGATCACTCATCTCCTGAATATTTGATTTGAAGAGCTGAGGGGCTGCTATTAGTCTTATTTTCCAGGTGAGAGGCAGTTTGGCACAGAAAACAGGAGGATAAACCCTGTCTGTGTGTGCAGGCACCAGTACAGCAGGTGGGTAGGAAACAAAAAGGGGTAAATGTCTGTGTGACGAGCTGTAGAAAGTGAGGAGACACTCAGCTCTGGTTTTGGGATAGAGAAAGGACCACCATTGTTGGGAATAAGAGTTCATTTCAGAACACAGAGGTGAAAGATGCCTGGGAATAATTGCATCCTGTATGGAATGAGTCACAGAATCACAGAATGGTTTGGGTTGGAAGGGACCTTAAAGATCCTCGTGTTCCAACCCCCTGCCATGGGCAGGGACACCTTCAACTATCCCAGGTTGCTCAGAGCCCCATCCAGCCTGGCCTTGGATACTTCCAGAGATCCAAGGGCAGCCACAGCTTCTCTGGGCAACCTGTGCCAGGGCCTCACCATCCTCCGAGAAAAGAATTTCCTCCTAACATCTAATCTAAACCTGCCTCTTAGTTTAAAACCATTTCCCCTTATCCTGTCACTCCCAGCTCTTGTCCCCAGTCCCTCTCCAGCTCTTCTGGAGCCCCATTAGGCACTGGAAGGGGCTCTAAGCTCTCCCTGAAGTCTTCTCTTCTCCAGGTTGAACTGTCCCGACTCTCTCAGGTTGTCTTCAGGGGCTATGTGCAAGCTGTCAGACTTACTCAATATATACCAAAGTTAGACCCAGTCTAAACATTTCCAGTTTAAATGGACTCCACATCTTAATCCTGCAGGGCTGGTGAGGCAGCAAGAACTTTCTGATAACGGTCCATAATGAGCCTGAAAAAACATCACTGAGTGCAAGGCAGCCAGCCTGGCAGCTCCCACCACCTCAGCAGCCCCTCTCCAAAAGCATCCAAAACACAGGGAAGAGCAAATGCCTCAGCATGAAGCCAAATTCCTGTTTTGTGATCCTCACACCTCAATGTCTTCCCAAAAACGGGGTATTTCATTTATGCCGAGGGCTTCAAAAATGATAATAACGAAAATCGCCACTGCAGAAAGAAGTCTTTTTTACTCTGAGGGCTGCAATTTGGGGGCTCGGACTAAAAACGTAACCTCAGGGTGTCCAAAAGAAGTGCTTTCAGCTGACAACCCCCTCCAGGAGTTGCTGGGTAACTGCCAAACATTATGACATTATGACACACACGAGTCCCTGTGCCTGCAGCTCCCCTGCACTTAACAACTCCCAACAACTCATTAGCTTGTTTGCTTTCTTCTACCTGGGCAATCTGGCCTTGACAGGGACAGAAAGCCCTGGAAATTGTAATGGTAATAGAAAACTGACGTTGCTGTTTAAAAGCCATCGATTTCAAGGCCTGCTCACAGTCATCTGCTCCGACCTCCTGTGAGCACCGGCTGGTCCAGCCCCTCTGCAATCCTGAGGATTCAGCCCAGGGCAGGTTGATCTGGAGAGTTCTGTGACGATTCCTAACAGTCAGCAGTGCTTTCTGCTCTCCCCTTGCTGCCTTCGACCTCGCTGAAGGATGCCAACAAACATCTTTTCCTTTGAAAAAGCTGGGATGGAGCTGTGGCTGGATATGAGCATCCTACCCAAGCCAGCCCTGCTTCTCCCACCCTGGGAGCTGATATGGTAAAGGAGCAACTACACTGCTGCTGGCAAGACTCTTCTACTAGGTGAGGGGGTTTTTTTGTGTTTTACTTTGTTTTTCTTTTCCCCTACTGCCCAAAGAGCTGCTGATTAGCCCATCTCTTGTCACCATGGGCAAGCCTGTCCTCTGAGGGGTGCACATGCTCAGATCTCCTTTCTGGTACTTTCTGATCCTCAGAACCACTCAGATCATAGGATCAACAAAATGGTTTGGGTTGGAAGGGACATTCAAGATCACCTCATTCCAACCCCCCTGCCATGGGCAGGCACACCTTTTACTAGACCAGTTGCTTCAAGCCCTTTCCAGCCTGGCTTTGAACAGGTCAATATTTCTTAAACCAGCAGCAATTCTGGCTGTAAAATTGTCAGAACCCTGCACACAGACACACACACGAACACACACTTCTGTATCTGTGGTTGGAAGCAGCTCCAATGGAACCTATGGACTCAAATTTATCCCAGGCGTTTGCAGCAGGCGGGTAGAATTCCTGCATCCCATCACGGGTGCATCATTCATCCCCACAGCAGAACAAACTGCTTCCCACTCACAGCCAGCCTGAGATCCGAAGGCAGTGGGCTCTGTGGGTGCCGTCCAGCACCAGACAGGTCAAGAGATCCAACTGCAAACCCCACTCCTCTGCTCTGCCGTGCCCCTGGCACCGTGCCCTCCCTGCCCTCCTGCTCACCCCAGCACTCACCACTTCCCTGCCCACCCCCAGCAGCTCCAGAATCATTGTGGGTCCTTTCCTGATGATGTATTTGATCTGTTCTTTACTGCTGCTGATTTTGGCAGCTTGTTTCGTTATTCTAACTGCCTTTCATGAGCAATTTCTGTCAGGAATCCCTCCCTCCCCTGCATACACACACACAGAGACACTTAACTTTAATCCCTGACCTCTCATTCCTGTCTCCATTTATTGCTGTGAATTGTTTCTTGGCCTTGGTCCATTCCTTCTCCTTTTGGTTCCTCTACAACTTTGCTGGGTTTTATAGACTCCATCATTTACCACTCCAGCCTCTTTCAGTGAAGGTCACTGAGGGAAAATTCTGGCAGATGCACCCCCAGTGCAGTCCCCAGCTCCACACCAGACACCCCAGCAATGCCCTGAGCAGGTTTTCCTACATTTTTTTCATAGTACCCTCCAGGTGTGGCATCACATCTGCCTGTGGACCCCAAACTCAGACATCTCCCTCCTCACATCATCCTTGCTCCAGCTGCTCTTTTTTCCAGGGGTCTTTGGCAAGAGAGCAAGAACAGTCCCACTCATGCCTTTGCCACACCCTTGTCCAGGGGGAATTTTGTGGGCAGAAAAGCAGGAATGGGCTGCTGGTCTTTTGAAGCCCTCAAAGCCAAAGATGCTGTAAGATCAACACAATGTCTCCTCTGCCTTCTTGCTGCTGCTCTGAGGGTACACTCAGCCTGGAGAGGGGACACCTGCCACGGGAAAGGGTCTGGATAGGGTTTGGCTTCCTCCCCTCCCCAAATCCCTCCTGCCTGGGGTCAGTCACGTACCCAAATCCATGTCAGCAGCTTTGGGGCGGTGGGAGCAGGGCACGTTCTTGAAGATGGCATCCAGGATCTTCTCCTTGACCTGCGTGATGGTGTCACAGTTCAGGATCTTCACCGGGATCTCGGGGCTGTTCACGTTGTCGGGGTTCACGCAGCTCAGGACCTGGGAGAGAGGCAGTGAGACCCACCACACGTGTCACAGCAACACAGGCACCCTCTGGCTGCCCCTCTGGCGGGTGTCTGCGTCCCACAAGCCATCCAGGATGCAACAGCGGGGGGAAAAATGGGGATTGAGAGTATTCCCTCCCTCAAGAGGGCACAGAGATCTGGTTTCACGTGGGGGGATTCCATGCATCCACAGCTGTGCCCAGGGAATTACAGGAAACTCAGTGTTTGGCTCTAAGCACGTGCTGTGGGCTCCCAGGTGTTACAGCCCCTAAGTTGACTTGGGGCTGATGTGGAGTTTTTTCTGAAGTGGTGTCTCATATCACCCACCCCTGTGAGCTGGGACTGCTGTACCTGTGGGAACGGCCCTTTGGATTTGAGACTCATTTCCTCGGCATCTTCATTACATTTAGTCACAGAATCACAGAATGCTTTGGGTTGGAAGGGGCCTTGAAGATCATCTAATTTCAATTCCCCTGCCCCAAATTCCACTAGGCCGGGTTGCTCCAAGCCCTGCTCCAATCTGGCCTTGGACACTTCCAGGGATGGGGCAGCCACAGCTTCTCTGGGCAACTTGTTCCAGTGCCTCACCACCCTCACAGGGAAGAATTTCTCACTTAATAACCTAAAGCCCATGAATAGCAGCTCATGGGTTCTGGTGCTTTCTGTACAAATAGTCATTGGTGCAAACTTTTCATAGAACCCATTAAAAATGTACTCAAGGTCTGACCTTGGCTGCAGCCAAAATGATATCCACAGGGCTCTCCAGAGCTTTCCTTGGCCTCTGACCCATTCCATGCTCCCTGGACAGCTGGCAAGGTGCCCCAATTCAGCAGTGGTCTCCTTGCATTGCCACCTGACTTCGATAATTCGGGTGAAAATGCTCTTCAACCTCTAAGCCCTAAATCTGCACAGCCATGGCACTGATCAGGCCCCTCTCGGAAGAATGTGATTCATTTTGAAATGCAGGGCTTCTTTAATAAGGAAACACAAGCCAACATCAACAACCTCTGCTTTCACACATAGCAGAAGAAAATTGACCCAACTACAGTGGCCTCTCATTTCTCTGAAGGAAAATTTAATTTTCTCCAAAGGCTCTGTCCAAGAGTAAATTCAAAGCACATGGGGTGGTGAGGGGGGAAAACCTTAAACACACACACAGAGTGTTTAACAGCCACCTGCTGCTCACCCTTGGCCATGTCTACAGTGACCATTCTCGCTCTCTTCTGGCTACAGAAGTGTGAAGTCTATTAAGTTTTATAAACTTAGCACACCTCTGCACTTGAAAGGAGTGTTCCCTGGTGCTCCAGGCTATATATAGTTATTAAATGTTCCTGGGCCGCTTTTACAAGTGCAGACATGTTAGTTTTGGTGCCTTAAACAAGTTTTATCTTGACTGTAAATACCCTGTTGTAGTACAAAAGAAGTGCTGGACCCTCCATCACTTCTATCTTCGCCTACTATGATGCAGTGGGAGCTTAAAGTTGCTTAAAACAGGGCAAAATCATATCAGTATAATTACACACTGGCTCCTGAGGCTCCCTTTGGTGATGTTATGCTCAACTAAGAGGGACTTGTGAAGATTTTGCTTACAAAGAGCTCTGTGATCTTGCTGGATGAAAGGGGAGATGTAAATATGAGATATTGATTAGATCATAATGCTATTATTTATATGTCACTTCCAGAAGTATTGAAGGAGCATCAATTCAGATAATAATAACAGCCCAGATTTATGGTTCTGTGGCATCTTTCATCTCAAAGGATCACAGAATTAGACATAAAAAAGCCCTGTTGAAATGCATCCAGGGTTGACGTTATTAGTTGGTGTAGCCCTGTGCAGCCCTCCTGGGTTATGCCCATTCCTTGCCTGCAAACTCCGGAATTCCTCTGCAGACTCCCTGGGTGTATCCAGCAAATAAACACCTGATTGCTGGGAGCCTGTACTGGTGTTGCAGTTGTGGTTGGGCTCCGTGACCTTAAAGGTGCTTTCCAACCTGAATTATCCTATTACGCACCTGTAGGGAGATGGGAAAGGGATGACAGGCTAGGACAGCTCTTTTGAGAGGGTTATGGGGGCCACACATGGTTCTGGGGACCAAGGTGCTCTGCAGGTGTCTCTCAGAGATCTCATCTCAGCTGAGCTGAAATGAGCTGATGACAAGCACCAGAAGCCCTGTGCTGGGATTAATCCCTGATTCAAACAGCTGGAGTTCAGTTTAGTTCCCACCAAAAGGCCCTTTAGTGCTCTTTAAAACAATCTGGGCTGCCCTGCCAGGCCAACATCTGGTCCAGAGGACTCAACACCTCCTGCAGGTGCTGATTGGTGTCCACCACAGCAGTACCCACCATCCAGCTGGAAGGGGATTTGCTCTTTTAACTTGTTTGTCCTTGGACTTCACAGGCTGCCAGGTTTGGAGGGTGTCAGATAACTCTGCCCAGTGAGCCACAAAATCCTTCATGCCTTGACTACCACAGCCCTTGCCTTCCTCTTCCAGCTCAGCTGGAATAAGAAGAAAAGAGCAGGGAAGGCAATATTTGAAAGAAGTTTGCTCTTAGGGGTTTCAGGCGTAGATGGGGGAGCTGATAGTCCCTGTAAACTCCTGAATTCCCATGTGTTCATTACAACAACCATCAGGAGTCTCTTTTCAACATTTTAGGGAATTCAAACGTCCTTTACAGAAACCAACACCCCTCCCAGAGCACAGTGGCTTTGACACATGTGCTCCAGGTTTCACATCAACCCTCCATTGGTGTTTTCTTGCTCTTGTGGAACAAGAAACATTTTTCTGTACTGGTAAAAACCAAGCTAAGACAAAGAACTAATCTCATTGCTCCTGCAGTGCTGCTCAGCTGCATCAATACAATCTTGGATGTCAACTGGTAAGAGACCCCTGATGGCCTGTGTTGTATTCCCACAGGATTAGTCACTCTGAGGGAAGTTTTGCAGTGCTGATGTCCCAAATGCAGCCACTGTCACTGCTCCATCACCCACCACCTGCCTTCCAGCCCTGAGGGGCAGAGCTGGTGAAGTGGAGGAAGGGGAGAGGAGAATTCAGTGCCACTCAAGGATGTGAATGTTTTGGCACTGAGAGGACAGCAGCACTTGGCACTGCTGTTCTGTCACGCACTGGGGTCTGTGTCACATGAGGATGTGCCTTTTGGGGGGCCAATATGAAAAGGAACGGGACTGGGAGCACATTGAGCAGTAATCTCTGAGCCCTGCCCTTCCTCTGTACGACCTTGGGATGTGTCGTCTCATTGGATTTGTGTTTATTGACCTTTTTCAACATCCTTGGGGGTTTTTTTTTATCTGCTAGCCCTTCCAGCCATGAACTGTCTCTAAGTGTCTTATATACATGCAAAGCTTAGCTCAGCTAAGCCCTGATGGCCATTACAGATTACTGACATTTAAATAATACAGGCACAGCTTGTAACTCCTCATGTGGCTCAGAGTTCTCTGCAGTGTTTGAGTGGCCTGACCTGGGACCTGGATGTCACTGCAGTTTCTCTCCCAGGGACAGAAATCCTTCTCTCCCTTCTAGATTGGGCTGGAAGGTTCAAGGGGGGTTGCAAACAGAGAGGCTTGGTGGAGAAAAAGGAGAAAGGACCCCCAAAAAAGCCAAGCACCGAAAAGCCTTCTGATGTCACAGAATTATAGAATCACAGAATGGTTTCGGATTGAAGGCACCTTAAAGACCATCTAGTCCCAATCTCCTATGGACAGGGACACCTTCCACTATCCCAGGTTGCTCAGAGCCCCATCCAACCTGGCCTTGGACACTTCCAGGGATGGGATGTCAACAACTTCTCTGGGCAACCTCTTCCAATATCTTGATGGTGACTTTCTTCCTGCCACCAAACTCCCTCAAAAGCCTTAACCAAAGGCAGCTATTTAAGGATAAAAGTATCTTTATTCATCTGGGATATGGTCTCAGGAGAGAATTGGAGCCACTGAGGTGTGCAGGGACCACACAGAGCAGGTTACTGCTCCAGATGTTCTGGGCATCCCCTCCCTATCACCCCCAAGCACTAATTAGCCAACACTCTTGACAGCTTCTAAAACATCTCTTTGCTCCCCTGCGTTATTTGTATCAACAGAAACAAAGCTGCTGCAGGAGGTAGATGGTTTTTCCCCTCCCGGTGATGGCAGAGCAGTGGCAGCAGTGGCAGTGAGGGGTTTTGCATCTGGATTCTCCTTTGGTGAATGGCTAAAAATCCCATGGATTCCGGCAAAGGCAGATGGCAGCCGGCAGGGATGAGATCCGCCCGTGTCTCATAGATGGGATGATGTAGCTGGGTTTTTAAGAGCACTGCAGACCAGAGACGATGAGCACTAACACAAGAGGGGGTTTCTCTGGGGTTCACAGCTTGGAGAAGGCCCATTGTTTAGCTGCAATCATTTATTCCAGCAAATCACATCTGTAAGTAGCTTAGTTGCTCCTGGCTGAAAATTCCCTTGTAAGTACAGGAATTCTTACAGACTGCAAAGACCTTCAGACACCAAGGGCTGCTTCCTTGGAACCTGCAGGACCTGGCAGACAGCAACTTGGAGCTACCTGGTTTTGGAGAGAAACCAGACCAAAACAGTCTAAATTTAGTGCATGAGGTGTGTACTGTAAAATCAATTCATTCCAGGTGCCTGAATGTTCTCTGTCTTTCTTTTCTCTCCCTGAATAAGTCAATTCCTTTGGATCTGCTCTTCACTCAAACCATGTTCAAAACCATGATTTAAAATACTAGGTCATAGAATAGAATCATAAAATCATAGAATGGTTTAGGTTGGAAGGATCATAAAGACCATCTCGTTCCAACCCCCCTGCCATGGGAAGGGACACCTTCCACTACCCCACGTTGGTCCAAGCCTCGTCCAACCTGGTCTTGGACACTGCCAGGGATGGAGCATCCACAGCTTCCCTGGGCAACCTGTTCCTGTGCCTCACCACCCTCACAGTAAAGAATTTTTCTCTCATATCTACTCTAAACCTACTTTCTCTCAGTTTGAAGCCATTCCCGCTTGTCCTGTCGATCCATGCTCTTGTCAATAGTCTCTCTCTTTTTTGTGGGCTCCTTTCAGGTACCACAAACCCACAATCAGGTCACCCCAAAGCTTCTCTTTTCCAGGTCATGATTAATGAAGGCTAAAGAATAAATCATGGAATCATTTAGTTTGGAAAAGACCTCTAAGATCCTCGAGTCTGTGCCTTCCAAAAGAAGCCCCAGCCTCGTCTTCTTGGAATAATGGCAATAAACAGCCTGTTCCCATGTGCCACACTGCTGGAATCGGGATTTAACTCAGCCAAGCACTCATGATATGTGAACATCCCCGTGAATTTTAGCCCCATTCATTGCAAACTCACAGTGGTGGTTTAGAGCAGGAGATTGAGGGAATTCCCACATTACAAACGCTCAATCAGTTCTTGCTTTATTTCATTACTGTACATTTTTAATAAGATGTGCCAGACTGCTGAAGGAAGGTAGAGGAAGGACAAAATAAAACAGAAATAAAGAGAAACAGAAGGGAAGAACAATCCTATTCACATTCTGCTTCTTCTTAATCTCCTTCACCGGAGCTGATCTCTGTAAATCTGCTGAGATTCCTATCGGGATATATTTGTCTGCTCTTGAGATGTAAGAGGGAGAGCTGATTAACATCAAGCAGCACAAAGGGAAGGAGGAGAGCTTTGTTCAGGCTGCTGTATAATTACTACCCTTTGCTGGCTGCTTTCTATCAAGCCTGAAAGGATCTGGGGGGATTTCCTTTGGTGAAAGTGATCGCTCCGTGTCTGTGTTTTCCTTCCTTCTGCTCCCCCTCTCCATGTGAGACCAGCCTCTGAATTGCTGCACAACAGCAAAGAAGGGCCATGCTGATGATTTAATAGGAAAGTCTCGTTTTTAATACGCAAAATAAAAATGTGATCTTATTTAAGGATAAATCCAACCCCCCCTCAGACCTGGATTCAATCAAAGCTCAGCTCTACACTGAAGACAAGCAGAATTTCAACCTCAGCCCTCCTGAGCTGAGGTTTAAGACAGGTCAAGGAGCCAACATCGACTGGGGGTTGGAACCAGATGATCTTTAAGGTCCTTTCCAACCCAAACCATTCTGTGATTCTGTGATCAGACACAGTTTTCAGAGCTTTCTAGAGTGAAGTGAAACGAATGTCCCTCATTTGAAACTGCAGTTAAAACAATCTGATCAGTTTAGAGCATCTTCTGACCTTCCTAAAATTTGGGGTTGGGTTTTTCTGAGAACAAAGGCGCAGGAAAGAGAAAAATTACAAGGATCATGGAAGACTTAGAAAGTGATCTTTATCCCACAGAGACGTAGAAGCTCGGTGGATTTAGTGTATCCAGGAAAGAATGAAGGCCCAAAAAACACACTAAGAAGAGATACCTAATGCTCTTTAATTGATGCTCTTTAATCAAGTGAGAAAGGGTGTAATCTCAGAGCAGAAGCTAAAGCTGCACATCTGCAACGTACATCTTGCACCACGCAGACAATTCCATTTTGAGGCGAATGACTCAGTGCCAGGGATTAGTTTTCTTCCCCTTGAAATCCTTAAATCAACTTCATTTTTCTTTGACTTCTGCTTCCTCAAGAGGAATGGCTGCACAAGTTCTAGAGCGGACCTAAAGTCCCTCCAGTGTGTACCTCTGACACATCCCTTGATGCTGAAGTCCTCGTGGGAGAAACAGATTTTTAATTTTAATAATCAATCTTCAGCAGGGTTACCCTGCTGGGATCCAGGGATAATTGTCCCAGAGGGTCAGCATGGCCATCATGGGCTTTTGTTCTGTAAATTCCCTTTTTCTAGAAGGTTCTGGGCAAGCCCACAGGACTCAGAGCACTCACCAGTGTCTTGTAGTCGATCTGCTGTCGGATGAGCTTGTCCTCACTCAGGGAATACCGGGCCTCCCCAGTGATGGAATCGATGGGACCCTTCTCCATCTGCTGCTTGATGGCACAGAAAAGGGAGAAGAGAGGTTCTCCAGCACACTCCTGCAGGGGTGAGAGACAACCAGGAGGTGAAACAAGAGGAGGAGAGGTGAGAACCAAACCTATGTGGCATCTCAGTGACTGCCATGGCTTGCCATCCCAATTCTCTCCAGACCAATACATCAGTGTATTCCATACAGCCCTGGAACAGAGGTCACCCTCCACTTCCACAGAGCGCAACCAGCCCTGGGAAACCAAGCCCACAGTGTCCTGTCATGGCACAGAGGTGGCAGTGCTCCCTGGCAATGCTGGGACCAGCAGAGCCTTGCAGGTGCTGTTCCAGTCAGTGCCACCAGGCCAGAGCTCTGCACTGGTGGGGAGGGTTCCAGAGGACCTGGAGGCAGGTCTGAAAGGGAGATGGACTGATGGTGCCTCATCCTGGCTGTCTGGGCGCTGTCCACAGCCTCCCTGAGCACTCTCACGCTGGAAGCAAATAGGGATGCTCAGGCAGGAGCAGCTCCGTGAGCCAGGGGAGATGTGGCCCTGGATCTGTGTGGTTGCACTGCTGATGGCACATGTGCGGAGCCCACACGGCACAGCAACAAGCAGCCCACAGGCAGGGCCAGCAAACACACCTCTCCCTAATTTCCCCTCATCATTCATGCTCACTGCACTCCTCTTCCCACACTTTTCCCAGCCTCTCCTGCCTTGCTGCCCTCCCTCAGCACATTCCCTGCCATGAACCCCTCCTCATGCTTTCCTCTCCTGCCTCTTTCCCACTTCATCCTTCCTCCCCTCCTCACCCTCTCCTCTTGTGTCCCAACTCAGGGAGCGAGGTCATTTTCCCCTGGTGTAAATCCCAGGGAAAACAAGTTAATAATCAGGAACAAAGTGGCCCCTTTTTCAGTTCCTACACCTGTCTCCCACTTAATTAGCTTATCTGCCAGCAGCATATTGCTTCTGTGTGCCTGTCTCTTGCCCTTATCAGGCCTCTGCTCAGGCTAAGGCAAGAAGACAAGTAGCTGAGTGGGGTGAAAAAAGCCTATTATAAAAGCAGCTCTTTAGAGAGTCACCTCCTTATACCCTTTCCTTTCAGCTCAGAGCAGGGATCTGATACTGAAGTCACTGAAATTACCTTCCAGGGACCTTCAAAACTTTCCCCTTTGTTCATCCTTGAACTGGGGGAGGCTCTGGGGATTGGGGTTTATTTGTGAAGCCTTGAACTGCCAGGCAGAGGGTGGCTGTCGTGTCCAAATGAGGCTGTCAGCTGGGAGGATATGTAGCGACTGCACTGGGAGTGAGGGAGTGAGAGCAAGCCCAGCTCCCTCCCAACAGGCTGGCTCTGAATTTGGTCTCAATTGAGCCTGGGGCTCAGTGTGGGGCTGAAAGACTTTTTTTTTGCTACCCACCACCCCAAGGAGACCTTCCAGAAGGAACAAGAGGGCTCAGAGGATTCTTTCACTCTTTTGCTGCTGAGTCTCCTTCCAGCTGGGGCTGGGTCTCAGTGCTGCCTCTGAACTGGGGTGGAAGGAGATCTCCAGCCACCATGCACCGAAAATATGGGTCACCACACGATGGAGGCCTCAGGCTGCTGGTAAAAGGAGAGTATTTTCCATACAGGCCTCAATCAGGGTCTGGAAACCTCCACATTTCAGCACTGACCCTCAGATCCCACCTCTGTACAAGAGAAAGACCAACAGGCTGCTTCTCTAACAAAGTGTCCCTCTTTGTTCTCCATGGATCAGAAAACAGCCCATCTCCTATTAGCCAGTGACCTCCTGGCAGAGAAAAAAAAGAGGCTTTTTCCTTCATATCTGGGAAGTTTTTGCCCCAACTAAACCTCACCAGGAAGCAATATATTAAAGCAGCTGTTTTTCCAGGCTCCTCTTACCTTGAGGAACTTGTAGAGAAGGAAGGTAAACCAGTTGGTGAGCATTTTCTCAGCCACAGACTCTGTCCTAAAATCAGGGAGGGAGTAAAAAGCAAATTGGAAATTATTTGGTTGTGCTGATCATATCAAAGGACTAATCAAAATATTGGCCTTGCCCGTCTTACTGCCCAGATCTCTGAGCCCCGTGCTAAGCCTGGCACGACAATCTCAGGCTTAAGCACGTTTTGGATTTAGGAAACCTGCAAATTCTTACTGCCTTGTTGACTCTCCTGTGACCAGAAGTTCCTGTGTGTCTGTTTTTCAGTTTCCTCAACAATGAAAAAGAGCTGACAACTTTTGAGGGAATCTTCTGCAAAGAGCTCAGGGAGGATAAATCCATCAAATATGAGGAGCTCAGAGCTAGGCCATATGTCAAGCAGGCTATATAAATACTCAAGAGAGACAGATCTAAATCACTCGGGAGCAGTTATCTGGCACTGCCTATCTCCCTGGCATTTGGGAGTGATTATACTCCTCTGTGTCAACGTGGAGCATTCCCAGAGCTCATCCTTTTGCCCTTGAACACTCTGTCCTCCAGGAAACAAAGATCCATCTCGAGGCTTCAGAATGAACTTTTCTTACAGAAAGACCAACTCAGAGCTGTAAGTGCAGTGTGGACACCAGGAGCACAGGATAAACCTGTGCTGGCTGTAGTACATGCACTGGTGCTGCTCAAGAAGAAAGCACAAGTCCCTGACTGGTTGAATTAAAGCAAATCCTCCTTGTCCTGGCTCTCAGCAAAGCCACACAGGGGTTCTTGCTTGTTTTTGTTGTTCCCTGCCCTGAAAATCTCTTTGGAGCTATAGATGTCGTGTGGGATGAACACTGGACTCAGGTGAGGAGGGAAAATCACTTCTGCCAGCTCCTTCTTTCTGTCAAATATCTCCAAAACTGCCACTGCAGAAAGATGTTCGAAGGTTCCCTTCCATCCACATGGGGAGGGAAGGGAAGCATAAAGTTGGATCCAGCTACTCCAAATCATTGTCTGAGGACCTCACAGCAACATCTGACCCAAGGCACTGAGCTATTCATGTGTCCTGTCCTGGAACTGCTCGTGGCAGGACCTCCATCTCAGAGCACAAAGCACATCTCTGGTTTCTCCTCACGTTTTCAGACCTTGGAACAGTGGATGTGCCTTCTCTGTTCCCTGGCTCTCCTTCCAAAGGCCACGATATTTTCAACAAAGAGGACTAGAGTTAGAAAAGAGCTGGAAGAAGGAGAAAGAGGAAAGATGGGATGCTCAGGACAAGGCAGTAATGAACAACCAGGGAAGATAAAGAGACGGAGAAAGGGGAAGAAAAAGGAGAACATGAAGGGAGGAGGCAGTTGGAAGCAGGCAGTGCCATCCAGCATCAGAGGAGAAGCACGGAAAGGAAGTCTGGGGACAGCTGCAGGGTGGTCACCGGCCAGGCTGGAGGGCTGGAATCACATCAGGGAGTCAACTGACACCAAAGCAAAGTCCAGTCTGTGCCCCTGGCATTGCTGCCCTGAATGCCAGGAATGCCTCCTGCTCCCTTTTCTGCTGATCGTCCATAGTGGGCCGTGTGCCAGAGGAAAAGCCTCCCAGAAGGCACCAGAGATCTCTTCTCTGCCCAAGCCATCCATCACAATCAGCTGAGGGCTCCTCAGAGTTGGCTCTGAGCAGTGGCACAGGCCATTTTTCTCCACAAGACTCCTCCTGATTTTACTCAGGATCAGAAGGATGGGTTCAGACCATGAAAAGGAGACGAATCTGATCCCAAAGGGAGAAGAGGCAGCACTTCCCTAGGCAGGGAAGGAACTTTAATTACAGAGCAGTAGATTTCTAACTCGAAGTTTCCCACAGAACTGTGGAGTTTACAACCTCAGACCAGGCCAAGAAGCACCAACCCAAACTTGTGCCTTGTATAAAACCAGCTCTGTTGTCCTGCTCAGCTCTTCTGCCGCCTTCCACAGACTCCCAGCACCAATGCTCTGGGAGAGACAGGAGATCCCACACCGCAGCTGAAGACTCTCCATGTGTTCATAGTTAGTCAAGGAACAAGAAACAAAGCTGGGATTTCCGCAGCCCAGGCAGGAGATGGAAGAAGTTGACATACTTCTCACCAGGGATATAACACAGCCTGTTTTATGGGATACACTTCGAGGTCCTACACAAAATAGTTGGAGTTTGTAGGTTAAAAGGAAAAATAAGCCTAAATCTAACACCTTAAGCACACAGAGAGTCCAAAATAAGGATTAGGAAGAAGACCCTTTTGCTGCCCTTATGAAGCTTTATGGAGGATCCACATGAAAATCGGGAGACAGTTTAGTTCTGGAACTTTTACTTCCTTAACTGTAATTTAACCCAATTCTGTAACTATTAGTCATTGACCACTTTTTGGTTAGGGAGGAGAGGAATCAAGAGCTACATCTTCCCTCCAAAGATGACTATGATTATGTCGGACAGTGGAGCACAGGCTTCCCAACCCAGTTCCCTCCAGCCCCAGCCCTCCTTGCCTCCGGAGCAGCAGCTTGGGGTGGTTCTTGCTCTCCAGGTTTTTGTCTATGAGGTCGGCCAGGAGCTGTTTGAGGACATCAGTGGCGTATTCCAGCTTGCTCTGCAGCACTGTCATGATCAGCGAGGCCACGTTGCCGCGGTCCCTCATGGAGAAGCTGCGCTGGGACTCCAGGGTGCGGATGAAGGACAGCAGGAACACCTTGTTGTTGATGAGCTGGGCAAAGAGCTTCAGGCCTTTCTCCACCCTTTCCTGCCTGTAGCCAGGGACCTGCACGAGAAGAAAGGGCGTTTATGCCTTTATACCTTTCTCAGACTTCCCCAAATGGGTCTCACACCCTTTGTTGCCTCTCTGCCCTCATCCCTCCAGCTCCTCCAATTAAGGGAAGAGAGGAAGAGAGTCCAAACATCATCCAGTGGTTAGGAAGCCTGGGAGAACTCCTACCCACAGCCAGGAGATTTTTTTCCAATCCTGTGCTTCCCTCTCTGAACAGCACTTCAGAATGGGATTGCTGGTGCCTGGATGTGGTACCACACCACGTTGTGTTTTTATTTCAGGCAAATTGAAGTCTTATTATAGTTTCATCAAAAACTTCTTGCTCATCCCCACAAGAAACCTGCTTATGGAGGTTTGGGTTTCAATTTTAGGAGAGGTAGAAAGAAAGTGAATGGGAAAGAGAGAGTGGGGTCAAATTTTGAGGAGATGAAGAGATGTAGTGAGGCAGTGGCTGAGACAGCGATCATGAAGCTGGGCCTTGGTCTGAAGAACTAGGTAGAGAATTCCCTGAGTTGGGACCTGTGTTGGAGGTCCTACTGCAGCAGAACCCCTGGGTTTGGGAAGGGAGGTGGTTTGGGGACACGGAGGTTTTTAAGTCTCTAATATATCTCTCAGCTGTGAGAGGCTGCTGAACTGGGTTTTATACAGATGGATTTAGGACCTCAGTGCTGGAGCCTGTGCTCCACAGTCCATGGTGGGCTTCACCCTTTCTGGTCCTTCTGACTCTAGACAAAAATGCAGCCTAAATAGAGAACCCCAAACTGATTCCTCCCTGTTGCTGAAGCTGTTCCACTCCTTGAAAAAAAAAACCTTCCCTGGAAGCAGGATGATTTCACCAAAGAGCAGCACATGTCACTGAGACAGGGATGTATTAATAACCAACCAAATTTGGCACTTTAATACAGAATGAGTTGGCATGTTTAAACAACCAACTAATGCAGGCCCCTTATAGAGTCATTACTTTAATTCTGGAAATTAGAGTTCTTAACTCTTTTTTTCATACAGCAAATAAATTACTTCCTAAATTGCTTGAGACAACCAACCAACCAACCAACCAACCACTACCACCCATCCTGCCAATAATTATTTTTAACTCACTTGCTTGAACATTTAATATTGTCTATCCTCGGGTTATTACAGAGAATTAAATAAAAAAATAACAAGAAAAGTATTTTGTGCTGCATCTGGAAGCAGTTAATTAGCAAATGAACTGGAAATAAGTGAGACCTTCTCACTGCAGGATCTTTTGCAATAAATAGCAACTCCTTGGTGCTCCAGAGAAGGGAGCAGAATGGGAGCTGCCTTCATGTTGGTACCAAAGATGTTGACACTGAAAGAGCTGCTGGAGCTTTACAGGGGATTAAGGAAAAAAAAAAAAATGAATGGAATGAAAGGAAGGAGAGATCAAAGGTGGTGGATTGAAACATTAGCTCTGGGTGTATCTACAGAGGGAAGCATCCGTGCTAAGACCTCTGTAGGGGTCAGATGCTATTCTGTGATCAGCTGTCTGGGGTTAATGAATGTAGAGATTGAAATTGGCTGTGGGGATAATGAAAGTGTTTGTGTGTGTGGACACACATGTGAGAGGGAGATTCAGCACCCCTTGTTTCTCCTGCCCGTTTATTGAAGGTGCCGAGTTACTCGTCCTGAGGGAAAGCAGCTTGAGGCCACTTACCTGCACCCCAGAATTAAATATATGTTGTAGATAATGTGTAACTCAGCCTCCCACCCCGTCCCACAAGTCCTCCTTGCTGACAGATCAGGTTTTCTAATGGTTCTCTCCACACTGTTCAATGAATTTTGGCTCTTCCGAGTGGAAGGAGCAAAGACGAGCAGGGATCTCTGATTACAAAGCCAGCCAAGCACAGGATCGCCTGTGCCAGCTCCTGCCTCTCCTTCCTGCCAACTAACCCCAGTCTTGGCCTCCAGCAATCTCACCAGCCCATGCCAGCGCCCCTCTGAAGTTCAGAACCTGCCAAAGACTTTGCAGCGGGCTGAGCCAACAACCTCCCTGGCCTTGGCCGTGGTGTAGCTCCTGGTTCTCTGGCCCAGCTATTCCCAGAGGAGACCCTGTCCATCTGCCAGAGCCTGAGGCAGATTTTAGGCTGGCAGAACTCACCTGGGCTCCCATCAAGCTCTCTGTCACCACCGAGGCAGCACAGGCTGTGTGGAGCCCCCAACAGTGGTGGGCAATGTCTCACTGTCCTCCCCCCTCTGTTGTTCAGAGAGTTGGGGTGCAGGAGGAAGGTGTGGGCAGAGCATTGACAGAGTGATGCTGCAAACCACAGAGTGCAGCAAAGGTGAACCTCCTTCCGTGACAGGAGGTTATTTTTATAGGGGTTGCCACAAAAAAACCTGCCCTCTTGGTAGTGTGAGGGTCACACAAAGCTGGAGTGACACTGGGAAGTGTCCTGCTCTGCCATACAACTTCTTTTCCTTGCCCCTGCACAGCAGTAACTAATTAATCCAGACTAAAAATCAAGCCACAGCAGGATGAAAACCAAGGAGAAGCTTAATAGTGTAGACCTAATGCACACAGATCTATGAGAGTCTTTCAACTATGTGAGGGATCAAAGAGAATTTAACAGGTAACAAGTGACAGGACGAGAGGAAATGGCCTCAGGTTGTGCCAGGGGATGTTTAGATTGGATATGAGGAAAATTTTCTTCACTGTAAGGCTCATCAGGTATTGGAATGAGCTGCCCATGGAAGTGGTGGAGTGACCATCCCTGGAGGGTTTTAAAAGATATAGATGTGGCACTTGGGGACATGGGTTAGGGTGGAATTGGCAGTGGTCTCAAAGATCTTAGAGGGCTTTTCCAACATTAACAATTCTAAGATCTGAGTCAGCAGCCACCATCTCTCCCTTTCCACATGGATTTTTAATGAGGTGCAGTTCTGTCCCTGGTGGGACACAACATTGGAAGCCACAGTGTCCCCACCCCACCACACCTCTGTCATTTGGGACTGAACAGGGAGGAATGAGAGGATTCAGAAGCAGCAGATGTTGATTTCTTACCTCCAGATCCCTCAGAACTGGGTGATCTTCAATGCCAGGGAAAAGCACCCTCATGGTGTAGGTTCTGTAATCGAGGAAAGGGATCCCAGCTCCATCCAGGTCACTGGTCAGCTCGTGGATATCTGTCTGCAGCTCTGCAAAGGCTGGCACAAAAAAAAGGAACAACTCGGGTAGCAGTGACACCCCAGATCTCCCTCCCCACGGTGGGGAAGGCCCTCAGACCCACACGCATGAAACTAAGGTACAAGTGGACAAGCAACATGTGGAGAGAAAGAAGGTGGTGAAGAGCAGTGTCACCTTTCCTGTACCACAGCCTTTCCCCAGGGACATGTGCCAGGGATTTCTCTGGGCTGGGAGTTAGCAAATGCAGTTAGGACAGGGTGGAGGAAGGCTGGTCTTAGGGAAAACAGGCAAAGTCAGATTAGATCCAGGCTCGAAGGCTCAACACTCTTTTTATTTGTGCTATTTTGGCTCAAAGCCTTGTGGCTGGACGTCTCCCTTCTACCAACACTGACACAGTGCCCAGCTGCCCTCCTCGTCCTACCTTCTTTGCACTCCAGAGCCACCCTGGACTCCAGGTTGTCCATCTGCATCTGCAGGCGTTTGAGGGTGAGGTCGCTCTCCCGGGATTTGCGCTTGTAGGCGATGAGCACGGCCACGATGAAGATGATGAGCAGCCCACCAGCCACTGCAATGCTGACAATGGCTGGCAGGCTCAGAGGGCTGTCTGGAGAGATGTAGACCATCCCTGGGGAGAACTCCATCCCTCCTACACGAGCCTAGAGGGAAAGCAGGGAAGGGTTGCGTTGAAACTCTCAGAGGAGCAGGAACACGGAGGAACTCCATCATCTCCTTGGCTAAGTCTGAAGGATGAGCTCTTGTCTCCCAAGCCAAAAAGGGAAGTGTTTGGATTGAGAACAGCTTAAAACCACCTGAAATGCCATATACAATCACCTCTGTTGACAGAGTGACCATGAACCCAACCAGCAAAGGACTTGTGGTGAGACAACTCACTAGGCTCAATTTCCTGGCTCGGTATCAGTTCAGACTTCATTCTGTGCTTTCTATTCCTTGTCCTGAACACTGTGTTTTGCTGGACACTGACGTCACTCAGTCCCAAAATACACACTCATGGTTATGGTCTCGGGGATCCCACCCCACAGTGGGATGGGGGACACCCGATCCAGTCAGTACAGTGGGACTGCAGAAATTGGAGTCACTGTTTTCTTTGGACTCTTCCACTTGATTAAACTGTATCTGGAAGCCTCTGAGATAGTAAGAAAAAGCCTACAAAGACCACAAAGCCTGGCCCACGCTCTTTACAGCCCCTTTCTCAGCCACAAAACAGCATGGATGCTCACCAATGGGACAGGGAGTTGAACACAGCTTTTTGTTCTTCATGCACTTCCAGGGATTCCCAGAGCTGCTTCCAGCCTCTGGAAGAAGCTGCTGTGTGAGGACCTTGCTTTTAACAACCAGCAAGAAACCCTGCAAACATCTCTGCTGCAAGCCCAGCAATGTGTTCTGCTGAAGCAGGTCCATTTTTACAACATAGGAGTCCATTTTTACAACATGAACACCACTCCCAGCAGTAATCCCACAGGATCCTGCTTGCTCAGGGCTACTACAAGGTTGTTCAAAGCTATTTGTAGAGTAGACTAAGTTTGAGTGATGGGACAAAAGCTCTGCTGAGCAGCCTGAAGTATAAGAGAAGGCTTGTAGGGCTGTGCTGTGGTTGGGGAACACTGGGTACAGATCAGTATAAAGCTGGGACGTGATGTGCAAAGAGCTTCAGGGACTGCAACGTGGTGATGAGCCCCATCACTTCACCCCAGAGGAGCTTTGTCACTGAGAGACACAGCTGGACCTGTACAAAGTGCAAAATCTTGCTGCCAGGTAGAAATGCAGTCAAGACCCCAAGGCTGAGTGTTTCCCACTCCCATTGCACCTGGAACCATTGCAGCATGCAATTAAACTGTTTTCTTCCTCTGTTATCAGGAGCATCCCTCACATTTCCAGCTCCCAGAGCAGCTGGGGAAAACACCTCCCACATCCCAGCCTGGTGTCCAGCCTTGTCCTCCATCCCCCTGGCTCTCAGCTCATCAGCCTGTCTCCAGCCTGCCTGCACCCACATTAATCCCAGGCCGCTCATGGCTCAGCTCAGGCACCTACTCAGGGTTGGGTTGCAGGAGGAAGGGTTGGAGCCAGAAGAGACTATGGAGCAGAGTCATGAATTAATGAAGAGTTTTCCAGCTTCTCATCACCACAATCCTTTCTGGGGACATGAACCTCTGTGACCCCACCGTCTCCTAGAAATTATTCCAGTCCCAGATGCAGCCTCAGAGAAGATGCTGGTTTTGCTCCACCACCAGGTGTAGCCTGCTCCTTGGTGGGTCCTGGCCAAAGACAGACAGCTACAACCCTTATGTCATGGACAGGACAAAAGTGAATGTCTGAAAATACCCAATTTCCATCCACAAGGTCCTTTCATGCCATTTTTTTTGGATAGGCTTTAGAAAGATAACATGGTCCACAGTGAGAAATGAAACCAACCCCGAATTTATCTGCCCAGGTAATAAAGATGGCCATTCCTGCAGCATGACACTGATGACTTGTAGAGCATCTTCAGAGGCCAAGGAACAACCCATGTTGGTTGAAGAGGCAGCAGTAACCAGTTTTCCCATCTATTTCAAGATCCAAGGCCCAACTCACTTATAAAACCTGCATAGGGCAGAGGTTTGGGATTGGTATGCGACACACTACCCAACTCACATCCTGATCAATGCACTGAAAGTTGTTCCCTTTTACTGCAGACCACTGTTCCAAATCCTCCCTCCTAAAGTTTGCACAGTTTCCTTCCTGTCACAGTGGATCAATAAATGGATTTATTCCATTTCATTTTCTCTTTCCAACAGTGGCCCTTTTCCTCCAAGCCCTGCAGTCAGACGAGTCCATTCAAGGAGTATGAGACTAAAATCAAACAGGCCCATCCCAAATCCCAGTGCAGGTCTGTCCTCAAAGCTCAGAGAACAGCCCATCTCCATGGGTGGGATTTCTCTCTCCAAGTATTCCACATGCACATCTGAGTTAGACGTTCCAGCACCATTTCAGAGTCAATAAAGAGAAAAAGCACTTTTAGGATGTGATTTATGTGAGCTGCTTTTGACACCTCCTTTGATATCAGGATGAGATGTTTGATTCAGTGGAAGTTCCCATTTCTCTCCATTAACTAGGAGAGGATTTAGGCTCCTAAAGGCAGGTGTCTAACAAAGTGTGTTCCTCTCCAAAGGTGGTTTCAACACTGGGAAGGTCTCACAGTCCACAAGTAAAACTACCTCGATGTGAGAGAATCTGCCTCTTGAAGAAGAAAGCCTATGAGGCTGCAATATTATTTTGAGAATTTAAAAGAAAAACAGATATATAGATATAGCCCTACTTTATTTCTTGGGCCACCAAGTGGTTCTAGGGGAACCTGTTCATACCTTCAAGAAGACTGAACATGAACCCTCCATATTACCAAGCACCGGTTTGGCTGTCTGTTAGGCCTATTAATCATGAATTTGTTCTAAAGGGCACTATGGCAAACATCAGTTTTCTCCAACAAAGCCTTAGGGGTCACCTATAGCAGTTCAGGAGCTCCTCTTGTGCAAAACTTGCCTGTGGTGGTGTCTTTCTGGTGCACGTTTGTCCTGGCCCAGTGGTAGTGTCTAATTTAGGATGAGAGGAAATGTGGCCCTGAACTTCAATTGCTACATTTGACCATCTCTCCATTCACTGCACAAAGAGTCCAGTGGGAATTTCTGGATATAAGCACCTGGATTAGGTATCAGGAATCCTTTAGATGTATCCCACATCTCACTGCAGACCTTCTCCAGCATAGCTTGGACAATATTCTCAGGGACTCTTGGGGATGGTCCTGTGCAGAGGTAAGAGCTGGACTCAATGATCCTTGTGGGTCCTTTCCAACTCAGCATATTCTGGGATTCCATGATGGGTCCTCCTCATGTTTCTTTCTTTTCCTTGGAAAAAACTTGCCTCTGAGTTTTAGCCCATCTTTTTTTTTTTCAACCATTGCTCAAGGCTTTTTATTTCTTCCCTATTTCTTTTCAAACACTTAACTCTGTCATTGTACAAAAAAGAGCTGAACCAGATCAAAAGCGTGTTGACATCAGTGCGTGTCATTGTCACCGCTTCTTCCCTCAGAAATCATCTCTAATGTTGCAGTGGTTGATTCACTCCCGTGGCCCCCTCTCAGATCTTGGCCACCTCACTTCGCAGGGTAGGGTTTGTTCAACGACCTCCTCAAGGTCACACAGCAAATCGTTGGCAGAAGCAGGAGGAGGACCTGGGAGAGCTGCCTGTCGCTTACCCTGGCCATCAAAAGACGTTCATGTGAAACATGGGGATGCATTTTGTGCCAGCCCCAGCAACAAGAGATGCTGTGCCGTGCTGGAGGGGGCATTTCCCAGCCCAGCTGTCCCCTGTTAAGCTCCAGATGCAAAGTCCATCCTTGAGCAATGGCCTCCATCACAGGTGACCTTCTGCATTTGGTTCCCAGCCCAGACGGTGTCGAAGTGTTGCTTCTGTGTTGGCAGTTGAATAAAATCTGTAACTTGCCCTAAAATTGATGCTCATTAACAGGCTTCACTGCCACCACCTTCCCATGTTTCCAGCATCCTCAAAAAGGGATTATTTTTTAATCTTCGGCTTCACTTTAACTATTCCAAGCTGCAGGAGCAGGGGAGTCTTCCCAATTAGTACAACCTGACCAGATGTTCATCCTCCCTGATCCGCAGGGGTTGATTATTGCTCACCTAACTTGGAGTTTTCTCTCTCTAGGCTCGGCTTTGCCCACCTCTGACTGACCATATGTTTAATTATATCGAAAAAAATGACAGGGAACATCCTTTGCCACGTTCCAAAGCTTTGGTGTTCACACAGAGAAAATCTCTCACTTCATTATTGCTCTTCTTGGAGTGCCTTAATGTGCTTTACAATGAAACCAGAGTCATGGGACATTTGCATGGCTGAAAAGGATTATTACCTCTATTTTCCAGATGACAAACTCTGGCACAGAGAAGTGAAGTAGCCAGTGTGAGGTCTCCCAGCAGCACTCACAAACAAGACCCAAAATGGTCATCGTAAACTCTGCTTACTAAAAGTTCCCAGAAAACTCTATTTCTAAAGAGCCATGCAGCATGTTTCCATCATCTATGGGTCTCACTGCACTCAAATAAATAAATATGTGACAGATGCAGCTTTGGGAGGGCAACAGAGAGGTGGGAAAAGAGTCGTTCAGGAGGGATAAGTAACACTGATGTCAGTTGTCAGCTTTTGTTGTTTCTACCCACAGCCAATGAGTTTGCTGATGTGCTGTTTATCGAGCAACAGCGTCAAGGAATACAAATCACTGAGAGGAAAGTAAAGAAGGTGTAAATAAATCAGCTGTGAGAGGAGGAGAAGCTCCCTCTGATGTAATCACTAGGTCCATTCTTCACAGGTTCCAGGAAGGATGTGCAGGAGTAAACTAAGTTTTATAGATGTCAAAAGCTCAAAGTCCAGTCACACTATCATCCATATCCTGAATTTTTATTTTCTTTCCTACATTAAGGCAAATTTTAGCCACCAGCATGTCAGCAATTCGTGGGGACTGTGCTGAATTTAACAAAGGATGTCGTGTAGGAACGTGTTACATGAATGATCTCACATGAGCATCATAGCTCATAAGAAAACAGAAGAGGGGCAAACTTTCCTAAAGGTCTTGGATTATGAAAAGTTCCTCACTGTCCACAAAGTGGTCACTCTTCTACTCTTCTAGTTCCCCGAGTTACCCTTGAAGGGGATATTATATCAAAAGAGGGCCCTGATGTTTCTGGGAAGGCAAATGGTGATGCAAACTCCTCAGAGATCTCTCCCAGCTCTTCAGCATTGCTGTGCCCTCCCAAGCCACCCAAGGAGGAGAAGCTGAGGCTCAAGCATCACTTACCATCACCTTGTGCCTCCCAATGAGGTTTGGGGACTCACAGAGCAGCTGCACATCCGACACAGTCACTGCACAGGGCTTCTCCCCAACCAGAACCGTGTAGTTCAGCTTGGCATTCCCTCCTGCCACTGGTGGGATCAGGTTCTTGCCCTGGACAGAAAGGAATATCACTCCACAAAATCAAATCAACAGCAGCAAAGAGTTTTCTTTCCCCCTCTAGTTCATTCCTGGGACACAAGTTTTAACATTGCACTTTACAGTTGTGGCTGCCCCATCCCTGGAAGTGTTCAAGGCTTGGAGCAACTGGGATAGTGGAAGGTGTCACTGCCCGTGGCAGGGGAGTGGAACAGGATGGGCTTTAAGACCCATTCCAGCCATTCTGTGATTGTTATGACATTTGTAGTTCACCATTTGCTGACACAGAGAGGAAAAGCCAATTTAGGAAGTCAACACGAATGGCTGAAGACTCAAATCAAGCACAACAGCCTGTTCTGCTCCCTTCCCTCTGGAACTGAATTAGAAATGTTGCATCTAAGTCTTGCACAATCAAGTGTCCTCACCAAACACAGTCAGGCAAGGAGGACAGACCCCCTTCTGAACATGCAAGAAGCACAATCATCTCTTTGCATATGCACCACGTGAAAGAGCTGCTACAGAAATGCTCCATTGTAAAATTCCTCCTCTATATTGCTGTGCAGATTAAAAAAATGACAAAGGACTGGTTTGGGTTTAAACCAGGGGTGAGAGGAAGGTCTTGCAACCTCAAAAAAGAAATAGGGTTGGGTATTTAATTGATTGCAACTTTCTGTTGCAATCGTAAGCAGTTGATACCAATTTGGGCTGCACGTGGATAGTTCCACCAGGAGTTAATATTTCTTGGTTATAGGTATTGGCAGTGGATGGTGTTTGCAGATGGTGACTGATATGATGCAGCATGGTAGGGGCAAGGAAAGGAGAAAGTTTTTGGGATGCCACCATGGTTTGTGGGGTGCTGGCAGGCACAGAGAGGCAACAGGCCACATGTGTTTGTCCTTCCACATCCAGCCCTTGGTCCCCATCTCACCTTCAGGATGATGGGACTTCCTGGCTTCAGCTCCAGGATCCCCGAGGGGTTGAAAACCTCGAAGATGGGGTTGGGGTAGTAGGTGAAGTTGGTTTTGTTGAGGATCAGCAGGGACTGCACGTTGTCAAGGATGAAGCCAAACTCCTCCGGGCGCTCGGCGAGCTCCGACTGGTGATTGGGGTCCACAGCCAGGGCCGGGGCCTGGCAGGTCATCTCTGTGCTGTTCTGCACCTCACAGTTCTGGGGAAGGAAACCCAACAGGAGCAGTGTTTGTGGAAAACGTCCCTCCTGGTGGGCAGGTGCCCCCCAGATGCTACCCTACCCACTGCTGGGGGACGGGGAGGAGCAGAACTTTTTGGTTATTGCGTGGACCAATTCTGGCTATTATGGTGCTCTACTCTTTCAAAACATCCCCCATCCCCATCACAAAATCAAGGCTGGGAGGGGATCAGGAGCACTCTGCTGGGGCAGGTGTGTGCAGCAGTTTGCCCTTCAACTGGGCACCCTGTGCCTCTTGAGGGAGCTCAGCCTTTGGGGTTGCCAGTGTCAGCATCTTTCCCTAACTTCATTTCCTTCTGGAAATATGAATTTCTTCCTTTGTTTTTTGCACAGCATGGACTAGTCAGAGGCTCTCTGTCACACTGCAAAAGTGTCTGTTGTGCTCAAGATTCCAGTTTGAACGTCAGGTTACCTGAAATGAATCCAGGAAGCTGGAGAGGGGAAGGCCAAAGGGTAGGTCTCAGGAGAGCCTGAAGTTTGGTTCCAGCCCTGCCAAAAACTTCCTTTTTTTTCGTGCGTATTTGAGAAATCAGTAACAGATTGTGAAAGGTGTTTTACCCTGACTAAGGACTAGGAATTAGATGCCTGGTTGTCCTTTAGGACCTAAATATTCATCTTTCTATATCATGGTTGTTACCACGATGTGTCCTGGCCTCACCAGGAACCAACAGAGGAAACAGCACAAGCTCTGTGGGATCTTTGTGGATTCTTGACCTGAGAATCTTCTCCAAACTAGTGTAATACCTCCAGCACTGAGAGCACACTCATTATCACAGCTGGCACAGCCCAAGGGCTAAAAGGTCCTTGGTTCAAATCAGCAGAGAGAGAAGTGACTTGGACCAGCCAGTTCCACATTGTGAAGTCAGTCAGAAACAGTTCTTCCAAGAAAGAAAAGGCACTGGAGAACTTCCCGGCACAGAACTGAATTCCACATGAACACGTGTGAGGTGATGGATTGGCTTCATCATCTGCACAGCACAGGATTGTTTGAGAGCAGTGTTTGAGTCAGGCAAGAGCTGGAGTCTGCTGCGAGGAGAAGTCCTGCAGGCTTCTAATCCTGCAGGAAAGCTGAGAAGGGTTTGGCTGTGCTGCACCAGGCACAATACCAAAACACAGCCATGAATAGCCATGATCAGCTGGACCAGGGTTCTCCCAGAGTTCATGGGAGACTCTCTGTCAAGATTCACAACCCAACCTCAACAGAGATACTCTGAATCTGGTGGGGCATGAGAGGCAACAAAACTGCTTTGGGTTTGGCTTTATGAAGGGAAATGTTAGTTCATGGCAGAGCTGGGATAAGAACCAAAATTCACGTGTCTCCATCTCCAAACTGCAGATAGAAACGAATCTGCCCCATATATTCCTGCATTTTATTTTTGGATCTACCACAGTTTTGCTGCTGTTCGTGTGGCAGCAGATTATTTGTTGTCTGCAAAGTGCTTTGTGAACCTTGGGTGGAAAGCTCATGGATTAATCAGAATATCTGAGAAATGCAGAGAATCTGGACTTTCTGCCCCCAAACCAATTATTTTTAGAGCCTCTTCTTTTGGGATGGTCTTTCACATTTGATCCCAGAAAGTGCCCAAACACAGCCAACACCTTTTCAGATGCTGTTGTGTGGTCCCTTCCTCCAGCCTACTGTAGATACCACCAGGTGCTGTCTATTCCAGAATCTCCAAATTGGAGGTGCCAAAATCACATCTTTTACAGCTGTACCTGGAGCTGCTCAGCAGCTACTGCTAAGTGGCTCCTTCTGAGTGAATTATCTCCCAGACTTTTGCTCTGCTGGTCTTCTCAGAGCTTCTTCTGATTCCTCAGTGCTCACTGAGAGTTGAATTAGGCTGCAAACTGGTTAAACCCAGGTATATTCTTGCAGGATCCCAAATAGTCCATGGAGTGGACACAGTAGTACCAAAGAGTATTTTTCTGACCACAGTGTGCTTAGTTAATGACATGAATTTGGGCCTTCTAATGCACATAAATAACACAGGTTATACATGTATCAAGAGAGAGGACAGATGTCCTTGAGCCAACAGAAGAAACAGGCTTAGAATGGACCGGGAGTTTCATTACACCCCTCTCGCTCCCCTCTTTGGTCCTATACTCCTTCAGGGACGAGGTAATGTTCCAGAAGCGAGTCATGCCCTGGTTTTGGGATGCAATTCCAAGCTGCAGAGCCGTTAGCCAGCCCCTACCACCACCATGGCCATGTCCCCTCCCCAGCCCAGCAGCCACACTCACGTTGACGTGCTCCTTCCCACCGTGCTTTGCCCGGATCTGAGGGTTCTGGATGAGGTCCAGGTGAGTTCCCCACACTGCAATGGGGGTGTTGCCACTAGAGAAGAAAGGGAAGAAAATAAAGAACCCAGCTAATAGATATCAGGACTGATCACACCAAAGACGTGTAATCTGTGTTTCTAAATGCTGGTTGCAAAGTATGTGACCACACCTGGCAGTGCCATGGGGAGAGAAAGAAAAACAAAACATTCATTCATTCATTCACTAAAATCACTTGTTTGCTAAAGCTGTCACATCAAGCAGCATCTGGGTGTTTTTCACTGTCAGGACTCAGCAATCACAAGAGTTGATAATGGGAGGAAGGTGGAGATTTAACAGGGGCTCCTCAGAACAGTCCATGGGCTGTATCTCCTGTATCACTTCAATCAGTCCCAGAATAGCCTGACTTGGAAGGGACCCACAAGGATCATCACAGTCCAGTTCCTGGTCCTGCCCAGGAAACCCCAACAATCCCACCCTGTGTCTGAGAGTATCGTCCAGATGCTCCTTGGGCTCTGGCAGCCTTGAGACTGTGACCATTTCCCTGGAGAGCCTGTTCAGTGCTCAGCCCAGAAAGCTCTTATAGATACAGTCTCATGCAAGCAGCTCTTGAGGATTCAGTGCTACCTTGGTTGAGGTCTGTAGTCCCATCTTGCATATTAAACCTGATATAAAACTTCACCCTGACCAAGAAAATGTCACCTCAGTGAACAATTTTGGTGCCGCTGAGGAGCCCAGTCCTGCAGCATCTGCAAGAAACCAAGCCAAAGTCTTCAGCCTAGGATCCAACATATGACAGGATAGAGATTTCCTGTTGCTGCATCCCTCTGCTCAAAGACCAATTTCCTGAGAGAGCCAATCCACCCAAGCACCTGGGAGATTTTCTCCGTTTTGCAACATCTCTCTCAGCCCAGATGAGATGGGGAGAAGTAGATGGAGCTCATTCCCTGCAATCACTGTCACCAGAAGGAAACAGCTTTCAGAAACACCCTTCTCTCCTTTCCCTGCCTCTTCCAGCTGCAGCCAGCGCTGCCGATTGTGGGACTTCAGGGAGCAGGGGGGAGGGGGGAAGGAAACTGCAAAGGACCATTCCCAGGCTTCGGTAGGGTTGGCTTTGAACACCATGTCAAGGGGAAGGGTTCCCCACAGGCAGCTTTGGCCACCCCAAATTGGAGCAGCCTTGCTCTACCAGGGTGAGCTCTCCCTTTGCTTCATGTGGTGGGGGCAACATTATGCAAGGCCTGGAGGGGGAAGAGTTATCCATGAAAGCAAAACCTGCAGCTGTCAGGGCTCCTCCAGCCAGGACAGGATGAGGAAATGTCCTCAGCAGACAGCCCCATCTCTGAGGGCTTCCCAGGGTGAGGAGTGCTCTCATCAGATTCAACACCTGCCTCTATAACTCCCCTTGGAAACTGTCCAGGATGCAATTTATTTCCTTCTGAGGACGGGAGAAATCGATGGGATTGTGAAAAGGAGGCTCAGAATCCCTTTCCTGCCTCCAGGTAAACCTGCACACAGAGGAAAGGTGGAGCACCTGCATCATAAATGAGCAAACACCAGAGAATAAACACGCTGTGAGGAAGGAGCCAACAGATCTCCCCCATTTCTGACCTCTGTTTTCCATGTTCCTCATTTATCTTCCATTATTAATCAGATGGAGAGGCAGGAATGAATGCAAACAGACCTCTCTGCTCACAGAAGAGCTCTCAAGTTTTGGTGAGCTGGGCACAGATAGTTGGGACTGAGCTTCAGCCTCTCCAGCTGCACCCACAGGGATAAACCAAAGAGTTTTGGTTTACCCCAAGAGAATTGGCACAACCATATCCTTCAGCAGGTGCTCAAGTGACACTTCTCTGAGAGCTTCCTCGTGGTCTTTCATTCAAGTAACGTCTGGGCTGGCCTCTGGTTAGGAGAACATTTGAATTTTGCAGAGCATCTCAAATTCTTGCCCTCTGAAACCGTCAGCTCTGATGGGAAATTCCTAATCGGAAATTTTACGGGGCAAACCCACGATTTACCATTTCCATGAGATCTGGGCAGTTGAGCTTTCTTGAAATCTCTTCTGAAGTCATACACCTACTTACAAGAGACTTTCCCTTCTCTGCCTTACAGAAAAAATACCTTCTTCCCAAAATTCACTGTAAATATTCCTGATAACCCCCAGAGAAATATGAGGGAGAACTTGCTCACCTAAAATCATAAGAGAAGTTTATTAACCACTTTGTTCTTTCTCCACTGTCCTGGTTCTTCTGGATTTTTGGCTGTTAGCCTTTATAACAATAATAATTATTATATTATTATTATCATCACCATTATTAATCTCTGCTGATTCAAACTAGAAGGGATTTGGAATCTTTACTCAGCCAAAAGTTTTACATGTTCCAGACGTACCCAATGTGTGCACATACATAGAGATATGTGATAAATAAAATCCCTTTATTTAATCAACCAAGTCTGTGCACACAGTTTTAAACCCACGTGTTAAAAATTCTCTGTTTGGTTTGGAAACTGAGCTTGTAGGCTCAAACCACAGGTATTAAACACAGCCGCAGCACAGGCACAGAGAGAGGGGGGAAAAAAAAGAGGTGATGAAGACACAAAATCACCTCCAAACCCTCTCTGGTTTGAAAATGAAGTAAATAAAACTGTTCCTTGCTTTGAAAACCAAGAGCCACTTTTGTGCCTGCAGCTGAATGTCCAGTCAAAGCCACCTCTTGACCAGGTCAGATCAGAGCCTGGAGACCTGGTGCTGCCCAGCAAAATGACAGAGGTGCCAAAAGCTTTCTGAATTTAACTCTTTTTTGCCCCAAGAGCTCTGGGTGTAATTTTCTGTCTGCAGACTCAGGTAATTGAAACCCAGATCAAAATTATTGATGGGACCTCATAAAATTCTATTTACCTGCCAGCCCAGTGTGACTCCTTGTTTTTGTGTTTTTTGTGGCTATAGGAGTAAATCAGCAGTAATCTTTTCTTTATTGTCTTGGAAAAGGTCTCTTGAAAAGGTTTTAAGCCAGGCTTGGTACAAGCAATCACTGATTTTGCGAAGCCGGTTTAGCAGCAATCATCTGTCCCTCAGAACAGCTCAGCCCCACAGCCAGGAGTGATGGATCAGAGGAGCACAGTGGATTTGCTGCAATGAATCACTCCACGTAACAAATATACTGAGCAACAGTCTCCACACCCAAATGTCTTGTCTGACTTATTTCTTGCTTCGTTCTCGGGGCTGGAGCTGGCTGTGCTTTCATCCAGCTCTGGGTGCCGTGCTCACACTAATGCTTGTCCCCATCATGATCTGCTGGATGGAGCTCCACAGTTATAGGGCTTAAAACCGTCCCTGACACCCTGAACATCCCGGATATTCCAGCTTCTCCCTCTGCACCCTCCTCCAAGGTTGTGCACCTTTGGAATGACTCAGAAGTGCGCAAGAAAGAGGATGAGACTGGGTAGGTCTGGTTAAAATGAGGCTCCTGTTATTGCTCAATAGATCCTTCCTGATTTCAGGCACTGAAGAAAGCAAAGGGTGTGCTTGAAGGTGTTTCCTCCCTGGAAGTGTTTAAATCATCTCGGGAAATGTTCAAAAGGTGTGTGGATGTGTCACTTGGGGATATGGTTTAGTGGTGAACACCACTAAACCATAATGGTTTAATGATTGGACTCTAAGATCTCGGAAATCTTTTCCAATCTTAATGACTCTATGATTCCATGAATGAAGAGACAAGTGGAACCTCAGTCATCCATCCGAGCAGCCACACGCCCCACAAATAATGTGGTACCCCCTAAACAAGCAACTCGTCTTGATTTCCTTTATCCTGGGAGTTGGGATGGGAGATCCAGTTCATCAGGACACAGGGTCCCCGCACCTCCAGACAGGGCAAAGCTTTGCCAATCCACCTGAAACACCTTCTTGGCTGCTTCTTCCTGTCTTATGGGCATTTTCAGCAGAGAAAACAAGTATCAAACAGGTTCTGGAGCTCTGGAGAACATCTCTCCTCCCAGACCTGAGGCTAGACTGAGGAAGGTCCCCATGCTGCAGCTTTCCTGGGGATATTAGGGAATTCTCTCTCCTAGGTGTCAATCTTGCACCTTTTAAGCAGCACTGAACTCACTTTAATAAGGAAGGGGGTAAAGTGATTTCCCATTTCACTGACAACCTGGGCTCTGCCTGAAAATAAAACCCCCAAATGGAAAATCCCGACGCTAAAGCTTCAAGCCCAACAAAGTGCAAAGACTCAATCCGGCTAAATCAGTAAATTCCCTCACAGTAATTAAAGGCACTAATTGATTTGTGAAAACATCTTTGGGATGGGAGCTGGACTGGGGGGGATTTAAAAGCCCTGCTCCCTAATCCCGAGATACTCCAATCAGTCCAGTTGGACAGGGAAGCAGAGAGCTGTGGGTGAATGAGGGGACAGTGAGACTCCTTATTTTGTATCTTTTCAAGGAAATATCAATGCATTTAATGACCAGTTTCTCCTTTTCTGAGGCCATTCCTGCAGGCTTCTGAGAGGGTTTGGGTATCACTTCGATGCCTTCCACACCCAGGGCAAGTGCTGCTCTCAGACTCCTTCGTGTGAACCCTCTGAATTCACCAAAGCAGCATCAATGGGGTGAGGAGAAAAAGGGATCCCTAACGAGGAGGAAGCTGTTGGAAGAGGGCAGGGGACAGGGATCCGTTTGTGTTTCATCTCAGGACAGAGCCCTGGGGCTTTCAGGTGTGATGGCCACACTAGCAATGCTTAGTCCTAAGGCATCAAATCCATGAAGGCTGAGGGAAATGTAGGAATTGCAAGTCCATGGAAGCTGTGGGAAAAGTAGGAATTCCTGCTTTCAAACCCAAGGGAGATCCACTTCTCTAAGCACAGTTATGACTTTAGGGGTTTAAGGGATCAGTGACCGCTCCTGCTGCCATGTAAAGCTGTGGGTCCATCCCAATGGGGCCTGAAACACAGACATGACCACAAGCACCAGGAATTGCAGCTTTTAGGGATACAACTGTGTAGTTTAACCAGCCCCAGTGGCCTGTAAACTTTACTCAGGGAACATCCTGGTGCTGGAGATAGACCCTGAGCTGCAGAAAAGAGGAAGAAAGCTTCAACTCTAGATTGGAGACGTGCTGCACGCACATTAAAGCACAGAGTCTCCGAGGATTTTGGATGGTATTAGCAGCTGGATCTTGCTGCATTAAACCAAGAAGTTTTGTTCTGATAGTGAAGGCAGGGGGCAGGATCATTTAGTTTGCACTATGTAGAGTTTGTTTGGAGCAAAGACCCTTATCTTGCCCATCCCTCACTGGGATCTGTGGAAATTTTGCCCCACGTTGAGCAACCAGGGTGTTACTACCACACACAATGCACTGCTCAGTCTTCCCAGGAGGCAAATCCACCAGCCCTCATTATTTGGGCTCTGGGAAGTAGCTCTGCACAAATTCTTAGTGAACACAAGTCTTGGAAAGCAGTTTTTTGCACCAAGGACCAATGTTATCCCAGCAGTGCTGCACTGGAAAACCATGGGAGGTGGCAGGGGGTTCCCATGGGATGCTCACCTGAAGATGCTCCACTCAGGCTCGATCCTCAGGATGGTTGGATCCTCTACATATTCATAGTGCAGCTCCTGATGGATCTTGGCCTTGTCCACTCTCACAGACACCTTCACCTTCTCAAAGCCCTCATAGGAGGCGGTGGTGTTACAGACAATGTGCTTGGTGGATCTCCTGAGAGCAGAAACAAGTAAATATAAACCAGCAGCAAAACAAAAGGTGTCAAAAAGAGCCCAGCTACTCATTCTTATGTCCTGTGACCCAAACCTGTGCACTGTGAAGTGGCGAAAGTCCCTGCTCCAGGAATATGGTGTGAACTGTTTATCTGAAGAAGTGACATTGTGTTGCTTTTTCACCAGTTTAAATAAAACCACAAGAGCCATCATTTTTCAGGGCTCAGAGTGAAAACTGAACCCCAAGGGAAGTCCAAGCCAGGCCTGTCTACAGAAGTATTTCTCTGTGATTAAATATTTGATGGATGCTTCCTTCCTGCCTGTGGACAGATGCAGCAGCAACTCATAAAAGGGGTGTTTGTACCTCAGCCTTCCAGTCTGGGATCATAAAGTTTACTTTGCATTAGGACTGTAAGCCTTGTTTAAGTGCACTTTGCAGTGTGCCTGGGACCTTGGAAAGTGCTAACACAGTGGGGAGCACTTTATGATTATACTCAAAAGAGGATTCTGCATAAACTTTTCCTTTTTGGCTGGGCTCAAAACCAGCCCCAGGTCTGAATTTTGCTGCAGCCCTTTCCTTCCACAGTGAGCCAAAAATCCAGGCTCCAAACATCCTCAATCTCCCCAGTCCTATGATTTGTGATGCAGCCTCATCTTACACCCCTAGAAAGGGGGTACAAGTTGCCTTTAGAGGCTGCACCTCCAGGTGCTCCCCAAATTCCCCTGAATGTTCAATCCTTCCCAGAATTCCCCAGTCTCTTCAATAAGCATCTCCGAGCAGCTGTGATTCCCACTTGGCATTTTAAATCACAAGCTGTGACTTCACCCTGCCGAATTATAGATGCTGAATCACACCAGAGTCATGACAGGCAGCTAAAGAGGATCCCCACAGCCAGGAGAGGGAAGGGCATTGCCCTGGGGCAGCACTCCCAGGTCTTCTGTGAATGAGCCCTTGCTCTGCCAAGGACATGTTGGGAGAAATGTGCCAACTTCATCTTCAGCCTCCACCCACACTGGCAGCAAAATGTGTTGCACTGGGTAGTTTTGAGCTGCAGGAGCCCCTGGGAATGGGATTCAGGCTCATTCTCACAGGGATCAGGGAACATTCAGCAGGTAACACTGACATTAAGCTTCTCTGAACTGCAGTTGAACAGGAGCCAACCCAGAACTAAAACACTGCAAATTGTCCATTTCTTAGCACTACAGGACTATTCTGGGATAAAAAGGAGGTGGTTTAATGCTCAGAACTGATGTTGTCAGATTTTCTTTGTCACCTCTCCTAAAGCAGGGACACGAAAATGAATCTTTTAAACTACGTACTCCCAGCGCAAGTAGCAGAGCGCGGGACCGTGGAGAATTGTAGTGAAATTTGACAAGAGGCCACGGGAAGAAGCACATCAAATACCAATCAAAACAATGAAATAAATCCTATTCTCTCTCCCCAAAACATGCTCAGCAAGGCTGTGCATGGTGGAGAATGCACAAGTCCCATTGCTGCACAGACACGGCCACGGGCAGAGGAGGCACTTGAGGGACAGGTTGCAGAGGTCTCTTGACTACAATTGCTCATGTCTTTCATGCCCAGGCAGGAGTAGGAGCAAGGACTCATCTGTACCTGTAGAAGAGGCAGGGTTGTCTCCCAAAGGTCACGATGACGTTGCTGCCAGCGTTGAGGTTGTTGCCTGTGATTGTCACCTGGGTGCCACCCGACACTGGTCCCCGCTTGGGCTTGAGGTCAGAGAGGGTCAGGGTCTGTGAAGGCAAAGGGTGGTGTTGAAAACACAGCAGAGGAGCACAGTACCTTGCCTCTCTTGTTTCAGTTAATCATGTGACACATGATTTTGGAAGGTGTGACCATGTCTTCTGGCCAGTAGAGAACACCAGTCCTATCACAGACATCCTGTCTGAATGCCAGGTGTGGTGGGGTGAGTTCAGACCTTACACCAGTCTCTTCTCTTCACCTCTGCAGAATCAGACCTGCCCTTGTACCCACTCAGAAACACTTTGCTTCCAAAGGCAGTTCCATGCCTGGAGCAGCTGGAGCCATGATTTCCCTTCTCCACTGCTTGCTTGACACAGCTTGGGTGTCTTTTTGCCATCATGCAACACCAGCTCTGCAAGAGAACTCAGGTCTTGAACTGCTTGATTGGATCTTAATGGGCAATCTCCACCTCCAAACTGTGGAGCTCACAAGGGAGGAAAATTGTTTGGTCTCAAAAAGATCACTCGACCCTATTGATCTGAGAATCACAGCATGGTTTGGGTTGGAAGGGATCTGAGAGATCACCTCGTTCCAACCCCCTGCCATGGGCAAGGGCACCTTCCACTAGCCCAGGTTGCTGCAAGCCCTGTTCAACCTGGCCTTGGACACTTCCAGGGATCCAGGGGCAGCCACAGCTTCTCTGGGCAACCTGTGCCAGGGCCTCATCACCCTCACAGCCAAGAATTCCTTTCCAATATCCCATCTTACCCTGCCTTCCATCGGTTTAAAACCATTCCCTCTTGTTCTATCACTCCAGGCCCTTGTCCAAAGTCCCTTTCCAGCTCTCTTGGAGCCCCTTTAGGTACTGGAAGGGGCTCTAAGGTCTTCCCAGAGCCTTCTCTGCTCCAGGTGAACACCCCCAAAGAGAGAACAGAACCTGCTGTAGGGTTCCACAGAGATGTCTGTAACCTACCCCTGCACTCAGGATTTTTCCCTGGGATGAAAGAGAGCTGTGGTTCAGCAGAGTGGTTCAGCTTGTTTCTTGCCTCTCCCACATGCCCACACATGACCCCTGATCTTTCTGTTCTTTTTCTTCCGAGATTTGGATGCTGAGGCAGCCCAGTCCTGCAGGAGTGTCATGTACTGACACAGCACAGCCTTGCTCATGTTCAGCGCCCCCTGAAATGCCACAGCCACAAAACCCAGCACTGCTCACATGAACACCCTTTTCCTTTCTCTGCTGCCTTTCAGAGCCTCTTTTCCAGGCATAACACAGTGCTGTGTTAATATATCAGAAAGGGCCACAATTCCTTTAGAGGCCCCAAATCTCAAACCTCTTTTTCTCACCCTCCTGCTCTCCCTTCTTCCCCGAATCAAGATAAAATACTTGCACTCCGAAGGCACAGATCACCCTGTTACCACAATGCAGAGAGGAGACATCAATTTTCAGGGAGAAATTTGGAGTTACAGTTTATTCTTTCATTTGCATTTTAATAGAAAAACTTTCCATTCAGTCCCAAGTGAAAAGCTACTATATGCATTTAAATGAAGATTATTTCTTTCCCCCTCTCTTTAAGAATGATGACACAAGTGCTTGAAGCTCTCAGCTCCTCTGAACGAGCAGGTACATCATGCAGCCACCTTATTGAGCTTTGGAGACCATTAATCCATGTTTATAAAACCACCTGACACACACCACAGCTCCCACTTTCACACACACAGAGTCTTCTCTGTCCCTGTCTCCGCCCTGGTTAATTATTTTGAAAAACAGGGGCCAGATTTCCATTTTGCTTTTGTTCGAGATGCAGCTCTTGGAGGAAGGGCAAAACATGAGAATCAGATGCACAGCTCCGCAGAAGGATCTGTTGTCAGAGCTGGGCACTTCTCCTGTTTAAAATCGAGGGTTTGGAAGCTGTTTTTATACTTAGAATCATGGAATTATTAAGGTTAAAAACAACCCCGGTGATCATCGAGTCCAAATATTAAGCCAACCCCACCACTACACCACATCTCTAAGCACCACATCCATGTGTTTCTTTAATGCTTCCATGGACAATGGTTCCACCACTTCCCTGGGCGGCCTTGACATCCCTTTCCATGAAGAAATTTTCCCTAATATCCATCTTAAACCTCCTCTGGAACAACAGGCTGGGAATGGCCGACTTGGTGCCCAAAGCCCACACCACAGCACTGCAATAGTATCTGATTCACAAACCGCAGAGGATCATTTGAGTTTAAGCCCCAGAACCCTTGTCCCACCCCTGGATGGGTTTCCTGCCCTCTCCTCAGAGGTGGATAAACCAGCCAAGCCCTTTTGAGGATCCTCACCAGCAACACTCCTTGGCAAAGTGTTTTGCTGTGTCTCGGGCCAATCTTACAAATGGGTTTGTGGCTGAGCTTTCAAAGTTGTGATAAACCATTAATTATTCACCGTGGCCTTCATAAATATTGCAAAGCATGTTCACAGTACAGCTCAGCCTCCAGACGATTCACCATTTCCTTGCTGGTGAAAGGGGATGGAAAATGCAAGATGTGGCTCCCTAAAAGGCTGAAGTGGACAGTGACAATGAGGGAAATTGGACAGGAAATCTGCACCTTCCTAGGATTTTGCTCCCCAAGCCTTTTACTTTCCTCCAGCATCTCCTCCACACAGTCTGTCCACCATCAGAGCTGTGTCTGATGGCCTCATGGTGCATGTCAAGACCTTGGTTCCCACTTCATTCCTCCTGGGAACAAGGGCAGAGCAAGATGTGACTCACACAAGGGTTTCCTTCCTGTAGATTCAACAGCAGCAGCAGGGGGGGGAAGATGGAAGGGATGGATCGGAGGTGCTCTCCTAGGACAAGGATTTTTAGGAGCAGATCCAGAAGAGATACAGAGTATCCCACATCACCTGCACTGAGACACAATGTTCTCATCTAAACCCAGAATAAAGGTAAATTTGCGTCAGCACCTGAATTGAAAAGTGAAGATAAATTTTTTTTTTTTTAATGGAAAGACTGTGGCAATAATCACAGCTAGAGAATGAATAACTTTGAAAAAAAAAATTTCATTTAGATCATCATAAATTTAATTTCAGCTTTGTTTCCCTTTTGGCTTATTGTACTCTCTAATGCAATGTGCAGTTTTCGATCACGGATGAGTTTAAAACAAACCAACAGCCTTTTGAATTCAAAAGTTCTCGTTAGAAATGTGGAGAAGAACTGGTGTGGCACCACTAAACTAAGGTGCCTCTTTGTTAAAACGCTGAAGTTAAATCCTCTGACGAGCTCAAAGCACGATGTCTTTCAATTCTTGCAGGAGAGGGGGAGGCTTATTGGCCAACTTTGGGCAAGTTTTGCCTCAAACCTATTGAAAAGCAATTTTCCGGAGGATTTACTATGAGACAGAAAGCCACATTTATCTCCCTTCCTTAGTTTTCAAACATCTCCCTTCCCTTCAAGCTGCCAGGGATGCCAAGGCACGTGGAGATGCATCAGCATCTCTGCTCCCCTTGGCAGGAGCATCCAAGGAAGCCAAAAAACACAGCTCCCGCTGTGAAAGCACCGGGCACAGGAGAGGGAAAATATGATGGGCAGGCTGGAGAGCTTCTGTTTTTCTGGGATTTTTTTATGTCTGACACAAAGGTACCGAGGTGTTGAGCAGAGAAAGCCCTGCTGACTCCGAGCTCCCGCACGGCTGGGAATGCTGGCAGTGGGAAAGCTGTCACAGATGGACACGGATGATCAAAACCAGGCAGTAATTCTGAGAGTGGCAAAGGTGACACGTCCAAGTGTAATGTCCTGGAAAGAGCCCTTCTGTCTGCCTGGTAGGGGCTTTGTCCCGGGGTGTTTCTCTGCCCCCACCCCGGTAACACCTGAGTGACACCGGAAAATGGGGAGAATGGAGAAATGGCCGTGGCTCGAGGGGGAAACCTGAGACATTTGCGTTCATTACAAGTCCCTTTACCATCAAAAAATGCTCAGGCATGTGAATAATTACAGAAAAGTCCCGTTCCCTTGCAGGAGTCGAGAGCTTTTGATGGGAACAAAGAGACCCTCTCATGTCAAGCCCGTACAGATCTGCACAGATCAAGGCCAGGCAATGCTTGCATGTCCCCAGCAAGGGGCCTTAGAGGAATAATCAGGTCTCTCGGACAAGGAACATCATCAGAAAGGAGAAAAAAACCCAACAAGTCAAGTGTACAACATGTGTTTGTGCTTGAACTGAAGTCCGAGCTTGCAGGTGTCCATCGTTTCATCGTGGAGCATCCAAAACAGTTGCCCACTTGCAGTGAGCCCCAGGCACATCCTACAGCTCCCCAGCAGCCTGATCTGGATGTGTCCTGATCCCAGTGCTGCTGGGATGGATGGGATGAAGAAACCCCTTGGGGAATCCAAGAGTGAGGAGGAAGAAACCCCAGCATGGACATCACACTCCTGCTGAAGACTCAGTAGTAACGAGTGGTGGCAACCCCCAAGTTTCTTCTGGAGGACAGTGTTTTTTTTCCATTTCCTTTTTTTTTCCGTTTCCTTCTTTTTTTTCCCCCTTTGTTCTTTCCTGTACAGCATTTTTAACTATTAATGAGAATTTTCTGTACTAATTTGGACTGTGGCCGTATGGAACTGTAACTGGACTAATAATCTGGACTATTATTAGATTGTTAAAACTTTAATTAGACAAGCTATTTTTTGCTCAGAACAAGATGTCGAAAGGAAATGGAATGAACAGTTTGGTGCCCTCAGAACTGCAGTGAAGAGCTCAGAGGCTCAATATGATGAAGGACAAGGGGTAGATGCAGCAAAGGGGACCAAGGCCTGAGGACCTTCAGGGCCAAGGAGAACTTCTTGCAGGAACTTACCATGAAGTAATAGAGCTGTGAAGACCTGGCCATGAACTCTGGTTTGCACTCAGCCACACAGATTTCCACAAATCCAGCATGTTGGCTGGGCTTGGCCTCCCCCATCTCACACACTATCCTGTGGAGAAAACACAGACCAGAAGCAAAGTTTGAGGGATGGTTTCATGGCGTGGGTAAGATGGAATTGATAAAAATGAGCCCAGAGGGCTGGGGAATGGACTGTAGACTTAACCCATCCTGTTTAATCCAGAATCCCACCTGGGGACTAGGTTATTCTTTAGAAAGTGGTGGCCTTTGGCTGTTGGCACTTGGTCGGACACAAGCTTTGGTGGCGTAAATCTGTAGAGTTTCACTTAAATATACTGAGAAATTCTAGGCTGAGGTTTGACCCCCATGGTCCCTCTGTCCTCCAGCTGTGCATGGTGGAGGCAGCTCCAAGGTTTAATGACCACTCCTGCTCAGAGTGATCTCAGGATTGCTGCTGCCCAAAATGGAATTAAACACACTTGTGGTGTCTGCTTTGTGAAAACAAGAGGGTAACTTCATGGCATAAGCCATGAGAATCATCTAAACATGCAACCCAAATACAGTAATAAATGGATTGTCAGCTCCTGAGCTGCACGCGGGGAACAGCAGCTTCCACTCTTCAACTCCCAGGTTGGGTGGAATGGACTCCTTGGAAAGTCCTGCAGGGATGACTGTCATTAGGTGTGCAGTGGCCCACTGTCTGCCACACACCCCACTTACTGCTCTGCAGGGATGTACCCTTCCACCAGAGGTTTGCACTCCACGCCGGCCACTTTGACGTGGGACGCGATGTCCCGGAACTCCAGCCCCAGGTTCTCCCCACGGATCGTCACCTTGGTCCCTCCCTCGCGAGGGCCCGTCACGGGGTTGATCTGTGCATAAGCCAAGAACAAGGAGAATAATCAAACCACTTCTGTAAATCACAGAATCGACTGGGTTGGAAAAGCCCTCTGAGATCATCAAGTCCAACGTGTGACCCAACCCCACCCTGTCACCCAGCCCATGGCACTGATGCCACATCCAGTCTGTCCTTAAACACCTCCAGGGACGGGCACTCCACCCCCTCCCTGGGCAGCCCATTCCAATGGCTGAGCACTCTCCAGGGAACAAATTCCTTGCTGCTGTCCAACCCCAACCTGCCCTGGCACAGCTGGAGGCCGAGCCCTCTTGTCCTACTGCTGCTTCCCTGGAGCAGAGCCCGACCCCCCCCGGCTCCCCCCTCCTGTCAGGGACTTGCAGAGAGTGAGGAGGTCTGCCCTGAGCCTCCTCCTCTCCAGGCTGAGCCCCCCCAGCTCCCTCAGCCTCTCCTCACAGCACTTGTGCTCCAGTCCCTTGCCCAGCCTCGCTGCTCTGCTCTGGCCCTGCTCCAGCCCCTCCATGTCCTTCCTGAGCTGAGGGCCCAGAGCTGGACACAGCACTCGAGGGGTGGCCTCACCAGCGCCGAGTCCAGGGGCACAATCCCTGCCCTGCTCCTGCTGCCACACTGTTCCTGAGCCAGCCCAGGAGCCATCGGCCTTCTTGGCCCCCTGGGCACTGCTGGCTCCTCTTCAGCTTCCTCTCAGTCAGAACCCCCAGGTCCCAGAATCCTCTCAGGTGAAAGAAGAAGCAATAACAGGTCTTGTTGTGACCACCAGAGACACCCATAAATGCTGAACAACTGAGGGAACAAACCTACTCCAGATGCCTCACCCAGTCCAGACTCCCTGCAAATACATATCACACACCCACCAGCCTCAGAGTATACAAAATTCTGCCCCACATCCCATTTCCTTCCTTTTAACTACTTGCAAAACATCCAGAGATGAGTAGATGTTTTCTAGGTAGGAGGAGTGATTTCTGGTGGTGCAGCTGAGCTCTGCACTTTATAGACATGAGCCACAGAAAGGCAGGAGAGAGGCATATGGAAAGAAGTGGGATAAGGGATGTGGAAAGGACATAAGTGACTTCAGCCAGGCACTTTAAATCCTAAATTCCCAGTCCAAAGCACACGGAGTTTTTGATCTGTTCTGGAGAACAGGTCATACATCACAAACTCCTCTGACAATGTCCACCTGAAAAACCAGCCAAGACAGAACAGGCACAGGGTGTCAGATTAGGTGTGGAGAAGGTGGATGGGGACTGAGACAGCAACAGCAGTTAGACTGTGCCAACATCTATTTCTGAAAGAGCTCCAGCTTCCCCTGGGAAGCTCCCACGGGAGCATGGACAGATTATTTGTGGGGTGGGAGGCTTCTGATCCCCACCATGAGGTGAGCAACTACCCCAACCATCCTGGTGCCTGCTTGGAATGATGTTTGCACCCCAGCTGGCCCTCACCAGCCCCTAGCAGGGGTAGGATCACGGTCTTGCTCCATCACCCTTGTCCAGAGCCAGGTGGAATCAGCACTGGAGCTGCCTCCTCAGCGTCGGAACAGCAGTGAAAATCCTGGGGCTGGCCCTCAATTATCTCCATTCTGCCCTTCCAATTACTCCCTGTGCCCAAAAGCTCTGCCATGCAACTGGTTACTTGAAAGGGGTTCAAACACTGCTTTCAAAGGGTATTCCCTGCTGCCCGCTCAGGATGCCATGGCCGCCATCTGCCAGCCTTGGCAAGGCTCTCTCTGCAGCGAGGGAAGGGGAATTCCCTGTCTGAGGTCTGCGGTCCTACCCACTCTGCCAAGTGGGAATCTGGGCTGGCATCTGCACCCTTCCCTAGCAGTCGGACTGGCACTGGGATAAACAGGGCTGCTCTCCCCCACTTCCCAGCACTGAGTCTGGCACCAGGATCGGTGTAATTCCCATTCAAAGGCCAATTTTTAGAAGGTCCGCCTTTAATAAAAGGAGCGAGAACCTGGCACCTTTAGGGGATATTTTCTTTTTAGGATATTTTATTTTAGGATATTATATTCTAGAATATTAAATTTTAGGTGCCATGAACCACCTCCGCAATGAGGGTGACTTTGCTCTGACTTCACAGGGAACCAACAGAGGTTATTAAATTAATAGCACTGATGATCACAGACCAGCTCTTGGACCCAGAGGGTTGTGTGTCATAGTCTCAACCTCTACAGCACAAGATCCCTGAAGCAGTCCCACCTCAGGTCCAAAAACCAGGCAAATAACGCTTGAACCAACAAAATCAGAGCCCTGGGAGGTTTATTCCTGCTCTGAAAGTCAACAAGATACTGAAGCCCTAAAAAAGAAAATAAATAGCACAACATTCACAAACCTGACAGATGAAAGGATTATTTGGGTTGGCTGGAGATTGGAACTTTGGGTGGTCTGTGGTGATGAGATTGATAGACAAGGAGAAAAGAGATGAAAAAAGAAGGAAGGAAGAGAAGAAGGTAAGAAGGAAAGAGAAAGAAAGAGAGGAGAGGAGAGGANAAGAAAAGAAAAGAAAAGAAAAGAAAAGAAAAGAAAAGAAAAGAAAAGAAAAGAAAAGAAAAGAAAAGAAAAGAAAAGAAAAGAAAAGAAAAGAAAAGAAAAGAAAAGAAAAGAAAAGAAAAGAAAAGAAAAGAAAAGAAAAGAAAAGAAAAGAAAAGAAAAGAAAAGAAAAGAAAAGAAAAGAAAAGAAAAGAAAAGAAAAGAAAAGAAAAGAAAAGAAAAGAAAAGAAAAGAAAAGAAAAGAAAAGAAAAGAAAAGAAAAGAAAAGAAAAGAAAAGAAAAGAAAAGAAAAGAAAAGAAAAGAAAAGAAAAGAAAAGAAAAGAAAAGAAAAGAAGGAAGAAAGGAAGGAAAGAAAGAAAGAGAAAGAAAGAAAGAGAGAAAGAAAAAAGGAAGAAAAAAAGAGAAAGAAATAAAAAGAAACAAAGAAAGAAACAAAGTAAGGAGGTTTTTGTGGTTATTTTCCAGGAAAAGAGGAAGATGTCCTAAAGGATGAGAATGAAAATGAAATTTGCATTCCAGGAGAAACTAATACTGATTGTCTCAGTTGGGGAATCAACATAGAAAACTTTTCCAAAAATGGCATTTCCAAAATATTTTTTATGCTGAATAATTAATAAATATCTATTCAAGCAAAGTTTTCTATTTAAAAGATTTATTTTGCTGATGTCAGTTAATCCTCTCCTGATCAAACACTGTATCAATGATGCCAGAAGGCTGGAATATATCACCATACCAAATGCAATCTCACATGTTCTGAAAATGAAAAAGAGAAAGATAAACTAAAATTCCCACATTTTATTTTGTTTCCTATGTACTACACATATTTTTTTTAAGAGAACTGAGTTCCTCATGGAATATTTTGGTCCTGTTTTGTGGTATTAAACTTGCCATCAAATGGTTTTTGTTCGTTGTGGTAAGGTGGCTGTCAGGTAGGGGAGGTCTGTGGTTGATTGGGGCTCACCTATGTTTTCAAGAGCTCAAAAGAGGAATTTTTTTCTCATGTGAGTCATGTCTTTACCCTGAATAAAGAAGGTGCAGTGGTGAAAAAGAAGATCTTGCTAGAAAAGCCCTTTCCTTTAGAACTAGGGGTGAGTTGGAGACCAAATTTTCCCTGCAGAAGTCACCAAAAAAACAAAACCTCAGTGGAAATATCATCCTCCTTCCAGCTTGGTCTCATGCATGAGATTCTAAAAAATTCCTGCTCTGACTCAAAAAACATCAACAGGAAAATTCCCAGAGTGAAGCCAACAGAGCACCTCTGAACCCTCCCCGTGCAACGCTTAATTTGTGAAGGCCGGCTTCCAAAATCACTTATTTCCTTAAAACAGGAGGGCCTGGGATTCTCCCAGGAGCACGTGGGAGATTTTTTTAACCCCGTTTCATTGCGCTCTCGTAGGTTCACACAAGAAGGTGTTGCCAGGCTGTTTTCACAGGGAGAGGGAAGGAGACTGTTTCTATCACAGGTGCAAAAACACGGAATGAGACCTGTCAGTTCTGGGGAGGAAAATCCAGGCAGGGAGACAGAACTGCCAGGGAGCCTCGGCTTTTTTTTTTTTTTGAAGACCCCAGAGCTGCACCACAATTTACACCCTGTGCTGGTATCCGCTCCTGCCTGTCACCCTTAAAGGGGGTTTTGTGGCTCAGCAAGTCCTTTAATTTCCCTGAGTGGCTCCATAAATGCAGGAGCTGGTACAGAAGTGCTTTTGTGGCCGTACAAGTTTTGAGTTCCTCCTCCTTCCCTGCGCAGATCCAGCCTCGGCTCCTCTCCAGGCTTAAGGATGCTCCCACCCCACCCGGCTTCAGGCCTACCATTAGCTGCGACAAATACCCAGTCACTTGAGATTACTCCCATGCTAATTGCTCAGGAAAAGGCTTTCCAAGAGCTCCTTATGGTCGCACCAGGCAGCTGGAATGTTTCAGGAGCGAGGGTTGCAATGATTCCGCTCGAGCTCCAGGAGCTGCTAGAGGAAATGCCAGCAGAATTAGGAGGAGGAAGGTGCCCCCTCTGAAGCTGTAGGGTGGAGGATGAGGGTTTTTTTATCTTCAAAAAGGAGCTGTAGATATAGGGTTGGGGTCAAAGTATGGCAGAGATATGTGGGTGGACTCCAGAACATCATAACACTGCATGTCCTTGAGGTTTAAGGCTTCTGCTTTAGTTGACCTTCCCCATACCAAATTCCGTGAATGTTTCACAAGGTCTGAGAACCGCAAAATATTTAGAAAAAGATTTCTCCCAGCTCCCAATAATTTTCAAGGCCTCAAAGTTGATCATTCAGATAAAACTCTCCATCCTGGCTGGCTGGGCTTGGTTTCACAGCTTCAAGGGATTTCAGGTGGGCTCAAAATGACAAGTCTCAGATAAATCCAAGTGTGGTGGAGCCCTTTGCCGTGGAAACACCAGAAAAAGCCACAAATATCAGAATAACTTGAAATCAAACAGTTCAGCTGAGTGAGTACTTTGAGAACTGATGAATGACAGGAAGATGGATTGAAACACAGTAAGAGAGGTTCTTTTCAGTGGCATCTGGGAAAAACAAATTCAACCCAACCTTTGCTTTCCCAAAATGTTCCAGCATGGACATTGGTTTAGGGCTTGTCCATAACACCCACACTTTTTGATTCTTAACCAAGTACAACTTAAAAAAGCCTTTCTTGCTTTCCAGGAAAATAACCCACCTAAATTAGTCATACTAAACCACCACAGTGGAGGCTGGATTTTCCTCCTTTGCATTTCTCCTTATCTTGTCTGTCTCATTTTCCTCCTGATTCTTGCAATTTGCAAAACAGGGCCTTGGCCACATTGAAAGGGTGTTCCTGTTGACTAAGACATGGTGACTGAGAGATGTTTAAGGCATGAGGCAGTTCGAAAGGATGAGGCCCTCATTTTCAAGGCTCAGGTCCTTCTGCCTTGCCCTGGGACTCTGAGATGGTGCCTGTCATTATGGCAAAGGCATCCTAGGACAGCAGACAAAAATCCTTTCAGACTTCAGGCCTCCTTTGCCTCCTTTGCCTTCTCTCCCTTCCTCTGCTCCCCCTCTCTATGGTCTTTCTATCCTTTTGTGTCCCCTTTGAACCTTTTCCCCATCTATTCCTTCAGCCCAGTCAATAGGAAACCTTGTAAAGAACAACCTTATCCTGCAGGTCCTTCCCCTCAACCTTTCTCTCGTTCTCTCTTTATCACTTAATAGGACAGTTCCCAACTTTTCTTAATCCAGGATTGTTCCTGCCTCCACCTTGAGCCTTCCAAGGGGAAAACCTGACAACTGTACAAGGCTTTTTTCACTTTATGGGGGCTTTTTTTCACCCCTCAACACCTGCCAGGCAAACAAAAGGGCTTTAATCTGCTGGAGTCCATGGAGTCTTGTTTTTTTCTGGACGTGGACTTTGTCCATGTCATGCTGCCAGGAAACATAACCTACAACTATCTCCCTTCCTTGAGCTCCTGTCAGCAAAGCTCAAACCACTCTGGGATCACTCAACATCTCCTTCTCAGCCAGAGAGGCTGTTTCAAGAGACAGTTGGGCTCCTTTGATTTACCCTCACACCGACCATTGGAGATGTCCCAGAGGATCTTGTCTCACCTTCAGCTGTTCCTCTGGAAGGCCAAGTTCTCCTAAAGGCTTGGTGTCACATCTGCCAGCCCTGTGTGGGCAGGTCAGATGCTCTGGGGTTCCTCAGACTGCACCAGCAGACTGTGTTTGTGCAAATGAATCACACCCACGCAGACTATGGTGGGAATTCTGACACCCTGGGTTGTAAACTCCCGGAGTTGTGTGCCTGCCTTCAAAGGCCACCACGGCCTCCCATCCCCAAGCAGGACTCAGCCCTGCCCTTCCCATCACCGACCCAAGCCCGAGTCATGGAAAATCAGCCAAGGAAAGGGTACAAGAGGGAATCCCCCCATCTTCTCGCAGACCCGTGACTTACATCCGTGATCTTGGGGTTGGTGCACTTGCCCTTGGTGCTGGACAGCTCTAGCCACTGGCTGTCCTGGGCTGGGCAGTGCTGCTTCAGTGTGCACTGGTTCTGTCCCTGGCACCAGCCACACTCAAAGTCCGGGTCGGCTTTCAGGCAGAGTCCACAGCTGTCCCTCATGGCCCCACACTTGTACAGGTGAACTGCAGGGACAGGAAAACACAGAGGGCCTGAGGAGTGCAGAAAGCACGGGAGAGTGGTGGGATGCCAGAGGGAAGGATGAAGGCTGAGAGAGAGGAACGTGTTCCGGGCCGCTCATCCCACAGTCAGGGTGGGACCTCTCCGAGGGGGTGAGTAAAGGGGGAATAAATGTGCACATCCTTCTTGAAATCGGCTGCACTTGTTAGAGTTCATCCCCCAGGAAAGGGATTTTTGGAAGCTGAGAACAGAAGGAAGTTGAAGGATGGAGAGGTTTGGGGGAACTGTGCTTGGGCAGTGACTTGGCCTCAGTCCCTTCCTTTTTCAGAGACTGAATTTCATAAAAGTGCCACCTCTAACCAGTCTCAGCCTCAGCACTTCATCCTAAAATGATTTTCTAGACCAGGTCAACCCACAGCTTAAACCTGAGGATTTGTTCAGGGTGTAACTACCTAGAACTGCGTTGATGCCACTCAAGTTTTTCACTCAACAGAAATAATATTAAATTAATTATAGATTATATACTATATATTAATATATAGTAAAAATATAATAATACATTTATATTAATATATTAGTACATATACATTTATATTACTATATAAATAATATAAAATACATTATATATAAAATAATGGTATATAAAATACAACATTTAAATAAATGTAAATATATATTAAAAATACTTAATAATAAATACACAGTGGTTCACTCTGAGTCTGAATCCAGGGATTCGCAATCAGCCTTTCCCCCTTCTCCTGCTCCAGAAATTGAGTCTGCTTTACATTTTGAAGCACTGAGTTGATCCCCCTCTAATACAGACAATGATTAATGCTTAGCTCCAGTTTGGGCTGTTAAGTGATTAGAAGCACTCAGAGCTTTTTCAAATAAAGCCTAAAAATGTTGCAGCCCTCCTACGAAACAAGATCATGTTATTTATCCTTATTTTGCAGATGTGTAAGCTGAGGCCTGGCTCACACAGGGGACTGATAACAGAATTGTCCTCTCAGAAGATGACACAATCAAGGCTCTCAGACTTGGGTTTTTTTTTTTTCTGTATTTGTGGCCATTTTGGGGGATTTCTTTATGAAATGAGGGATTTTTCCTCTGTGCTTCTGTTTTGCTGTGCCTGTAGGTGACCTAAGTCTTGTCTGTGGTCATCACTACACACATTCCCAAATCTCAAAGGCTCTGGACATGTGTCCTGAAAAGCTCTGTCTCTTCATACCTGCACCCTAAGAGTCAGCAAGTATTGGCCAATGCAAGGAAAAGCTCAGAAAGTCTTTATTTCTCTAGTCTGAGTGCAAGAAAAGTACCCAAAAGTACCCCAAAAAAGCTTGCAAAGCATCTTTCACTCACAGTGTGCCACAGACTGTGAGGATACAGCTTTTTCCTTAATTTTCTCTTAGACTTCCTCAAATTTGCTGAGTTGTTGTGCTTGAGATGCCACCAGTGAGCTTCTCCACAGGCAGTTTGGTTTAGGTTTGGGGTCTCAGCCTGCCAGCCCAGCCTGTGGGATGCTGGGTGTGAAAGGAGTGGCATCTTGGTGACCTGAAGGCAGCTCTCTGCGTCCTCAAGAGCATGTGCTAAGCCTCCATGTGGTACATCCGTGGGCACAAGCCTCAGCTCTCCTCCTGACCCAAAACAGGATGACATCATTCAAACTGCTTATTTGGGATAGTCACCAGCCAGTGCCACTTCCCAGATTTTTCCTAGTCATTACTTACAACCTTTTGGCTTTGAATAACCCAGGAACCTCTAAGTTCTTAGGTAGGTTATTATGCCAAGGACTAAATACCACAAGATGTTTCTTGGGTTCATCCCCTGGTCTTTTTTATGTTCCCAGCACAATCATCATGATTATGAGCTTGATTTTACTTCTACATCACCTTGGACAGCTCAGGACTAACCCAAAAAGAAAGGGTTCACACTCTTGGTGTGGACCATGTTGTGTCAGGAATGCTCGGTGTATACTGGGAGCAGAAAACTAAGCAGGACTGGGGCAAGTGCCCAAATTCCAACCTCCAACCCACGCCGTCGAAGGTTCTCACAGTCCATGGCACTGCTTGGGCCCATGGAAATTAGCAGTGTCCTGGCAATGCCTTGGCACAGCTTGGAGGGCAGGACACACCCTCAGCATGGAAGGAGAGTGACAGTTTCAACATGTGACTGGATGCCAGGGCTGGACAAAGGTCTCCAGCATGTTGTGTTTAATGAGTGGATTTAACTCTTTTAACAAGTTTGGGGCAGGGGGGAGAGTGCAGGACCTTTGGCATCCAGCCTGGTGATTTGAACCCACTGGCTGTTGGAGAAAGACATCAGAGAGGTGGGAGCAGGGAGAGAAGGACAGGAAGGGGTCAAGCCGTGGGAAGAAGAGTTGAATTCCGTATTGCTCTCCAGCTTCCATATGGTGTTCGTGGGAACCTCACCCATCACCCCTCAGCATGAGGGTGGGTGTGAAACGGTGTGAGAGTAGTGTGGGAGTACCTGATGGGGAGGGATGGAGTGGGAGAAGACGTGGACAGTGTCCAGGAGAAGGTAAAGAGAGGGAGGGAGAAACTTCTGAGAGGTGGTGATGTGAGAAGGAGGGAATCTGCAGGTCTGAGCTGCAAATGCAGAGCAGCCAAGAGGAGGGGAAAGATTCCAGGGTGGATGGACAAGAAGGAAGAAGAAGATGTGAATGGACCATCCATCTCCATCAAAAGCCCCTGCTGGATGTGCAGGGTCCCTCTGTGAGGGGCACCTCTGTGCCCTCAGAGGTGGTTGAACAGAGCCAGGTGCTGGGCAGGAGGTGCTTTTCAGCCCTCTTTTCATTCTCACTTTATTTTGTTCAGAATGTTCCCACTGATGAGCTGCAGCCTGTGTGCCCCTCCTCTCCCTTGCCCTGGTCATTACTAGAGCCTGATCTCCTGGCATGTTCGCTTGAAGAGCATCTCTGAAGGAGGAATAAACAGGGGGAGAAACCTGGAGAAGGAGGAGCGTGAAAACCAGGCACAAAAAAAAACAAGCATGGGGAGAAGCGGGAGGCGAAGACGATGAAGAGAGAGGGAAAGCAACACAAGTGGGAGGGAGAGTCGCATTTTCCAGGTGGAATGAGAGAACTGCAGGGCTGGGGAGGGGGGGAGGTGGACACAAAGCACACAAAAATTGGTGGTGTGCTTGTTCCAGACAGCACAGGGAGCTGGTTGGCGGCTTTGTTAAGTGTAGGGAGCACTGCTGCCCGTTGCTAAGGTTACCACTTCCAAGGACAAGTTGAAATAACTCCTTACCTTTGTTCTGTGCTGGGTTGTCAATGTTGAAATTCCCGTTCCACACGACAGTCAGCTCCACTGGCAGGCTGTTAATCTCCATCCCTTCGTAGGAATACTGGAAGTGGGAGAGGAAAAACAAAAGAAAACCCTAGACACGGACTTACAAAGTGCCCAGAGGTGGGGAGGGGATGGGACGAGGCAAGGGGTGCTGCTGCATGTGGGGAACAAGAGAAAGGGAGCTGTCAGACACCTTTCCTAGTCACCATCCCCTTCCACAATGCCATGGGATGCTCTCAGAGCTGTGGATCTCAAACCATGCCCCTCTCAACAGCTCTTTCAGCCATTAGGGGAATATTCACAGGATCACAGAATTACAGGTGTGGGTTGGAAGGAACCTTAAAAATCATCCAGTTCCAACCTCCTGCCGTGGGCAGAGACATCTTCCACTAGCCCAGGTTGCTCCAAGCCCTGTCCAACCTGCACTTGGACACTTCCAGGGATGGGGCAGCCACAGCTTCTCTGGGCAACCTGTGCCAGGGCCTCCCCACCAGGAATTCCTTCCTAATATCCCATCGAACCCTGTCTTCCTTCCACTTAAAGCCATTCCCTGCATGTGATAACTCAGAAATCCACCTTCCCGGTGTTGAGAAGAGCTCTGAAATATATTTTGCCAACTCTTAGGTGCACTTTAAGGTGTAAACAATACATTTTGGGTCTGTCATCCAGCTGTACCTCTGCTGTGTAATCCATAGGTACTGAGCATATATATGGGGTTAACTACACTAGTGGTGTTTTGAAGGACTCTTGGAAGTTGAGTGAGGTCTCAGAAATCAGGGAACGGGCACATCGTGGAAAAAAAAGGGGAAAATGGAGGTTCTGTGTAATTATAGACCTGTCAGCCTAACTTGGCTTCCCAGAAAGAAAGTACATCAAATTATTAAACAATCAATTTATAAGCACCTGCGAGATGATAAGGTGATAAAAATCAGCCAGCATAGATTTGTCAAGAACAAATTGTGTCAACCCAATCTAATTTCCTTTTTGACAGGCTTAATGACTTTGTGGATAAAGGGAAAAGCAGCAGATGTCATTTATCTTGATTTCAGTAGAGTATTCACTACTGTCCTACAGGAGATTCCCCATAAACAAACCAGGGAAATATGAACTAAAAGAAGCCACCATAAGGTTTATGCAAAAACTGTCAAAAAAAAAAAAAATAAAAAAAAGAAATCCGATAATTCCATGTCAGGCTGGGAGGGTGTTTCAAAAGGAATTTCGTCCTGGGTCTGGCATTACTCAGTATTTTCACGACTGACCTGGATGATAAGCCACAGATTTCACGAATGACACTGTTCTGGGAGAGGGTGCAGGGTTAAGAGTTCAAAACAAACTTGGCAAATGGGAGAAAAACGGGCCAAAATCGACCGACCGAAATTCAAAGCAGGCAAATAGGGGCTGTTTTTCAGCAGGAGAAATCAATGCAAACAGCTATGAAGTTGGAGTGACTGGCCAGTGCTGCAGGAGAGACTGGGGACCACTGAGGGTCACAAACAGGCTGTGAATCAAAAAATGCCACGTTGCTGCCAAAACCCAAGAAATTCTCACTTGGGGATGGACCGGATAGAGTTTGTCACACGTGTAAACCCCAGGATGCAAACATTTTTCCCTACTCAGAACCAGAAAGGCTTCAGCTGGAGTGAGGAGTATCCAGTTTCCAGCAAATGCGTCTTAAAAAAGGCCATAGAAAACTTCAGAGAGAGTTGGACAGACTTAAACAAACACTTGTCAAGGACAGTCAAGGTTCACAGAGGTGGCCTGAAGGAAGGAAAGGGAAGCTGGTCTCTGGAGGCCCTCTGCACTTGGAGAACTCTCTGACAGTGCTTCTTTTTCAGCTAAATTTTAATTTATCTTCAGCCAGTTCACACAGGGTTCACTCAGCTGCCCCTCAGATCCCACTGCCAACCTCCATCAACAGCTTCCATCCCACACTCCACCAGAAGGCAAAAAGCCCCATAAAGAGAGTTGATTAAAGGACAGAATGGGAACAAAGCAAGAAGGGGAGAAACATTCCATGTCTGCTACTATTACTGAAGGATTTACCCTCCTGAGAGCTGGAATCTCCCACTGCACTGGGATCTATGGTGGGACAAACTCCCCCTTTGAAAGAAAAAGATGTTTTCCCCACTAAAAGATTAAAAATAACTCAGCGAGGTGTCTGGTTTGGTTGGGCACACCTTAGAGAGCAGTAAAGGGTTCCCTACAGCCTAAAGTCTCAATGTCATTTTCCACAGGGATGCCAAAGCTCTGAGCCTTTACAGGACGTTTTTCCTGTATCCATTAATTGCCATATAACGGGCAGTAAATCATAAATAGTTATTTCGGTCCATTACAACAGAGTGAGAGCTGGTTTCACAGTAATTCCTCTTTGGACAAACTAAACACAATTAGCCATTAATCTGCAAAAGCCTGTGATTATGAACTAGTTGTGGGGTATTTATGGGTATAAGCTTTGTGGTTTCCATGGAAGTAAAGAGCAGCCACAGGTTACCCTTTGCATCAGGGCTGTCCCCTCCAGTCTCATTTAGTATTTGCATTTTTATGACACTTTTTGGTGTCACTGCCAGCGAGATACAAGAGGATGCAGAGCTGCTTGGACTCACACCACTGGCTGTTCACAGCTTTTCCAAGCTCGGAGAGAGGATGGGGAGACAGGAGTGGGAAGGAGGGCACCCGAAAAGTAGTGAATAATGAATCTCGTGCCACTCAGCAATGCCTGCTCTGCACAGCACTTTGAAAATGTTGGTTGGGAACGGGAAAGGGGATATACAGAACTCCTGGTCACCCTAAAGTCAGAGGAGTCTTAGGAGGTGCTACGTTCTGCCTCCCCCAGAGCCTCATGGTGTTTTGGGATTTGCAGAATCACAGAATATGCTGAGCTGGAAGGGACCCACAAGGATCACCGAGTCCAACCCTCAGCCCTGCACAGGACCATCCCCAAGTCACACCATGGGCCTGAGAGGATCATCCAAACCCTCCTGGAGCTCTGGCAGCCTTGGGGCTGTGCCCACTGCCCTGGGGAGCCTGGTCAGTGCCCAACCACCCTCTGGGGGAAAAACCTTTTCCTAATATCCAACTGGTCACCACAGAGATCAGTACCTGCCCCTCCTCTGCCCCTCACGAGAAGGCAGAGACCAGGCAGGGCTGCCAAGGGACAGGCAGCTGGAGTCCACCAGAGCCTTTCATCCCACGGAAGATCCCAGTGCCAGCAGCACGGAGTCCAGCTGGGAATTTAGATCTTATCTTGCCTGCAGCACCAGGAGCAAACACATATCACACTTTTTAACTCGGTAGGCTTGATCCAGAACTGGAAACGGATAGGAGGGAATAAGCAAGGGGACCTCCGTGGAAGAGCTCCAAGGATGAAGCCGGGAATGAGGATGCTCCCACTGCCATGATCTGATCAGACGGTTCTCGGGCTGCACAGCAGCGAAATGGAGCGATTTGCAAAGTACCGGCGAGCAAATGCTCCGTCCTCTGCAGACCACAGGAGCTGCTCACTCATTGTGACCCCTCTTCAAAGCCCGCTGAACTCAACAGGAGTCTTTGAAAAGGACTCACTCAGCTGTGACAATAAGACGGAAACGTGTTTCAGGGAAGAAAAAGGGGATGGTGCATCGATCTCCAAGACAGTGGAGCTTCCCAAGTATTCCTGCTGGGAGTGTTCATACCATTAGGGCTTTCCTGGACACCTTCCCTGGAAACAACTGCCTGCAACACGGCAAAACTGCTCAGAAGGTGTAAATCTGACCCTGAAATCTGCCCAATCTGGATCACAATCATGAAAATCAAATCAAAGCACAAAATTATGGGCAATTCAGAGGGCCAAACTGAGAATGTCAAAACGCTGCTAGAAGGAGCTGTTGTAATTCACTTGAACTCCCAAGTGCCTCTTTTTTTTGCCTCTTAAACTCTTTCCTTGTACCAGATACTTCTGCAGTTTGTGCAAATCCATATCCACCCTTGGCCACTTGCTGTGTCCTGCTGGGATGTTGTGTCACGGGGTAAAGCCCTTGGGTAATTTGGCTTGGGCACATTTGGGATGATAAATGAGGAGTGACTTCATGATGTTTCCCCTTTGTACTTTCAGGATGTCCAGCAGCAGGGAAACATCTGCAGACAAACAGCATTTTAGCAGTGTTTTAGGGTTAGTCTGTTTTCCCTGACACCACTTTTGTGATTAAAGCTCAGGCCTGAGGATTGATTTCTGCACCTGGCTCTGCCACCAACTCCTTTTGTGATCCTGTGCAAATCATTTAATCCCTCTCTGCCTCATTTTCCCAGTCATAAACTGTGAGCAGCAGAAAAATTCTTGCTCACAGTCATCCCATCTTCTTGGAGTCTTTGATTCCCAGAGCTGGGACTGAATTTTTGTGTCTGGGTATCACCCAGGCCAACGGAACCCGTGTCACGACTGGGGTTTCTCTGTGAGATTTGAATGTAGACATATAATAATAATAATAATGCATCATAATAATTGAAAGGTAGATGTGAAAGGGTGGCATTTCTGCAAGGGCTTGGAACCAGATGATCTTCAGGATCCCTTCCAACCCAAACCACTCCATAGTTCTACAACTCACAGCCCTGTGCTTGTGTTTTGGCCACCCATAACTGTGTTTTCCCATGATTTCTGTGAACAGCTCCTCATCTTTTTCCCAGCTCTGCTTTTTACCGGGTTTTTTTTTATCACTTGCTCCTCGGTGAGCCACGCCACAGAGTCAAATGCCACTGAGATCCCTGGCTGAAGTGCAATGATGTGACAAATAGAACATCCTTGCTTTCCTATCCCTAAGTCACACAGAGCTTTCAGCTCGGGTCTCGCGACACACAGACCTGTGAAGGACTTGAGACAAATTATCGGCAGGGATTTTGCTGCCAGGAATCAGTGCGCGCTCCCTGCGTGTGCCAAGGCCAGGGGTGGGCAGGCTCACACCACCCAAGGGTATGGGATTAGCCATTGAAGCAAGGGAATGGCAATAATCATGGCATGCTCAGGTGGGTCATCCCTCGCCCATATCCCTCTTCCTCGTGCCAAAGGCTGATAATACTGGGCTGATTGCAAGTGCCTGGGGCTCCCACTGTTTCCCACTGGGAAGATTGCTCTCTGCCCTGACGCATCCAGCAGTTTCAGCCCTTCCTGCTGACAATTTTACTTACTTATTTATATGTCTCCTTAGCCCCCCTCCCTTTTCATTTCCGCCCATCACTCCGTGTCCAGGCTGTTGGCAGAGCTATCACAAGTGCAATAAGGATTGGCAGGTAGGGCATCTCTGAGTGATAATTGCATGCCTTGGGTGGTGTGACAGGGGACAAAGCCCGGAGCTGAGAGCCTCAAACCACATGACAAGAACAATAATTGTCCTGAATTGCGCTGCCTGCGGTGACTTATTGCTGTTATCAAATGAAACATCTCCAGGAAAGACAGGGAGAGGGGCAGACCAGGGACCATCAGAGCTGGGTATGACATTCCTGGCACCCCATGAGATAGGCTGGTCCCACCTGGGTGTCCTTAGAGCACCCTTAAACCGAAGTTGGAGCCACTTAGAAAAGTGCCTGCTTAAGATGGTTCTGATCCTTGGTGTAAACCTTGAGGGATCAGGAAATGCAAGGCAAGAGTTAAGGCCTGTCCCTGATTCTATCCTGTGTGAAAGCAGGAAAAAATCCTGCATTTTGCAGAAGTTATTGCTGAGCTCACTGGTGCCTAATGTGTGATGGGAGGGGGTAGATCCTGAGGTTTAGGATGGAAAACAAGGCAAGAGCGATTGCTTGGTCTAACGTGCACCACCAACAGATCTGCTGGCAGGACAGCATCCCTTCAGGGACACACCATCACAGCACATCCTCCCACCCTCCTTTGGACCTTCTCCAAGCCTGCAATGCAGGTGCTACATTCAGTGCCTCCTCCAGCAACTGTGCTGAGTAAAAAGCTCTGCCGAAGGGGGTTGATTCAATTTGCAAACAAGCTCACTCGGCTGTTTCTAAAGCCAGGTGACCCCCGGAGCAGAGGCTCATTGTGTCACTGTGGCTCCAGGCTGAATGCTAATTCTGGCAGGGAAGGCAATAATCATGATGGAGACATATCTCCAGCACTCCTTCCCTATTGTCTGTGTCCTCTGCCACCTGCTCAAACAGCCAGGGCTTCTCTGTTCCCTTTTTGTAGCTGTGTGAATGTTGCTTTCTTTTGTCTGGCTCTTCCTTTCGACATCTCTTTCTCTCAGTGTCTGGCAAATTCAGAGCAACAATGAAATAACATTTCTCAGAAATAAAATAAAATTTTAAAAAAAAGAAAAAAGAACTCAAATCAGAGTCAAAGCACCTTCAAAAGAAAAGGGGAGAAAAGGAAAGAAAAGGGAAGCAAAGAGAAGGAAGAGGAGGAAAGCGAGGGAGAGGGAAAGGGGAGGGCAGAGGGAAAGGGAGAGGAGGCAGAAAACAGCACAGAAAAGAGTTGATTTTATTCCCAAATGAGCCTCTCTTCCTGGAGAAGAAACAGATCCACTTGAGCCACCACCAAACAGCGGACAAGCATCCTGCAGACAACACACAGCACGGAGGTCACAGAGTGCCAGTGCCTTGGCATCAACCCTGAGGCACAGCCCTGCCACCCTCTGCAGCTCTGGCACAGCCTGCAATGTTCTGGAGCAGGAAAACAGACACTAAAATCAAAATGGTGCAGTCACAGCACTCAGGCATTCCATGAGGAAATCCAGCTGGGGACTCGTGGAACCCCACTTCTCCACTCCTAGGCACTGGCAGCTTCTTGGAGAGGGGAGTTGGTGTGGGAATGGTAACCATTGCCTCTCAAAACCAGAGACATTTCTTGGGTACCACAGAAGCTGAGACTGGCTGAAGTTAATCTCCTGCTCAGCCCAACTATGCTTAAAATCATCCTGAGATAATTCATGCTAATGCCTATGTGTGCCAGAGAATTCCTGACTCTAGAGGGTCTTTAAAGGTCTCTCTTTCTTGCTAAGGCTCTTTGGACAGATATGTAATCTCCACCCAAGTCCATATAACAATCCTTTTTTTCACCATTGTAAAAGAAAATACTTTTTAAAAAAGCGAAATACCTTCTTAACTTCTCAGACCCGCCTATTTCTGTGCAACCTCAAACCTGGGAGCCCACAGGTCATTAACCAGTAATGAAAATCAGGAGGAGGGAGGGAGAGGGGCAAAGAAACGAATAAAATAGCCTCATTGGGAAGTTGATTGTTTGCAAATGGTCGTAAAATGTGTGAACTGCCTGCGATGTTCAGCTGGTGCCTAATGCAGCAGAATATGTTGTGACAAGCAGTGCCCAGCGTGGAGTGGCAGAGCTGAGGTGAAGTGGCTAAAACCTGTAATTAGCTCTTTGACTAATAAATCATCTCGTAGTGGCAGCAGCGAAAGTGACTCAAATGCACCTCTTGGAGAAATGAACCTCATGGAGAAGACTCTGGAGAAGTAGAGACCACTACTGCAGGTAGGAAGAGCTCCTGGCAGATGACTGATTTGTGCCCAGAACTGGCATGGCTGTGGTGACTCACACAAGCCCTGGGAGGGGGGTCACCGGTCCTGCACTGCAGATGGGAAGTGGAGGTGGGCAGAGGGAAAAAGGGACTCTCCAAAGGGCATGTGGTGAGTCGGTGACTGCAGGAAGGTCTGACTCAACCTAGGGCCAGGTTGGACGGGGCTTTGAGCTGCCTGGTCTAGTGGAAGGTGACCCTGCCCATGGCAGGGGGCTGGAATGAGGTGATTTTTAAGGTCTCTTCCAACCCAAACCATTCTGTGATCTCCTCACCTGTCTTTTGACCCATCCCATCAGGCTGTTTATGTGGGGTTTTGTAGGTCCCATCACCAAACCCCTACAAAATAACCTAAACTCTCCATCTGGAAACCCTTTTGATGGCACTGTGAGGATGTGAGCAGGTTAGTGATGCCTTACGGGTCATGGCTAAGGTGCTCCAGCATGGCCAAATATCGGGATCCAGGGCTCCAGGGCCAGGAGCAACTACTGTGTGGTGACACCAGCCAGGCTGATGAGCAAAAGGGGCAGTTTTCAACCTACCAGACAACCTTTCCTTGACTGTGGTTGGAATCATGGAATCACAGAGGCTGGAAAAGACCTCCCAGATCATCAAGTCCCACCTTTGACCAAATACCCCCATGCCCACTAAACCACAGCACCAAGTGCTATGTTTACACATCTTTTGAACACTTCCAGGGATGGTGACTCCACCACTTCCCTGGACAGCATGTTCTGATGCTTAACCACTCTTTCAGTGAAGAAATTTTCCCTGGTATCCAACCTGAACCTCCCCAGCACAACTTGAGGCCATTTCCCCTGTCCTATTGCTTGTTGTCTGGGAGAAGACACCGACCCCCACGTGGCTACACCCTCTTTTCAGGGGATTATAGAGAGCAATAAAGCATCCTTTGAGCCTTTTCTCTAGATTAAACAGCTCCAGTACCCTCAATAAGGTAAAAAGGGCTGTGACACCACCCCAGATCCCACTGGGACAGTGCTATGGGAACTTTTGATCCTGTGTGGCCCCTGCACCCTCTCCCAAGCCCATAGGGCTCGCTCACCGAAGTGTTCTGGCACTGCACACTGGAGCTGTTGAACCTCAGGGCTGGCACCCTCTGCTCAGTGCCCTGGATGTTCAGGATGCACTCATAGCCCCTCTGGCCCGACTGAGGCTGGGGCAGGTTCTTGGCCTTCAGCGTGATGGGTTTGATCACTTCCACCGGCACCAGGATCTTCTCAGCCTGCAGCAGCTGGGGACAGTCCTGGGGAGAGAGCAGACAGCACACCACGTCAGCACATGGGTTTCCCAGCCCCAGGTGGAGCCCTCTGATGCTTCTCAGCCTTCTCACTTTGCCTGATTGCAAACCCTTCGCAGCTCCCTGGACCTCGGTCCGTTACAGGGGATTCGAGGAGTGTTACAGGGAAGGCTCAGATAAACAGGAGAGGAAGGGTTTCTTTTACAGACCATCCCTTCCTATCTCCTACACCGCAGACTTTCAGCCTTCAGGACCCAGGGAAGCCGCCTCTGGTGCTTTTTAATACCTGCTCTGTTATTCAGGTAATGGAAAAGGAAACATGTCCCCTCCACGGGTTTAGTCCAGTCACAATGCCATGATAGAAGAGAATAAAGCCAAAACCTGAGCATAATTCCTTGCTTCCCTACTCCATTATATAAAAGGCAGAACTCCAGCCAGCTCCAGCAAGATGCGTTGCAGCCTATGGAGTCAGGGATGTTAAAAAGAGAGTTTATTTTGGCGTAGAGGAGGACACAATATTTATTACAGGTAGATCCATCTCTCAAGAAACAGCTGTTACACAATGTGTGGAGATCCCTGGGAAAGGCTCACCAAAGGAGCAATGCCAAGTGGATGCTGTTAATCTGGTGCCTCTGGGTGGGTCCCTCACATAGGTAGAGGTCTGGGCACCCAAACGTGCCACGCAGGAGGCTGCCCTCAAAGTGTCATTAATTTGCACAGCTTTAGAGTGGCCGTGTGCTGCTTCTTCACAGCACAGTCAGACAAGCTGTCACGTCCATGGATTCTAGGAAGCTACCACATCTTTAGGAAACTACTGCAGCCTTTTCCTGGCTAATCCAAGGCCACTTGATATAAAATGGGATCCCTTAAATAAACCACTGCAACAGGCTACAAAGCAAAAGCACAGACCACACTCCCTGTGCGTGCCTGTCTCCCCTAGTGATTCTTTTCAATTCCCAAGGTCAAGTCTGTCCCCTCCTTCTCTCCTCTGCACTGCATTTGGCATGTTGTTGGCTCTCTGTAGAGAGCTCCAGTATCATGATGGTGTAGCCACCCTGCCCAGTCCAGAGAGCAACATCATTTCAGCCTGTCCTGCCCAACATTAAAGCCAGGCCCAGTTGGGGCCAGCAGAGACAGGGAACTTACTTAGAGAGGTGCAACCTTAATCTGTAGGGGTGGGCAAAAGGAAAATGACTGATTCAGGGGAGAAAAGGAGGGAAAAGAACTGAAAGGTTCAAAAGTGGAATTTATGGCTTACTGAGAGCCTGGGAGCTTGTTAGAGCAGATGGTGGGAGCATCTTACTGAAGCAAACAGCTTAGGGAGATAAAGAAATGGATTAGACATGTAACATCTGCAGTTACATCAACCACGAGCAGAATCACAAGAGCCAGCAGTCATGACATTGCACGTGTGACTTGATCCAGGGGCAGGAGGAAAATCCAGTAACCACCCAGTGCATCCCTGCAGTGAGGTCGAGAAGCCGTCCTCAGTCCCAAAGAGGGTCTGTCTGTCCCGGTGGGGATGCCAGGTGGAAAAGTCCTTCAGGGCCACATCATTTCCCATCTGCACTTGGAGGCTGAGAGCTACTGGTGGGCTCCAGTTGGCCTTGCCCAGGTTGGCACCAGAACCTGGACAGGCAAGGAAAGTCACTGGAGCTGGGCGGAGCTGAAGCATCTTGGGTCCAGTGGCCATTTTTCCCCTAAACTCACACTAGGCCTGGCTTGATACCTGCTACCAAGGACTGAGGCTTAACAGGCCATCAGGTTAACCTGGATGGAAGGTGTAAGCGTTGGAGGTGGAGAGGAAAGCCCACGGGTTACTGCAGTTCAGTGATGAACTTCACCACTGTGACTCTCTGCACTTGGGGGGGTTGAGGATCAAGTGCTTGAGGGGCTACACCCTGTTCCAACACTCCCTTCTCTCGCTGTTGTTCTGCCCTGGGATGAAACATCTCCAGGCAGTCACTAATGCTCTAACACAACAGTTAAACTGCCAGAGGAGTGGTTTTTTTTTATTAAAGAGCAAGGCTTTACCATCTAGAAAGTCTTCCCAACATTGAGTTCAATGGTCCTACACACCAGCATTAAGGATAAATGCAGCATTAGAAAATGAGGTATGATCTCTAACTCTGCGTGATTTAGACCTATAAAAACCCAGAGGGCAGGGGAAGAAGGTGGTCTAGGCCATATTAAAGCAAGAGAGAGAGTTTCCAGTGCTGATCACACCAGCAGATACCACATGTAAACACTATTTGGAACTAAATGGTTTCAACATTCCCTGCCCCTTCGCCGTCACCTGCCCAACATGTCCTGGGGCTTCTGCATCTGCTCCCTCTCTTTCTCCTGGCAGAGGAAAAGACCTTGGCAGCATCCTCTCCATTTTTTTTCCTCCCCAGCCACAGGAGTTGAGAGAGAGATGCACTGGCAGAGGGAATCAGTGGGACAGGAGGATGGGAAAGCCGTATCTGCCGCTGAGCAGCCGTTTCCCAAGAGTGGGCATTTCGCTTGATGTCTGTCAAACAGCAAAGCCTCTGATGGGAGCTGGAGGATGGAGGCTGGAGATAGTCCACCCTGTTACCTGCAGGCCAATCCCAGCTCTTCAGCCTGGTCTTTCTTGTGGAGCTTTATCCCGTCCCCCTCCACCACTGGTGCTGTAACCTTTCCGATAACACTTGTTTCAAGTTCATTAACAAGCCGTGATTGAGGCAGCCCCAAAACAGGATTCGTTTGCATATAAAAAGCTTTGCAGTGCTGTGAGGAAGTTCATTATAGATAATTGAAGAGGCAAGCGCCATAAAGAGGAAATCCTCCCAATGTGGCTTTATCTGATTGACCTAATGTGCTTTCTAATTGAAACGGGGAGGGGAAGAGGCAATTTCATTGGGTGTTGTGCTGCATAAAACCTCAGAGCTTGGTCCAGGCTCTGGGTTCAGATTCACACAGAACTCATTTTGCAGCCTGTGACAAGCTTTAGGTGCCTGGCCAGGTTTGGTTTTTGAGGGGAAAACATCAAGCTGCTCAGAGCAGACCCAAGCAGAAGGGTCCTTAAAAAAGAGTGATCGTGGGTATTTTACGGTGGAGGCACTTTCTCTGCACCCTTCTCCTCTGCAGAGGACATCACCTAGGCTGGAAAAGTACGATTTTCACATGGTGTAGAGGAAATAAAAATACACTGCCAACAACTGCACCAAAGAAGGGCACAAACCCACCCCTTTTGCCTTTGGTATAAAATAAATTCAGCTTTTTGCCTGACTCTAAGGGCAGCTGGTTCAGAATCCAGAGGATCGTTGTTGATTCATTTTGTGTGTGCAGCTTCATTCTACTCCTTAAATGCTTTCAAATGAGTCAGACCATTTAAAATAATATCCCCCACCCTTGCCAATTACTCCATCAGCAGCAATACACACCTCACATCACCAAAATTTTGCCAATTACCAAGTCAGGGAGCTTTTGCAGTGAAAACACTGCAGGAAATGGGCTGAACTCATTGGGTCGATGGTAGTTTAATTTTCTTTATTTATAACTCCTCACAGAGTGGCTGCGAATGCGTTTAGTTGTAGCTTGCAGAAACAATAAAAGTCTCAGAAATATGAGAACCTTTTCTCTCCCATATGTGTTATGGCCTCCATCACAAAACCTGAGTGAGTCCCCAGTGAGAGCCATCAGGAGGATTCTGCTAAAGAGAACGACAGAAAAAACCTCTCTGAGGCCGTGTGGTCTTAGCCCTGAACTAATTAGTTGGGTTCCTTTATGGTGCTTTATACATCTAGAGTTGTGATTTCATGGAAATTTCATCCTGCTTTTTCCCAGTATAAGCTGGAGACTGACCAGATGCTCTGAGTTATCATCCTCTCTTAGGAATGAGGCATGTAGGGATCTTTCACAGCCTTGTGATGCTACCTGGGTTTTATTCCAAACCACTGTATTTTGTACAGTTTCATTCTCTGTTACGGGTTTATGGGCAGATCTGAAGGGTCATCGAAGTGTTTTCCAATTCCCAAAAGACAACGGGTTTTATCTACTTTGAATGGTAGACATTCCACATGGGAACAGGTAAAACATCCACAAAGGTTTAATACAATGACCCATCCACCCATCAGCTGTCTCCACCTTACACTGCTGTCCCACTTCACTCGACGTCACTTGCGCATCTCTCCTCACACAGAGCATCCAGGTGAGGGAATCTTTCCAGCTTTTCCCTCATGCTGGCTCCTCGTGATCCCTGGTAGCATTGGCTGGATCTCCACTTAGAGCTCACTTATCACTGACTCCATTGGAGGAATCTCTGGCGAGATAAACTCAGCCCTTGGCAGTGGAATTTCACCCTTCCTTTCCCAGAAGAGTAGGAGCCACCTCCATTCAGGCCCAGACACAGCCACCACCACCAATTCCTTCATTTACTCATCTCAAAGCATCCAGTTCCCTTTCTCTTCTGCCATTAAATCCATTTCTTCACCCTCAGCTTTAGGGGATTTTTTTTTTAAGAGATTCTTTCCAATATCCCTCCTCTACCCACCATCTTTGTGCCTTCTCCAAGCCGTCTTGCCCGGAACGAACGTGACCATAACGTGAATCTAAGTGGGGAGCAAAATTTACTCACTCAAGACCTTTGGGGCCCCACAAGAAATGAAACTCAGATTGTTATTTACTCACATATCACATAAATAAATACATCCTTTGTTCATCTCCTCTGCTGAAATGCAATGTTCTGTTTTTCCCTGTGTTCCCTGCGGCTTTCTCACCCGCCCACACTGTGCTGTAATCAAGTCAAGAGGGTAAGAGTTGAGAGCCAGGGATTGGGTATTTCTAAAGATATCTAGACCACAGCATCTGGATGCTCTGTAAATTAGATTAGATTAGAAAACATCATGACAAACACAGAACAAGGAAAGAGAAAGAAAAGGAAGGGAAGGAATGAGAAAAAAGGAGGGGGAAACCAGGCAAAAAACAGGCGAAAAAGAGGCAAAAATCCCCCAACCTTTCACTGACTTCAGAGAAATCAGATTTCACCTGGATAAAAAGCAGGAAAACAGCAAGTTCACAAATGAGAGGCAGCGGGGACTGCCTGGAATATGTTGCCTGAACTTCTCTCTCACACCTCCACACAGTCACCCGGGGTCACCACCCGAGGTTCGTGCAGCAGCTCCCCTGTTCTGCTGCACGCGGAGGCCTTCAGGCTCCAGGGCTGACAAGCTGGTTCCTTTGATGAATCACTTTTGAACTCCTGCACAGCTTCCCAGACCCTGGATAATCTGGAGAAGGAAGCATCAAGGAGCTCAGCAATCCCAGTGAGGGAGGGGAAGGGGTGACTTACAGACCACGCTGTGTTTACATTATTACACCACTAATTCTTAACATCATAAAAATTATATTTAAAATTTACACAAACAGTGCCGGGGAACGTTATTATGTTATAAAGTGGAATCAGGTCAATGCCTTGTAGGCAGGATTCCAAGCTCCATAAATTTCTGGATATACTTCCCCCAAATTTACATCGGCACCAGCAGCAATCAAACCAGCTCCAAAAAAATAAAGAAAAAAGCTCACCCGGTCAAAAAATTTTTTAATGCACCATATATTTTATCTGTACTTCCTAAGTTTACAGTGTTGTTAGTTTGATTGATGGTGTGCTTATTTATTGGCACAGCAAAAGTAATAATACATGAGGAAAACGCTCAGAACTTTAAAGGCAACTGATGAGGAGAAAGCAACAGGATTTATGGGAAGTGTAAACATCTGCAGAGACAACAAAGGAATAATTGAGTCCTTGCATCTCTGTCACTTCTGGTGGCTCCTTTCTAGTTAAGAGTCTCCCAAGCACTCAGGAGCAAATTCCAGCTGTCTTCTGGCAGATATTGCAAGGGATTCTGGTGCCTGGGAAAATGTGGCTGGTGCTCTGTGTAGGGAAGAGATGTGGCCCTGTTTGAGCTCTGTGCACTCTGCTGGTTACACCCTTGGACCTGCACAGGACCATCCCCAAGGGTCACACATGGGCCTGAGAGGATCATCCAAACCCTCCTGGAGCTCTGGCAGCCTTGGTGCTGTGCCCACTGCCCTGGGGAGCCTGGTCAGTGCCCAACCACCCTCTGGGGGAAGAACCTTGTCCTGAGATCCAACCTGACCCTGCCCTGACACAACTCCAGGCCGTTTCCTGGGGTCTTGTCCTTGGTCCCCACAGAGCAGAGGTCAGTGCCTGCCCCTCATTTGCTCCTCATGAGGAAGCTGATGATCCTTGTGGGTCCCTTCCAACTCAGTGTATCCTGTGATTCTGTGATTTCAGTGCTGGCTCGCCCAGATCAGTGCACAGATATCACAGCTGGAGGGAGGGAGACCCTCTCCATCATGGAATGGTTTGGGTTGGAAGGGACCTTAAAGATCATTGTGTTCCAACCCCCTGCCATGGGCAGGGACACCTTCCACTATCCCAGGTTGCTCCAAGTCCCATCCAACCTGGCCTTGGACATTTCCAGGGATACAAGGGCAGCCACAGATTCTCTGGGAAACCTGTGCCAGTGGAGACCTCGCCACGGATGGATAGCAGATCATCAGTTCAGCTGCCAGAGCCTCTTGGCTTCCTGGCCTCAGCGCTGTGAAGGCTGGAGAGCGATGAGTGGTGCTGGTACCCTGGAAGAGGGTACTTTAAAGCAGGAGCTAAATGGAGATAACCAACCTCCTTTCCCATGGATCCCTGCCAAATCCTGCTGATTGGGAGCAAAGTGACTCCCCCAAGGCCATGCAGACAGTGCTGGGAAATGACCCAGGTCTGTTGAGAGCTTGATCCAACCCAGGACTATTCTGCCTCTGAAGTCAGTCCACACATCTATGCTGATGAACATTAATGATTTTGCCCTCCTTTAATTCTTTATTAATAGAGTCTTTCTTAGCCGGTCCATTATTTCACAAGGATCAAGGTCAGGCTGCCATAATTATCCAAGAGCCACATTTATCCTTTTTAAATAGAGACACAACATTAGCTTTTTCTCAGCCCTTTGCTGCTTTGACACACTCTCAGAAGGAAAAGTAATGATCCAGAGAGCAGGAGCCTTCTGGTCACTGGATGAGGGGAGTGGACTAATGACAAAAATAGTAGATGGTTTTGTCACGAGGTCCATCTGCTCACCAGAAAGGGGCTGCTGGAGACATGTGAACAGTCTCAATTCTGGTGTTTCCTGAGTTTGGAAATAATAAGAAATATGATCATGTGCATTGAAGAAGGTGGTGTATGTTCAAGGGACAAGATAACCATGTATTTACTTGGAAGAAGTCTGTCATTTGTTAAAGGAAAACCCTGGTAAAGTAAGACAGTCCTTCTGAATAACACACATGGAAAAATGGGTTGTGCAAAGCTGTGGAAAGCACAGGCAGCTTGTAAAGCAGTAATTAATTTCTTCTCCAGTTATGGTTATTTAAATCTGCACTCTTCATAGCCAGCCTTCTGTCCTTCTGTAAGGACTTCATCTGAAGTTCACAAGACCTTCCAATGTGTATTGTCCCTGCCCACAGTAGAGGGTTTGGAACTTGGTGATGTCTAAGGTCCCTTCCAACTCAAATCATTGTATTATTTTTTGATGTCACTGCACGTCTCTGCCGGGCACGCCAGCAGCCCAGTGAAGCTGAAAAGTTTGAGCATTGACATAATATCCCTTTCTGCTCATCCATGCAGGTACCACTGACATGGACATGTCACTCCCCAACAAAATTTACTATTAATCTGTGTCAAAAAACAGGTTTTGCACGAGTAAAGGACATGATCCAACTAAGACTTGCTCAGAAGTGAGCGGGATTCCCATGGCAACACTCTCACATGGGGATTTCTGGCGTCTAACAAGGGCTGAGCCCAAGCTGTAGCGCTTTCTCCCTAAGAGAGGACAGAAAGTCTATTCCTCCTCTAAAGCTGCCCAGTTTTACAAAGCTAGTAGGAACTTGAGGCCTTTGAGAGCTCCAGACTTTGGCCCAACTAGGCCAGGAACTCCCAATGAGTTCAGACGTGAACAGAGGAGATGGAGGAACAGCTGGACCGGAGGTTGCACACACAGACCATGTTGACACAAACCCACTTCCTTCAGAAACCAGGACAGAAGCCCAGAGGGTCATCAGACCTTGGCTTCCACAGTGGGAAGCTCAGGACCGCGATATCATGGCTCTTGTCTTCCTTCCCCTCACCAAGAGCCATGACAGCAGGAGATAACACCCAAGCCAAAGCAAATGGACTCAAGGCAGGGAAGGAGGGTCTGGGCTCAGCCTCCTGGAGATGCCCCAAGCACGGCAGGAGAAACATTCCAGCCTCACCTCTTATCTGCAACTTCAGCATCCTGAGAATGTTTCTCCTTGGCCAGGCCCCAAAACCTCACATGTCCCAAAGCAGTGAATGCAGCTGATGCTACAATGGAGAAAAGCAAAATCTTTTGGCTTCAGAGCCAAGACATCTCCCTGGACTAAGTCTGAATGGGGAATTGTCTTTCCTCCCTCACACTGCAGGGTGCCAGACTGATCTTAGCAGTCCTGACAGATGTCCAGAGAGCCAGAAAACCCTGTAGCTACTTGAGGCATGACAATGGCATTGCACTGAGCTGGGCTATCAAAACAACATAAGCTCTTGCCGATGTTTTTCCAAGGATGCTTTGTTGGCGGGGACAGATGAAGATCACCTGGTTGCATTCTGAGATCCCTCTGTCCTGTGGGATAAACAATCTTGCATTACAAAGATGAGCAGCCCAACTGTTACGAAAAACATTTAGCAGGGACATGGTATTGAGTGTCAGATGCTTCTCACATCTCTCTTCCAACTAATCTCCCTGAGTTGCTTCTGGAAATCACACGAACAGGTCCTTGATTAGTCACCCACAAGGTGGCTGGAAAGGCAGAGAAAACAAGTTGTGTATTAAGGTAGGATGAACTGCCCTCAGGGAGGCCTTTTCCCATCATTTCTAAGTTCCTGTTGTGATTTGGTTGGAGATGTTGTGCACCAAGACAGATTTCCTGCAGATCCACTATGGTAAAAATCAGAAATAGATTAGCTATTACATATTAGATAGATGAGACAGATTGGATATTAGGAAGTAATTCCTGGCTGTGAGGGTGGGGAGGTCCTGGCACAGGTGGCCCAGAGAAGCTGTGGCTGCCCCTAGATCCCTGGAAGTGTCCAAGGCCAGGTTGGATGGGGCTTGAAGCAACCTGGGATAGTGGAACGTGTCCCTGCCCATGGCAGGGGGGTGGAACTGGATCTTTAAGGTCCCTTCCAACCAAACCATCTACGAATCCATGAAAATCTGCAGACAATGAACAAGTTACCAGCCTTTTCCCCTGCCAGCTGGGTGACTGCAGGGCAAAATGGCTCAGAGATGACAAAAGGTACCCAAAAATAACAGAAGCAGCCACTTCACACGCATCCTTTTCTTCACCTCAGTGCAAGTCACCATGACTTGCAAACAACAGCAAATTATCTAATTTGTTTGTACATGCTCAAAGACTTCTTATGAGCAGCCCCTACTGAGAGATCACGGCTCCAGGAACCAAGTATTGTACAAGCACCTATTAACTGAAAGTGTTTACCCAAATCAGAAGGTGTGAGGGAATCAGGGGCACAGAAAGGTGAACATGTCCAAGTAATTCAATCAGAAATATAACTCTCATCTGCTGAAATAAAGCCTGTGGCTCATCAGTGGCTCTGAGCAGTATTTTCATGCTCTAACAGGACTCCATGAACAAGGCGAAAGCTTTCTGCCCAGCCTCCAATTTCTGTGTTTAATTTCCTCTCCTGATTATCTGAAGCACCCCCTCTGACGAGGATGTACCCACTACAGGACACGTCTTTTCTTGGAAAAGGGCTGTGAGGGTGGATCAGAGCTGAAATGCCACAGCCTGGAATGCCAAAGCACCAGGAGCCCTGAGACACAGCTGGATCCACACTGCCAGCTCTAGCCTCCCCACAGATCACCCCTACCTCCCCCTGGACAGGATGCCAACCAGACTGAACCCCTTCACTCGTGCTTGGAAACCCTTGTAAGAGCAAAACAGACGATAAACACCAACCCCTCGTGCTGCTCAAAAGCAGGTGGCACAAAATGTGTGCATCCCTCCACCGTATCCCATCTGCACAGGGTGGCTGCTGGTCCCCCTGCCTGCTCACAGCACTTGAAGGCAGCAGGTTGCCTGCAGTTGCCATGGAAACCTCACACCTCACACCCTCCCCTCGATGACAAGACAGGTGCCAGGAGGAGTGAGTGGATAATTGAAAGCCGGGAAGGAATGGGAGCTCTGGAATTGGCCTCGCTGCAGCTGTCATTGCAGTCCCTGAGAAAAGAGAGGGGCATTCATTTGAGCAGAGATGGGTTTTCTCCTCTCCCCATGCTGCTGCTTCCAGCAGAAGCCTCTCTAGATGGGTTAAGTGAAGCTGGAAACGGGAGAGGGATGGAAACCGAGCAGTTGCCACAGCAACAGCTGAAGATGCATCACCAGAAGGTTTGTTGTTGCAAAGGGAGCAAGGAGTTGGCCGTGCTCACCCCATGGCCCAGCAGGTCCTCTGCCCCCTCCCCAGGGCAGCCACCCAGCTCACTGGGGAGCATTTTGGGAGGAGGTGAGCACCGTGCCTTCCTTCTACACCTTAAAAAGAGGACAAAACGGGACATTTGGACTGTGTTTTGAGACCTGAAGGCGAAGTCCTTCCTGAGTCACAGAGGGATGTACCAGCAGTGCTGAGTTTACTACAGACAAAGTCCATGATGAGGAGACGTGAGCATTAATACAAAGAAGAGGATAGGATAGGATAGGATAGGATAGGATAGGATAGGATAGGATAGGATAGGATAGGATAGAAGTAGGATATGGTAGAAGTAAAATAGGATAGAAGTAGGATAGGATAGGACAGGACAATAGGATAGAATAGGCTAGGCTAGACTAGACTAGAATAGAATGGAACAGAAGTAGAATAGGAGTAGGATAGGATAGAAGCAGAGCAGGATAGAAGTAGGATAGGATAGGGCAGTAGGAAAGAATAGACTAGAATAGAATAGAATGGAACAGAAGTAGGATAGGATAGAAGTAAAATAGGATAGGATAGGATAGGATAGGATAGGATAGGATAGGATAGGATAGGATAGGATAGAAGTAGAATAGATTATGTTCAGCTCAAAGGGCACCTAGAGCAACCATCCAGTCCACCTGCCTGACCACTTCAGCCTGACTAACAGTTAAGGCTTGTTATTAAGGACATTATCCAGCCGCTCCTTAGATGTCTGTCAGTTCATGCTGAGTTGTCATCATTACTCTCTGCCTGCTTTTTTCCCCTTCCTTCTTCCCTGTTTTCCAAAAAAAACCCCATTCCCAAGAAGGACAAGCAGCTGGATAGAGCTAAACTACCGCACACCACTGCAGAGGCCACTGGTAGAGCTTTTAGTTCAGCACAAGGCACGAGCAAACACTGGGCAAAGCATGCTCTGCTCCTCAGCAGCTGCTTCCAGGATGCTGCTCACAAGGCTTTCTATCTCTTTTGACAAATGAATATTTGAAGCAGTTGTTTCTTTTATGTGGGCTTTGCTGTCATTAGCACGTACAACTCGACATAAAACACTCTGGTGCGAGATCTTTTCTTCTGTTCTCTTTTTAGGCAGCAGATGAAAATCCTTTTAATAAAAAAGGCTGTTTGGGGGAGGAAGGAAAACACATGCACACACAAATCGGCTGAGAAGGGAGAGATGAAAACCTCCTTCAAGGTAATTAAATGATTATGTATCTGTTAAAGCCAGTGAATAATAGATTTGTTATCTAGGCTTGCTTTTGGCTTTTGCCATTTGTTTCCTCCTCTTCTTCCCCTACATAAAGCTAAAATCCTTGCAAGGCCTGGAACAAGATAGTGTTCATCTTAGAGAAAAAGGCACAACAAAAAGATTTAATCGTTTGTCCCATCAAATCAAGTAGGATACTCCAGCATCCCATCCTTGGACAGAAACAGTGATGAAGTGAAAACTATCCCCTCGGATCAGAGCAGATCTGTACAAAGATGAGATGGACAATGCAAATCAGGAGAGACAGGAGCTGTTTCTACAGCTTCTGTCCCACTGGAGACCCTCAGATCAATTGTTTTCCACTTCCTTGTCTCAGTTTCCCTCCAAAAAATTTGTTGACTGTCATGCCCATTTCCAGAAGAAAATGACTGAGCTCTCTTACATGGTGATTGTGACAGGTAAGTCAGGGTTGATTTCACAGTGTGCTGATCTGGTTTGTGCTCAGACTTTAAGCCTGCACTGGGACTTTAGTTATGGTCAGCAACAAATGTCAAAAGCAGAGACAGGATGGCCAAGAAAAAAAACCCAGAAACTCAGCCCACTCCCTTTTATATTAGACTAATTCTCTCCACTTTTGCCATCAGCTCTCTGGGAAAAACAACAACAGCAACAACAACAATCCACTTCAGTATTAAAATGCCCTTTTGTCCTCGCGGTTTCCCTTCCTGCCCTCAGTAATGATAACATCAGCTCCCCTTTATAAAGCAAGAAGTCACTCAGTGTATTTCAAGCCAGTGGGTTTGGTTTTTGAAAACCTGCTGTAAAGGGAAATTACACGCCAAGGTGAAGCATTTCTGCCACAAATCATCCAGAGACTTTGTCAACCCCGTGTGATTAAGATCAGTGCCATAATCATAAATACTCTTGCTTTATGACCACGCTGGAGTTCTTCACCGGAGCAAACATGGGCTTTCCCAAGGCTCTCAGACTAGTTGATCCAGATCTATCACAGGCAGAACTGATCCACCTGACAAATGACAGGAAAAAAAATCCTGTCTCCATGTTGATCGTGAGGGATGTGCCTTTTCTGTCCTTTCTCTGTCTCTGGTTGTTCTGCCAGGTGGGGCTGGCTGATCCCAGCCATCCATGATGCAATTCAAAGGCTCCCCTTGGATGGCAGATCACGGGCTCCACAGACACAAATAGCATTTTGCCTTCTGGACAATGTGGGTCATGGCCAAAGCCTTTCTGCTGTCCCACTGGATCAGCCTCAAATTCATCCAGCATTCTAAATTAATCAGCAACTCACACTAAAATTAAAGTAAGTAAAAACCCCAGATCCTCTCGGAGAACATTAAGAAGACCTGAGTGAAAGGCTGAGCCCGTGGGAATCCAGAAAGCTGTGAGGTGTCCTAAGGAAATGATCGAGTCAGAAAGTACACAAGGGCACAAACCTCCCTTCAAAGCACTGCAGGCTGGTCCAGGGGTGATGGGTGCCAGCCCAACGAGTCCATTTGCAGCCCAGGCCATCTGGAGAGTGGGAAGGCTCTTCCCACACGATGGCAAGATGTTGTACAGGCAAACAGAGAACAAAAATCACCTGAGGGTGGGTGTTACAGGAGAAGGTGAAGGCCATAGTGAGGGGCAGGATAGAAGGCTTGGCAGGCCAGCAGTGATCACTACAGAGGGAAGGAGTTCCTGGCACAGGTCCATATGACAGAGTAACACCAATATTTTTTTGCTTGGCAAGGAGTTTCTTGGTGCAAGATCCTGGAAGCTGCCCAAGCTAATCTGCTCATCAAAACCATGGAAAGACTGCAAATGGGATGGTCCAACCACCCCACACTGGTGGTACAGCTTCCCATCAGTCCACATTTAGCAGGTACTCATGCCTGGATGATAGGAAACACTCTCCTCTCCTCATCCTCCAGGGATCTCAATGCTTCCAGAGGAAAGGGTTGAAAGAAGCACAGAGACGAGAGGCCAGTAAGAACAGAGCCACTCAACATGATGGTGCATTCCAAGCACTGCTGAAGATGGCATTGGGAAGTCTGGAAATGGACCTCAGTCCTGTCAGCTCGTGAGTCACCAGGAACTGGGTGAAGGTCTGGATGGACAATGAGGAGCCAGGCATGGCTTCAAAATACCCAACGGTTTCTATTGCTCAAAGAACCCACTCAACAAACAAACAGGCAAGTGTGCAGGACAGAAAATGATAGAATTGCAGGGGAAGGTGAAAAACAGGCAGTGGAAGCTGCAGTAAGAGGGATGAGTCAGTGGGAAGATGGTTTTTCAAGAGAAGCGTGGGAGATGCGATACAGCGTTCGCTCAAAGTGCCATTTGACAAAAACCTTCCTGGCCACAGAGGGATTGTAAATCTCTTTGTCAGAATGCACTTGTGATGCCATCCTTCCCCAGCCCAAGCGTCCTTGACAGCCACGAACACACAAATGGAATGAGAAGGACTCTGAAGTTACAGGGCATTTCTCACATCGCCAGGCAGAAAGAAAACTCGGAAAGTTTTGTGGTTTGGAAGGCCATTATCCTTCCAGATTTAGTAGTTCCAGTGCTGAGAAGTGTTTCCTGTGTCCAGTAGACAGGAAAACCATCTCCTGAGCTGAGCAGCCGAGTGCCAAATGTTGTATCCCAGGGGAAAGAGGTCCCATTTGCTCTCAGAGATGGTTTTGCCGCAGCCCTCATTGGGAATGACCACGGTAACATCCATGTCTCACGTGATGCTGTCATTGCCTTGGAGATCAATAGTTGTCTTCCAAGGTCAGGTTTGTGCCTCTCCCTTGTTGCCATGCAAATCCCACAGAGAAGCTTTGCAAGATCAGAGAGGGAGTTTATGAAGCTGAGCAGGAAATTCTCCGTTTAAGGGGACAGAAGAGAGGAAGAGCAAACTCTGCTGGCAGACAAAGCCCCCCCAGGCTTGAGCTGTCTTCTGGTCTGAAGAGAAACCAAACTAGTAGAGAGGTGATAACCTTTCAGAAACCAAACTAGTAGAGAGGTGATAAAGCTAAACCAGGCAGATCTGCAGAGTTTGATTGAGCCCACTGCCTTCCTCCCCAGTTCTGCAGAGCAAGGCCTTGGAAGGGATAAAGATGAGATCAGTGTCATCCTTTCTGATGAGAGCAGTGTCCTGAATACCAGGGGTGGGATAGGGGCTGAGGGAGCAGGACATCCACTGAGGTTTGTCGGCATTTCTTTTCGGACAGGGGGCTGGAGGCGAGAAGAGGTGGGAACTGGGAAGGTGAGTCCTGTGCTTGGTACGTGGGACACCCCAGAGGGGTCAGAGCAGATCAGTGGTGGTGGTGGTTTTGCACAGCGGGAAGCTGAGACAAAATCCCGGGGGATTCCACTCAGCAAGAGGATGAGACCATTCAAGCCCCTGAAGTGGAAGGCACAGAAATCTGTGGGCAGCAGGACTGGACAAGCTGTGCCAAGGCTCCATGTGAGGGAACAGTCCCTCTCTGGCTGGGGTAACCTGCCAGAAGGGCTGAACTTTGAGTTGCCTTCCTTTACCCCTTCACCGCCAAGAGGGTGCCAAGCCCTCCACCTCCTCAGCATGCTTTCCAGCAAGTTTACAACAAATTCTACTTCCTGGTAGACTGAGAACTCCTGAATATTTATGGATTGTCCCAGCAGCACAGCAGGTCAGAAGTTCTGATGCGGGACACCTCAACCAGCACATATGTGGTACCTCAAGCAGCACTTATGGGAGGGGTGGGAGGGAATGGGGATGTCACAGGAGTGTGAAGACACTACCTGTGGGTCTTTTGGTCCAGCTGGGCTGGGGAAGGGGCTAGGGGTAGGTGAGGGACCACATTAGAGACACCAGAGCCAGCAGGCAGCATGGGGAACAGCGAGGGTTGCACCTCTGAATGCAGCACACGTTGCCAGAGTCTTCAGCAGCCACTTGTGCCCTGGCAGCTCAGCAGGTATCAGATCTCTTAATGGGTACTGGTCCCTAGGGCCAGGCAAACAACCAGCCCTCTCAGGTCATTTACCAGACAGCCCAGGATGCTTTCAGACCATTCCCGGCCAGGAAGTAATTAAGTAGCTTCCTATTTGTATTCTCCCCAGCTCCACTTGTCTGCGGGTGCTCGTTAGTCACGATACCTGCCAGGCAGCATTTGCAGCTCTGTGTTAAGCCCCAAGGTCCAGTGACTGGCAATAAGACATCTCCTGGCCTCATCTGGAGGCAGTTTGAGGCACTGGCCATTAGCCTTCAAATCCATGAAGCCACAAAGGTGTTCAAAGCGTGGCTGAAATCTACTGGCACCACAGACAAAGCCCTAAACCCTTTCCAGATCTCAACAGCCTGGGGGAGCTGCTTAGAGGGGTAGAGTATCTCCATCTCTCCTGGAGGTGTGTTACCAGTGTTTTCCATCCCTCCCAGCCCCTTGGTGCCAGAGTTTGTCATGATTTTCCAAGGTAACACACTCCCTGTAGTGTGTGGGAGGGAGGGAGAAGCTCCCTGAGGGTCTGACAGAGCAGAGAGGAGAGGAGCTATATACAGAGAGGTGAGGGTCTCCTGGAGGGTGAGGGTGGGACTGTAGGTGGAGAAGGCTTCCTGGGCTGTTAATTTGACAGGTGACACCAACCCCTGACACACATCCTGTGCCCCTGCCTACCTCAGGCATCTTGACTCGTCCCTCCTGGAAGGAGCAGGAGCTGGGGTCGTGGGTGCACACGTGGCGGTACTTGCACCAGTGACACCTGTAGGGGCTCTCCACACATGACAGACACCTGGGAACAGAGAGAAAGAGCAGTCACCTCGCCAGCAGGGTCCCATCAGCCACCAGGAAAAACCTTGAGGCTGAGAGCCTTTCTCAGAGGGAAACACAGCCTGGCTTTTTTTGACACCATCAGGTTGCAGGATGGTGCTGGACTTGCCATGGCCTGAGCTGGTTGTCACTGGGATCACAAGAATCTCATATTTATTAGTTAATTTAGGTTGCATTCATATCACTGCCACTGGAGGAATAATAAATATTTCTTGCATTTTGATTGCCCCATTACAACTTTTATTCAGACTATCAGCAAGTTCTTGGCTTCACACACAAGAGGCGTCCCCCTTTCTTGCCCAAATCCTGAGTGTAACAAAAAACATAAGATCAGGAGGTGGGTGGAAATAAGAAAATATGACATCAGGGGATAGGTGGAAATAAAAATATACAAGATCAGGGAGTGGGTGGAAAATACTGCAGCCTTGCTGCCTCCACACTGAGCTGCACCAGTGCCCTGGGAGCTGTGAAGACATCAGGAGAAGGTGGCCAACAGGAGGATTGATGCCCATGGAAGGCAAACCCTGGGCACCAGCAGTCCCATGGGGTTAATCCTCCCACACCAGAAACCAAGTGGGATGCACTATAATCAAAAAGTCAAGGATGAAGCAGGGAATTTTCTCCCCGTGTCCCACAGGTTTCTTAGTGTGAGCTCTGACCAGGGTGAGGCGGCTCCTGCAAATATATTAACTGTATTCTTCTTTTCTTCTCCTCAGCAGAGAAATGAAGACTATTGGAGCAGCTACCTGGGAAGCAGGGGGCATATTTAGGACCTCACCTACTCGGGATGTAGGAAAGAGCCATTCTCTCTACCTTACAAGGTTTTGCTCTCCTGTCCCCAGGGGCTCTGCAGGGTAAGAGCTGCAAACACCTCTCCTGGCTGTGTCACAGCACTGACTTACACCTACATCACACTTCCTTTTAAATTTAACGTATGTCTGCTCACCAGCAACCAAAAGGAGCCGTAACAAACTCTCTGCACAATCCTGGTCACCCACACTCTGGGGACCTTCGTGCCCAAGACAGTGAGGGGCTGGAGCGTGAGCAGGGAAGGGAAGGGAGCTGGGAAGGGGCTGGAGCAGCAGGAGCGTCTGAGGGAGCTGGGGGGGCTCAGCCTGGAGAAAAGGAGGCTCAGGGGGGACCTTCTGGCTCTGCAACTCCCTGACAGGAGGGGGGAGCCGGGGGGGGTCAGGCTCTGCTCCAGGGAGCAAGGGACAGGAGGAGAGGGAACAGACTCAGGGAGGTTTATATTGTATTAGGAAACTATTTTTCATTTAAAGGGTTGTAAAGCCCTGGCATAGGCTGCTCAGGGAAGCAGTGGAGTCCCCATCCCTGGAAGTGTTCAAAAAACCTGGGGATGTGGCACTTGAGGACGTGGTTTGATGGTGAACATGGTGGTGGTGCAGGTTGATGGTTGGACTTGGAGATCTTAGAGGTCTTTTGCAACCTTAATGATTTTATGATCCCATAAAGCTGCAGGCTCTGAAGTACCAGAAGGGACCTTGAAGGGGGTAAATTTTCCTGGCTCTTACTGGGGTTTGAATGGGCAGGAGAGAAAAAAACTGCCTCCAGCAGAGCTTTTCTGAGCCCAAGAGGCAGCCACACACCCTCTCCCCTGTCTCTGGGAATTCCTGCTCAGCTCCAATCCACCCTCAGCTCTGGTACAGCAGCTTATTCTTCAAATTGGTAACAAGTGCTTGCTCTGATACATCGAATTAAAAATGGATAGTGTAGTATAGTTTGTCAAGTAAAGAACCAAAACATGCCATAAATATTTAACACCACCATCTCTCCTGCTCTCCCCACCAACACTTGCTTTCTGACACTGTTTGTCAAAGCAGCAGGAACATGGAAATAGGAATTGCCTTTCCTTGTGAATTGCTGAGCCGCAGTAATTATGTGCTTTTGGCACTTCTGACAGGCTCAGTGGTGGGGACAGAGCTGCTCAGCCTTGCTCAGGGGTGGATCATCCCACTGGAAGAGCATCTTTCTGTGGGGGAGCTGCAGATCTGCTCTGGTGGGGCAGCTCCTGAGCAGCTCTGGGTGGCAGCTAAACCCCAGAAAAAAGGGGAGGTGAGGCAGGAAAGGAGCTCACAGCATGGAAAAGATGGTCTTGAGGGAATCAGCTGGGTGCTCCCATCATGCAGGAAACAGCCTTCCAGATTGCAGGGTCCAAGCCCATATTAACAACTCAGGGCAGGCTCCTGCTGGTGGGATTCCAGGATGGGTGAGGGTTGGAAGTGCATATTATGGGCAGGATCCAGCCATCCACAAACACCTGCCTAACAGGAAGGTCCTGAAGGGGGCCACGTGCTGAGGTCATGACCCAGTCCTGACTCAATTCTGTGCCAAACTGCCCCTGATGTGACACTCTGCCTGCAGAACAAATGGTCCCCATACTCTTGGTCTTCTCGGGAAGGACACAAGTGACCCCAACCCCATGTCACCTCCACACCTAACCAGCTTCCTGAGGGACACACGCCCATCATCAGGGGGTTCTGTGGCAGATCCGGGGGCGGAATGGGAAGCAGGGATCAAAGGAAAGGCACATACGAGTTGTGGACGCTGCAGTTGTAGAAGACGAAGCTGGTGCTGGCGAAGGTCATACCCGTTTCCTTGGACTTGAGCTGAAGCTGCACAATGTGATGGTCTCCTGGGGGAAGAACAGACACATCAGTGTGTGACTGCTTTTTCAGCCTAGTTAAGCACTGCTGGCCATGCCACCAGCCTGAATCAGAAGCTGGTCCCACAGCACCTTGGCTGGTCTGTCCTCAGTAGATGTGGAAAGTAAAATAAAATCCTTCTAGAGCCCAGTTCTCCAACAGAGTGACCTCTCTGTTGGTGTTGGGATGCTGGAGTGTGTGTTCACACTGGAAGTTATTGTACCTGGGAGCAGAGACTGGGCTAGATGATGACAACAGGTCTAGATCATACCTCACTAACCTCAAAAATATGGTGACTGAAGCCATCAAATTGGAAAGCTAAGCCCAAAGAATGAGTGCAGATGTCTGGAACTCAGAGGCTGTTAAAATAGAGCGTTCTCCTTAAAAGTCTTCCTTGCTGCTGGTTCATTTGATGTTCCCAGAAGGAAAGGGCCTGTGGACATTTCTTCCACATTCGCTTACCCTCCGTTAACCCCAAGGTCCATTCCCCTTGGCCTTTGGCTACAAAGAACCCATCTCAGTGTGAGGGTCGTGCAATCCATCGCACTTCCAGAAGGATCCATCCATTTCCAGAGCAGACCCATGGGAACTTCGGCTCCTACACCCCATCTCCTCATTCTCACTGCTCCCAAACTGGGCAGACAGTTGCTACCTCTTCCCACAACACCAAAACCACTGCTCAGAGCCCATCGTTGTGGGCAATGAATGGAGTAATTGGACTGATTTGATGGGGAACTGACCCACAGTTAATTTGAGACTTACTTGGGTGGCCCTTTCTGTGCTATTTACATAAGGGGGTGTAGTGACAGGACAAGAGGGAATGACCTTAAGATGAAGGAGAGCAGCTTTAGATCAGATATTAGTAAGAAATTCATCCCTGTGAGGGTGGGGAGGCCCTGGCACAGGTTGCCCAGAGAAGCTCTGGCTGCCTCATCCCTGGAAGTGTCCAAGGCCAGGTTGGACGGGGCTTGGAGCAACCTGGGCTAGTGGAAGGTGTCCCTGCCCTTGGCAGGGGGTTGGAACTGGATGATCTTTCAGCTCCCTTCCAACTCAAACCATTCTATAATTCTATGAGTCCATTATTTTCCTCCTCACCTAAAGATTCATGAATCAAACTGCACAGTCCATCACAAGGTGCAGCCACATGTGCACTCACCCACCTCCAGGCACACACAGACTCAAACACACACACATAGACACTGCACAGACACTGCACAGACCACACACTCCACTAAACACATTTTCCTGCCAGTGCTGGGCTCTGCTGCCCATCTGGTGCCACCAGCTCCGACAGCTCTGCCATCACCACACCGTATTTAACAACTTCGCAGCATCTTCCACGTATTTTAAAACAGGATGCAAGGATTGGATGGCCCCAGGGATCAGACATGTGACAGAGCCACACATCCTTTGGTACCAATCCAGCCCCTGGCTCCGTGCATGGAGCACTTGCTCTGCGCAAGGTGTGGAGCACCAGCTGCTGAAGTTGCTCCAAGCTGCTTCTCCGAAACCACACCACACATAAATCTGTCTCTCTCTTGTCCTGCCTCCAGCTTCCACTGCTATTTTTGTTTGCTAGTTGATTGTAGCCCGGCCTGGGACAGATGTCCATACCAAGGAAATAGTTTCTGGTGTCTATAAAGACGACTGATAACTCAGCAGTAAAGCCCAGGAGGAGGGAACTGAGCACAAAGATCTAAATCTGGGAGGAGCAGGATGAATTTACAGACAGGATCACTCAGGTCTGTAGGACTTTCTGGCTGCTACACGGGATGGGACGTGTTGAGAGCATGTACAGCCTCGTCCCCCAGGTTGTGTAACACCAGCCTGGGCAAAAGGTGAGGGAATGTCTCACATCCATGTTTTGTCTTTGCTAAATATATGTAACTGCCACTCGGTGGCAGTCTGAAAACACCTCGTGTCACACACACGAGCACCTTAGGGCAGGTACTGGTGTTGCAGCTCAACGCTTGTGCACACAGAAACACAGGCAAATTCACACAGCTCATGCCACAATGTGCTGCTAGGCAGCTCCACCAGCATCCCACCCATCCCAGTGCTTTCCATACCCTGCCCTCAGGCTGCCATGAGCCAAATCCTGCTTTGTGAGAAAGCAGGAGAGACATAGGGGTGTGGGGTGAGGACCTTAAAACACTCAGGGAAGGAGAAGTGGTGCAGGCAGGGGAGCTGTGGGATACTCACCGTTCTCTGTGATGATCTGGGGCACCTCTTTGGCAGCTGGTGAGATGCACTGGATCTGACTGCCCACCACCAGGCCATCCATCTCTGAAAGGTCCTCGAAGGTGCAGTTGACTCCTGCTGACAGCTCGGGGACGTTGTAGGTCTCCAAGACCAGCTGCAAGCAAAGACGGAGCAAGAGAGGAAAAGATAGAGAAAAAAAAAAAAAGAAGAGAAAACACTAAGCCAAACAACAGAGCTGGGTCAGCAGGAGAGAATTACACTGGAGAGGTCAGACAAAGAGCCTCTTGCTAGAGAGAGCACCCTCCTTCAACAGAAAGCAGCAATTCAGGCGAGGGGATTCAGTGGAGGGGAAGGGGATGAGATGCCGATGCTGATGCCGACACAAGTGGTTTGTGGCTGTGCAGGGACACCTGCACTGCATCCCAGTGCTGGCTGGGTCAGTGGAGGGGTGGGGGAGTGCTCACTATCTGTCATGCAAGTGTCAGGTTAGGCAGGGAGTCTTTGGAGCCAGCAGTGAAGCCCGGGGCAGTGGTGGCCCCAGGGCCCGCGGTTTCTGAGGAAGGTGAACTGCTACTCACAAGAGGCTCTCTGCAGACTCCAGAGAAACTGGAGCGCTCCAGTCTAACTCTCTACGGGCTGCTCTCCCAGCATCAGCAGGTGGGGAGCACTCTGTCACCAAGTTCCTGTGTGAGGAGAGTCTAGTTACAGCCTTCAGTCTACCACAAAAACACCGCTGTCTCGAGGCACAGCAAACCTCTCCTGCCCATCCCACTGAAGGAGCAGTTGGCTCTAGGGACCTGCCACACATAATAAAGCCTTGAAGGAGGGATTGACCATGTTTTTAGAGTTCACAGCCTCTGGCATTGCTGTGTCATTGCTCATGGTCGTGGGAGAAGGAACCTCGTGGCTGGTTTCCACCATGTCCACGCTTTGCAGAAGCACCATCGTGGTACCAACTTCCCAGACCAGCCACCGTCCTGCACCACAGCCCTCCAGCACTGGGGCTCCTGCTCCACTCACCAGATCATGCCTGAACACAGAGAGGCATCCCAGGGGACTTTAGCACCTGCTGATGACCCAGGAATTAGTATAAATTTAGCATTTTTGTGACCAAACACTAGAGCCAACCACTAGACACAGATGCTCTCCACACTTGCCTCCTCTACGAGCTACCTGAGGCCCCATCTGAGGTGACAGCCACTGAGAGGAGACACAGATGCATGCTGAAGTGTTGTTTCTACCAGCACAAAGAGCAGAGGTCAGTCCAGGTGACAAAAAAGGGCAGGACGAGAACACAACATGACTCCTACTGCTCCCACACACTGTGTTTTCCTCGCTTAGGGAAAGGTTGGAGCTGTTTATTCACACCAGACAACACCAGGGAGAAAGGCTGAGCAGACAGGCCTTAGCCCTGGCTGACATTAAGCCTTTAGGAGAGTAAGTTGTCTTGGTTTTATAGACAGTGATCATTTTTGGGCAATGGGAACGGCAATAGAAAAGGTGATTTTTTTTTTGTCTTGGGTGGGGAGTAGGAAGAAGCTTTGGATATCTGGATGGATTCAGCACACAGGCTGAATCCATTCTCCCTGCTCATTGACACCCTGCTGGCAATGGAGAAGGGAAAACTGTCCTGCTCAGCAAGTTCCTTTCTGAGCATGGATGATGCAGAATGAAGGTGTGCCGTGCAGAAGATGACACCAGTGGACAGACCAGAAGTTCTTGGCCACAAATGCCACGAGCCAGCACACTCTCTGCACACACAGGAAGTCCTACATCCCACACTCCTGCTCTGGAGCTGCTCCAGTGAGGAAAGCATGGATCCTTGCCACAGCAAGGAGCTGTTCTCAGAAATCCCAGAGCAGCAGCACTGCGCTGAGACAGACTCAGTTAAAATTTTCCAAGCCCCTGTTAGCACCCAAAATTTAAAAGATTGGCTGACCACACAGTTCTCTGCCTCAGTATCACTGACCCTTTGCTAGAAGCCAAGTGAGATTCCATAAGGATACCGCCAGCCATCTGTTTGCTGGTGTTCTCTCCTGGTTTGCCAAGAAACTCTCTGTGGTGACTGGATGAGCTGAGTCACCAGTTTATCTGGGACTGGGCTGAGACTCCCACCACAATATTCATGCACATTTCTGGGCAACAGATAGATTTTGGCAACTTCTGATCCCAGCAGCACTGGGCTGTCTCTCCCTGAGAGTAACCCAGAGGTAAAGGTCTTTTTTTCTGTTATCATTTCCAGTCTCCCTGAGCCAGCCAGTCCCCCAGGATTTATTCCAACATGAAAGAATTCAACAACTACTGAGAGAATAGGAAAAAGAAACCTTGAACTCCCAGAAGAACAAAGAAGTTAAGATGTCTCAGATCAGTTTTGTTTGAAGCCTAGGAAAGTAAAGTCACAGCAAAGTTAAGAGGCTGAAACAAAGCAGCAATGATTGGACATGCAGGCTTTGAAAGGCTGAATTCATTGTCACTGAAATAGTCCCAGCACTCCAAAACCTTCCACCTGGAAGACGTCTGGCAGCTGCTCCCTGAGCAATTCCATTTGGACCTTTCAGGGTGTGGGGTTAATGACAAACTCACACAGAGATGGAGCTTTTAGGGCCTGGATTATCAACTTAATTCCAGCCCATATGGGTCTGTCCAAAACCACAGAGCTCTTGCAGGCTGAATGAAATGGGTCTCTGCCTCCTTCTTGGAGGATGTTGGGATCTCACCACACAAGGTACTGCTGCCACAAGTCAGGAGAGAAACCACAAGCTGGTTAGATCTTCAGCAGAGGTTTCCTGCCATAAGCCCAGGAAATGATCAGGATCATCTGCTGCTCTGCCAGCACTCACTGTGTGCCTTCGTTGGGTGCTGACCAAGTAACTCAAGGCCATAAGGGTGAAACCTTGTGCTGTGGGCAGTCATGAGAGACAGCACGAACCTCGGAAGCCTTTGGTTCCTCTGCACAGCACCCTGCCTCTCTGCTCTGCTGTCCACGCTGCGCTGGAGCTGCAGCAGGGGGGAGGTTTTGGTGGCTTACGAGGAGGTGTTTCCACCCAAGATGATGGGAACTTGGAGCTCGCTGAAATAACTCATGGTACCCATCATTTGTCTTTCTTCTAGGATGCAATTTACAACCATGATAATGTTCCTTGGGCTAAAGTTGCAAACAAATCCCTGTCCCAGGGAAGGAAAAAGCTTCCCCGGCTGCACAAAACACCTGCAGGGCACAGAATCCCTTCAGACCTGCCCTCAGCTACTCACAGCAAACAGGGAATACTATTTCTAGTCCCTTCCTAGACTTCTAGATGGGGGATAACCAAGGTCTCCCACAGAAAATCTTTCTCTGTGCCGGAAAAGAAGTTACTGGACTCTGGAGAAGCTCTTGCATCAAGCTGCCGGTCATTCCCTGGGTCCAGGTGGCACACACCTGGGTCTGTCACGGGCAGATTAAACTCGAGGGGGAGGGGGCAGGGATTAGCATTCCTCACCAAAACGTTGTACTGGGACACGGAGATGTTGTTGGGGTGCACGGTGAGCCGGACGCACTGCTTCATCTCCGAGGCGAATCTCCGCGGCTCGCTGGAGCGCTCGCACCGCTCCTTCCTCGTGCACCTGGGAGAACGGGGACAGAGAGGGACAGGGGGGTGATGGACTGAAGTGCTGGTAACGTCTTAAACATTGTCAAAATCACAGAAAGACTTTTTTTTTTGGTCAAGCTGCAAGGAAGCAACTGCGAGCATCGAAGCACACCCTCCCTCCCCCAATGCCTCCTGACTACAATTTGGAGTGTGACTGGGGACTTGAGGTAAGACTGCTGTCTAATCATCTCAGGTCTGAGGAGAAGTGAACAAGGCCCAGGGGGTGGTGGAGGAGAAGGGTTTCGGGGGTGTGATGGTGAAATCTCTCCACACCAAACCAAAGGAGTAACCCCCTGCTCTGGGGAGGATACGTACACATGGGACATTCACCTCAGAGGCTGCTGAGTAGGGTCATAAACCATCAAAGAACCCCAAAGCGGCCCCCAGAATCATTCCTGAGGCCTCCCACCACCAGAGGACTGCTTGTCACAATAGACTGCAAAGCTCAACCCCCCACCGGGGGATATTAATCCACTGGACTCTAGTTTTTGGGACTGTCACCACCAAGAAGATCAGAAGAACCAGACCCATGGGATGCCATCAGGTTACAAGGAGTGGTGATACATTTTCTATTTAAATTTCTCTCTCTGTCATTTGCTTTCTTCTCCCCCCAAGCCCCTTGTTCTTATTTTTTCCATCTCTCTTTCTCTGTCTCACATTTACTATTAAATAAAACCCCACACTACTGACTTGGCATTTGGTCTGATTTGTACCTTAATTAAGGTAGAGGCATTTCTAATAATCTTAATAACTGGATGAAAACACAGGGTTAACACAGAGTCAGGCTGGGAGGGTGGGGACAACCCCAGGACATGGGAGGAGCAACAGCTTTGGGTGGAAAGTCAGCTCTGTACTCTTTGGGACTGCACTAGATGGGCAACTCATGTCCTGGAGTTTATTCACAGTCATACAATTCATAGATCCCTAGTCAAAGGATATCCTGAGTTGGAAGGGACCCACAAGGATCATCCAATCCGACTCCTGGCCTTTCAAAAGGACAACCCCAAGAATCCCACCACGTCCCTGAGAGCGCTGACTCCAGTGCTGGCAGCCGTGGGATTGCTCAGCAGGCTGGGGAGTTGCAAGGGCACCATGAAAAGAGGGAGGGTCATGGGTGGAAACCCCAGCAGGTACAGCATAACCTTCCCTTGGCCTGAAAATTCTCCTGTTGAAGGGCAGTGGGACATCTTAGGCAGGGTTCTCTACTTTGAAGAGAAGCTGCTTTTTGGCTCTGCTGAGAACGCTCCACTCCTGTGGTACCTCTGGGCTGCTGGTACCTCTCTGAGGGGATGGGGCCACACTCCAAGCCATTGCCCAGCAGCTGCTAAATAGTCCCTGCAGACTAAGGGGCTTTTGATATCTGGTTTGAAAATGCCTGACTAGAAGTGCTGAGGGTTAAATCTTAAAACTTCTGGTGTTCCCAACGAGTGGCAGTTCAGTGAGAGTGGTGGGTGCACAGGCCCTCAGAGCTCACACCACCCACTCCCTGTTGGTGCTTTCAGTCCTGTCACTGCCTCTCTTCTCACCTCTCTGGTGTAAACACAAGCCAGCAATGTGAATTGGGAGCTTTTTGCCCTGTTTCCATCCAGATTTGCGTTTGCTTAACACGAACCACATCTGTATTTCGCCCCACATGCGCTGCCCAAGGCCATTGCTCCAAGGAAGGTGTCTGCCTGGAAATCCGTGGGGTTAATCCAAAAGGACAGCTCCAACTGCATGCCAATTATGTTTTGCCATTAAGTTAATGTTATGGACTTGCACAGAGTGTCTTCAATGGATTTTGTTATTAGCAGTGCTATTACCCCCCATTAAAATCAGCTATAAAGACTAAGTGTGGCTGTTAAATTATTCACCTGCTCCCAGACTTCAGAGTTTTAGTTGTGAGAGCACGTGGGCACTGCTGGAGCTTTAGCTCCAAGATCACCCCTCAATGTCCTTGATCCCTGGAGAAGAGACTGCACCTACCTGGGGATTTCCAGATGAGGATCCATGGAAACACATGCAAAAACCCCTCAATATAGGGGTAACCTTAATATTAAAAATCTTGGGGTGGCCTAAAACTTTAGGGCTTGCTTTCTCTCTAGTGACTGACACCAGATAAAATAAACACCCCAACTTCAATTTCTCCATCTTTTCTGGTAAAGTTGTGCGTTTCCAGAGGCAGGAATCATAAAAGGAGATCTCTGCCATTCTCAGCACGCTCTGGGTTTGCTCTGCAGGTCTGACAGATCAAGAGCAGCATTGCAGCTCCTGCTCTCTGTCCCCCAGGAGCCTCCATCCCATTAACTCTCCTTCAGTGCTTCCACATGCTGGATCAGGAATTTTAAGTGGGCATCCCCCGGAGGATTGGACCAATATCTGATTAACCGCTCCCAAAACTGTGAGTCCCCCTATGGTGGCATGAAAGCCAAGTGGCAAAATGCTGACCTGAGATTTTTCTAAGCACTTCCATAAAACAAACAGCCACAGCAATCCCATGAAAGCTCTGCAGAGTGTGGGAATTCCTCTCCTGAGAACAGCTTGGAAGGAAACCCTTTTGGGTCTTGTGAACACACAAGCACCCAAATTCTTCAAGATGTCCTGTTACCTCCGTTTTATTTCCTCCACCTGTAGCACGACAGAAATATCTGGATTTTCTAAAAATTAATGGTCAGATACCCAGGCTCAATTCAAGACTATGGATGTAGATTAATCATCTAGGAATATGGTTTGTATTCCTAATCCCATCACTGAGCAGGAATACAATAATCCACATCTTATCTTGATGTTTACATGTTATACACATTTAAGCCATGTAACTTTTCAGACCAAAAACTCACTCTATGTTTGATTGATGTGTCTTGAAGACTTCATATGACACCATAGGGTGTGTTGTCATCCAAATAATAATGAAATTATGAAACCAAACTAAGCCAGGTTTTAATAAAACGTTAAGGTTGCAGTGTCAGGATCTCAGGAATTAAGGACAGCCAGACTGAAATGAGCTTCTGCACTTCCAATTCTGCTCCCTGCACTCCCACACTGAAAGCTGGACTTTAATTAGACGATCACAGAATATTATTCCTTTCTTCCACGGTGACCTCAATTCTGCCACTTCCCAACTTTTGACTTCGACTCTGTGACTTTTTCAATGGCGTCTCTCAATTTAAAAAACCCCAAAACACCCAACTGTGCCTGTGCTTGAGTCTGATGATGGGGGAGTTCTGCCCAGCTGGCTCTGGGTCACCAGCAGGGTTCAGGCTCTGGGGTCAACATCAGAGAAACGTAATTCCCGCCAGGGAACTGACCCCAGCTGCTGCAGAAATCAAGACCAAAGGAATGCAGCTGCCTGCCAGTGGGTTTGGCAGGTTTGTCCATGCAGGAGAGAGGGATGAGGGCTCTTCTCCAGAGCCTTTTGCCCATGGTCTCCCCATCTCTTCTTCCTTGAACACCTTTTCTATCCTGAGCTGGAGCAGGAGGAGCATCCTGTGGGCTGACACCCCACACTCTCCCAAGGTGTGTGCTCAGAACCTGCAGCTGAGGTTCCTCAGAGGCAAAATGTGGTGGATTTTCCCTGAGATGGATCACCCTGAAGGAGGGAGGATTTAGGCTGGGTATTAGGAAGACACTTTTTACTCAGAGGGTGGTGGGGTGCTGGCACTGGTTGCCCAGGGAAGTTGTTGATGCCCCATCCCTGGAAGTGTTCAAGGCCAGGTTGGATGGGGCTTGGAGCAACCTGGGATAGTGCAAGGTGTCCCTGCCCATGGCAGGGGGTGCAACTGGAGGTTCTTTAAGGTTCTTTCCATGAGTCTGAGTCCATGACTCCTGGAGGAACACAGCCTTTCTGAACACACC
>VZRE01009093.1:129031-242440 GCA_013396775.1 Cephalopterus ornatus
CCCTCGCCCCCCTTCCCCAAGTTTTCCAGAGCTGCGGATTGTCTTGGCCGTGCTAATCTTGCCTTGGGGAGGATGGGTCGGTGCATTAAATGCAGCCTGCTCCTCCTCAGCCCCCAGTGTGTGAACAAAGGGTCAGAGGTGGCCCCAAGGACCACCCCAGCTCGCGCATCGCTGGGGTGCAGCCACGGACGAGCGATTTGTGCGTACGCACCGATTTGTGTTGTACACACCTTTGTGCCTCCGCTGGCAGATCCCTGATGAGCGTTCTGATGGCTCATTCAAGCCTGAGATGAGCAGGAGCATTTCACATGCAAATCCCTGGAAACTTGGAGCCTTTGTCCAATGAAGAATTGGAAATCGTTCGCTGGCACAAGGGGAGGAGAGTGTGGAAATGAGGGAGGGGGGTCTGTGGAAGGTGATGTTGAAATACACCCCTCAGCTGGGTGTGTTCAGCATGACAGACAGGCCGTGTTCCTCCAGGAGCCACAGACTCATGGAAAGGCTTGAATTGGAAGGAACCTTAAAGATTATCCTGTTCCAAATCCCCTGGCATGGGCAGGGACACCTTCCACTATCCCAGGTTGCTCCAAGCCCCGTCCAACCTGGCCTTGAACACTTCCAGGGATCGGGTAGCCACGCCACAGCTTCTCGAGGTAACCTGTTCCAGGGCCTCACCACCCTCACAGTCAAGAATTTCTTCCTAATACCTAATCCTAAATCACTCCCTGTTGTAGAAGCAACCTGAAAAAAGCCATCCTGCATGTTTGACTCGTGGGAGGATGGGTATCACCTGCCTCCATCCGCTGACCCTTTCCAACCTCCTGCAAGGGTCAAAGACACAAGGAAAGAATGTCTCTGAAGCTGCTTTGCTGTCCCTTAAATCACAGCCCTCCAAGTCCTTTTGCTGCTGAACTAACCAGGCACAACAAGAGCCTGGTAGCTTAAAGCAGGAGGAGAATCTCAGAGCACAAAATCCCAAGCAGAAGGAAGAACTCCAGCCAAAGGCAGCCAGAGCACTGCAGCGGTCCACGAGAAAGAAATCACAGGAATCTGCCTGGAATCTGCCTTCTGCCACCTGCCCATAAAAGACTGAGCTTCAAATGAAGATGGAAAAACCCCTGAAGACTCAGCTGAAGGCTACCTGAGTAATACAAGCTTCTGTCTCTGAGGAGGCAGGAAAATAACTTTCCCCGCACTGAATTCACTTACAGCCATTTGAAAGAAAATTAAAAAAGAAGAAAGTGAGAGAAAGGGAACAAGGTTTGCCAGATAAGGCAAGTAATTAATGAACAAAATTACTTTTCCCAGAGAGCATCCTATCATGGTGCTTCCTATTCATGCTAATAATATTTGTGAGTGTCTTCCCCAGAACCTGGGCAGATAACACCTACGCTCTGCCGTGCTCCTACATGCTCTCCTCTGCAAGGGCTGAGGCAAAGAATTTGTTCGAAGGGGCTGAAATTCTTTGTTCATGGCCTGATTCAGAACATCAGCCTTGAATTCTTCGTGGGAGCTTCTCTAGAGTAACTCCAAAGAAATTAATTTGTTGGGTTTTTTTCCCTGTCACTGTAGTCTAAATGCCAAATATCTGTTGGGAAAGATGATGGGAGGCGCCCATGCCTTCAGGAAGGTGAAATTTGGAGCGTGCTGCTCAGAAATCAGGGCTAATCCCAGCCAGTGGTCCCGAGGCCTCCTCAGGAATCACTGCCAAGGCTGCAGTGAGACCTGGAAGTCCAATGAAAAGGGTGTGAGAGTTTGGTGCCACTTCATCCCAGTCTCTTAAAGGGCAAACAGGGCAGGGAAACTGCAAACAAGGAGCACAACATCCACGTTCAAAGGGGTTTGCTGGGAGGTTGGGGAGCCATGGGAATACACTGTAAGGGGTCCCCCATTTCTACAGATCCTGAGTCACTGCCAGGCTCAGCCAGCATGTCACTTAATTGCTTTTTGCTGCTGTCCTGACTTGGGGAAGCACAGCAAGAGCAGAGAAAACATTTCCACAGGACAGACAGATCTTGACCCAAATCCTTCACCTCCAGAAACCCCTTGCCCCAAGCAGTTTTACCCAGGGCATAGGGGACCCCACAGAGTTTCTCAAACCACACTCTCCCAGCTTTTGACCTTCATCAAGGCCTCCATTTTCACGTCACTGTTCAGCTCCTTCCTTTTTCTCCTCCTCCTGCCCACGTGCCTCCATCCATCTGCCCGCGTCCCCCAGCAGCAGAAACAACACGTGCTGTGACTCCGGTTATTTGTTGCTGGTAGAGACAGTTCCTCCCTCCAGCTCCAAACTTTCCCCATGCTCTGCAGCAAGCACAATTGGCAGCCAGAAAAACCTCAGGACAGCACAGAGAGAATTACATCAAGCCCCCATTACATGCAGACCTGGAAAGGGAGGTCTCCAGCTGCACCGTAGCTCTGCTTGAAGAGGAGAGACTCTGTGCAGAAAATTAAGCCTCACTGGGAAAAATAAGCCAAGGAACCTCTTAGGCCAGGGTTGGCTTTCTCTGTGAGGTGGGATTTGCTGCCTGAAGAAGACAGGCACCCATGGAATTCCACCAACTCCCCTCACTCAGGACTCTGAAGCTCCCGATCCATCTGTAAGGTATTTGTTTCTTTGGAGCAAGGGAAGAGCACGAGCTGAGCTGGATGTGCAGCCTTCAACAGGTGAACCGTCTCAGAGATGAGAAATAAAGGAGAAAATGTGTTAACATGGTAGTTTTCAGAGCCTCACGTGACGGGTGCACAGGTTTTTGGTCAGAGCAAGAGCCTCCCAACTGCTGAAGTCAGCATTTCACCCCAACTCTGACAAAAATAACAATAAAAATGCTGCTCAAAGTATCCCTCATCCAGACTTTAACAGCCCAGCCTTCTAGGAAAGGGAATTTGGGGGACAGAATAACAAGAGGAAAAACAGAGCAAGAAGGACTTCAATTTTAGTCTCTGCCCAAGGTAAAAAGTCAGAGAACAAGCTGAGTTCCTCTCTTCTTAAGCCTCTTCTCTCTGCTGAAGACTAAAGGCTACATCAGGCAGCCTGAGCTCCCCCTCACAGTGGTTGCTGAGCCACCAAGGAGAGGAAGCTGGCTCTGCACAGAGGTCTGGAGTTGAGTGAGGACCCACCCAGAGCCAACCCATGAGAAACAAAAGGACCAGGATTTAGAACACCCTAAAAATGTTCCTTTCTCCATCTCGCTGGTAGTTTAAACACACAGCCAAAAGGTCCTCAGGATTTATTCTCCTAAACCACGAGGAGCTCCTAGTCTGGTTTAGGACACCCCACCGGGCTCTGAAAAGTGCTCCCTGGCCTCAGGCTTCACCAGGGATCCCAGCTAACGCTCCAGCTGCAAGGAAAATGCTGTTGGCATGTGATGTATGAATTTCCTCTCATCTGTGCGTGGCTGGAAGGGATGAGTTAAACACTGAAAAATTGCTGTGCTGTGTGAATGATCTCCAGCAGGCCGGGCTGTCAGAGGCACAGCACCGCAGCCATTCATTATACCTTCCAGGTGTCCATCTCCCATACTCATTTCCTAGTGTCCTTCCCTTTAAAAGGACATAATTTCTGGAGAAAGAGTGCATGGTGCTGCTCACTGGAAATTTCTGGGAATGCTGGGGGAGCCAAATAGCCAAATTGCACTGGTGGGTGTGATGGGAGCGGCTATGGGAAGGTGTTATTCCTTCTGGCTGGACAGTGCACAAGTAGTGCTACAACACAGGCTGTGATAGCATGGATCCAGAGTGGCAAGGTGGTTGGAAAAGGCTGGGAATGCTCAAGGAGGTAGGAATTTAAGTGCAGTTTCGTGATGTTGTCTCTCATGCACAATCTACCCGTATGAGACGCTTTCTCCCAACATGATAATTTGTGTTGGACAGGAGTCCAAGGACACTCTTGAGGAGCTAATGAGTCCTGCTGGACATGAGGTCCCTCAGGATCAACATCCTAGCCAAAATCCTGGATTCAAATTATCCATCTTACGGATTGGTGACAGGGCTCAGGTTTTTAGTTGCATCTCTCACTTTTTATTCTCTTCTCCCAGATATCAACTGATAGGACAAGAAGAAACAGCCTCAAGTATAACCAGGAGAGGTTCAGGCTCAATATCAGGAAAAATTTCTTCACTGAAAGAGTGGTTAAGCATTGGAACAGGCTTTCCAGGGAAGTGGTGGAGGCACCGTCCCTGGAACTGTTCAAAAAACGAGTGGATGTGGCCCTTGGCTTTCTGGCTTAGTGGGCACGGGGGTATTCAGTCAAAGGTTGGATATGATGATCTTGGAGATATTTTCCGGCCTTAAAGATTCTACAATGTCCCAGCACTGGAGAAGCCTTGGACCAGCATTTATACTGCAGATATGTCCTCAGGAGCTGGATTGGCAGATCCAGGACACAAAGGGTGCTTGGTGCAGGCTCTGACCCACCCCTTCCCCTGCCCCTTTCCCTGTGTATCCATCCCCACAGCCCGGGGTGTTAAGTGTCATTTGAATCAGGTGCTGTGCATGAGGTGCAGGTGTTATTATTCACACCACTGGTTCCAATGAGATTATCCAGTCTAATGGAGCAGCTTGCATGGACCTCCTCTAAGCCTGAATTTTTACTGTCAGAGAATCCCCAGTCAAGTGGAAAATTAGAAGGAGAAGGGAAGAGGAGGTTGTGGAGGGGAGGGGGGGGGGCGTGATTAAGTTCTCCAGAAATTAATTCATAACTAGAGAGATGGAAATAATAACTCCCCAAGCCCATGGACAATCCCCAGCAAACACATTTCAATTTGGAAGCCCAGCTTTGCTGCCGTTGCATCGTTTGCTTTCTGGCTCCTGCTGCTTCACCAATTTAATTTTCCACCCAAGCTGTTGACTTTGTCCTGGAATTGTGGTTCCTGCTTTCTCTCTGCCAAGGCTGGAGCAGCTCAGAGCTCCCTCACTACCCCTGGTCACCCAACCTGCAATGCCTGGCATTGGGCAGGTCCTGTGGAGAGCACACTGGATAGAAGGGAGGGTAGAGCTGGAGTAACACCCTTGGGGGAGAGACATGAAGAAAGGAAAGGGTGGGAAATAAAAGGAGGAAACGAAGGAAGGAGCTTACGTTTTAGTTTTCTTTCAATTTTTTTGCACAGGAATGGATCCCAGGACTCAATAGGTTCGAAATGTTCATGTCTCTTGGGTGTACTGTGATTCCCCCACACTGTCCAAGGGCAGGACAGGACTTGGTCAGAGCCTCCAGACTGTTAAAGCTGTTGGTAAAGCAGCTTCCAGGCACAGCTGGATATTCAATTCAGAGTCATCAGGACTTGTGTCCTCAGTGATACACAGAGAAGCTTTGTCCCCAGTCGTCAGAGCACAGATTCATAAATAGTTTCTGGTGTCAAACTATGTCCTCAGCCATCAAAAGCCAGACCTGTTTCCCAACAACTTCATGGACCTTGGAAATGGTGAAACACCAATGCAGAGCTTTTTTTGGTCCCAAAGATGCCACCTGGTCTAGTGGCAGATTCCAACCTCCCATGGCAAGGGGGTTGGAACTAGATGGGCTTTAGGGTCCCTTCCAACCCAAACCGTTCTGTAACTCTGTGCCAGGGCCATGGGTTCTACTGAATACCAGTTAATGAGCAAGAAGTTGGGGCATCAGGCTGAATGGCAGCAGGGGACATCAGATCTCCAGCTGACCCCCTCCATCTCAGGCGTTTCTGGGCACAGAGCCCTTCTCAGCTGCTTGGCAGGGTTTGCACACACGGCTGCCCCGGAAAGGCCTTGAAATGGGGCTGGAGAGAGTTAACAACTGTTTACCTGATTCCCCAGTGCAGGTTGGTGAAATGTTACTGCTTCCCAGAGGCACCAAATATAATTTTGCCTTAAAGGTTAATAGTATTCGACTCACTGAGGGGAGAAACAAGTGCTTAGAAAGCCCTCTGATTAGATCCCAGCCTGCTGCACTTCATGTGGTGCCCAGGGCTCTGGCCATCGAGGGGAACTGGCCTCTCCTGCCCAAATCCTTCTCTCCCTCTCCTTCCACCCTCACAGCCAGCAGTCTCTTCCCAGGGATTCAGAAGTTTCCAGCACTGAATTAAAATCAAAGGCACTACCTGTGACCTCAGGCAAGAGTGAGCCCCTCACTCGTGAAATGCAAGTGGTACCTCTGTGCTTTGTGGGGATTTATTAATCTTACTGACAACAAATGCACAAAAAAACAGAGAAAAAACATCCAATCCTCGTGGCAGGGGGAAAACTGAGAGTCCTCACAACCAGAGGCTGCCCAGGAAAACCTGCCCTGAGCCAGCCCACCGCTCGCTGAGTCGCTGACCCTCTCCAAGAACATCCTCAGCAGCATTTAGGGGTACAGTTGCAGGTCAGAGGATGTTCCCACAGTTGCCAGGCAGTTGGTGACTGGGAAGATGCTTCCATGGGGAAGCTTATGAGCTTTAGGCCTCTCCCAGGATGCTGGAAAACAAGGCTGCTCCGCTTGCTTTCTGCAGCCACTGAGGTTTTAATTCAGCTCCGGATTGTCTGACCAGCAAGCGCCTCATCAGGCAGACGCTGTCTAGGTCCTCCTGGGGTCTGAGTGTCTTGCTGTTTATTGTGGAGCCTGTTTTAGGGTGGGTTTCCCTGGTCCCTGTCTGACAGCTCACATTCAGTCCTCCCAGGCTGCCTCTGCATGAAAACCAGGGTCAGCACTTGGATCCTGAGGCTCTTGGTGGGTCTCTCTTCAGACTTCCTTCCAAAACCAGCCTGGCAGGTCACCTGTGGGGACACCAGGCTGACCTGGATGGATTTGAGACTGTGTTTAGTTGCCAGTGTGTGAGTCTGCAGCGCTCATGAGGCTCAGAGACCTTCTGCTCCAGTCTTGTTCCTGGTCTCTGGCTCGTGCTGTCTCCTAAAGTCTGGGCTTGGCATCAGTCACGTTTAGGTTGGACATTAGGAAGAACTCCTTTACAGAGAGAGGGATTGGGAATTGGAATGGGCTGCCCAGGGAGAGGGTGGAGTCACCATCCCTGGAGGTGTTTAAGGACAGACTAGATGTGACACTCAGTGCCATGGGCTGGGTGACAGCGTGGCGTCTGGTCAGAGGTTGGACTCGATGACCTCAGAGGTCTTTTCCAACCTGGTTGATTCTGTGATTCTGTGATGGAACAGGCTGATATTTGCCCTTTGCCCAGCTGGTAGCAGTGGACATGAAAGCAAAATAGTCCCTGAGACAAATATGAACTGCAGGGCTCTTCTCCAAGCTCAACGTTTTACAGACACGGTGCCTCCTGAGCCTCCCAACAGATCCATCACCTCCCCCCGCAGCTCAGGAGGGGCCGTGAGCCACAAAAAGCAGCAGCGAGTTCATCCTTTTGCTGTATAAAACAGCCAATAATATGCAGGACATTTCCTATTAACCACCACACATCCAGACAATTACTCTGATTGATTCCAATCAGGTTTTACACCGTGCTTTATCCATCAGCACAAAGCTTCCCTGCCTGTTAATATCGTGGGGCAAACCATTCTTAATGGAGGCTGCCACACTGTACAGACTCAGCATCAGCAGGCACAAGAATTGATGAAGTAAACACACCGTTGGGATGGCTGGGGTTTTGCAATCTCTGTGGAAAATGCAATAAAAAGTCTATTAGAGCGTCCACACAACGCCAATAACTCTCCCTGTGCTCAGAATAAATTTCTGTTCTGATGGAAAGGGCTGGATAGATACCTGGAGATAGATGTCTTCAACAATCAGGGTTATTATGCATGTGTAATGCTGATGGGATAGAGAGATGGACGGATGGATGGACTGACAGAAGATCTGGTTCATTCCCTGCTGCCTTTTGGCTATGTCAGGAAACTTCTTCCCCCCTCTCAGTTCCAGCACAAAAGCTGTTTTCATTGTGGTCACTCTTTTTAACTGTAGGAGGCACAGTGACCTAAAAAGGAGGCTGTTGAATTTAAGGAACAGAGATCCCCATGAAATTTAGAGGCATCAATCGACTATTACCTTCTCAAGGTGGGGATGAGAATTATTTTTTGTCCTCTATCCCCTGATGCAAAAAAAGTCCCTGTGTAGCAGAGAATTAAAAAAGTCACCATGCAGCAGAGAATGAGGTGCACCAGGAGGATGCTCTGCCTTGAACTGTTCAAGCTTGAACCCTTGCTGCCAGATTCAGCATAAAATCATAGAATATCCTGAGTTGGAAGGGATCATTGAGTCCAAAAGGAAAGACCCCATGGGACATTCTGTAGAATGAGAACAACTGGGACCTTCCTCTGAAGGGAGGAGATGGTTGAGCTGTTCCAAAAACCACTTCTGAAGACATTCAGAGCCCTTCCAGCCCCAACAAACGCAGCCACTGCGTCACTCCATAAAACCAGCAAATTAGTGACACAGTAGATCCAACCCAAGAGTTTTGGCTGCAACAGCTCCATGGGCACCTCTTAGTTATTCAACCAGAAAATCTGACACTGGGACACACATCCCAAGTCGCTCCCTCTGCTCTGTGGGTGTTTTTCAGGCATCTCCAGGCTGCTTTCCACTCCTCTCGTGCCTTATTGATGTGTTTCTGCCTCTTCCATTAGGGAAAGTACTCCACAAGCAAATGAGAGCCCATGTCAGGGATTTCCCTGGTGGCAGTCTCAGGTGACAGGTTGTTGCCAGCTCACTTCCAAGGAGCCACACTGCACAATCCCTGTCCCACACTGATCCTCTCTCCACCTTTATAGTACATGGATTTAACTACTTTTGCCATAATGATGACATGTTGCTGCATGCACAGCCTATTAAATAGGACTCACGAGCAAATACTTAATAGCTGGGGAGTTGTTCTTACTCATCCCATGGCTGAGTAGTTGCCAGTATGGATTAAAATCTTTCCAGCACTAGATCTCCTTGTATTTTCAGCTCACCTGAACCACAAATTACCAGCACTACTGTAAATTAGACCTGCAGAAAATGCTTGTGATCACCTTTAGAAACTGTCTTCCATCAGCATCAGCTTTCTGCTACTTGTTTCCCTGACTTCATCAGTTTTCCCCATTTTTTTTTTTTAATAATTTCCTACCCAGTAGGAAAAAATACCCAACATTTCCAAAGTGTTCTCAATATCACACATGCAAAATGCCTCTGACCAAAGCCCTGGCTTATTTTATCAGATGTTGAGGAGAAAAAGGAATGGCAAAGAGCCCAGAGCACTGATCAGAAAACCTGGTTCAGCTTATTAATTTAACACCTGGCATTGGCTGCCTTGTGCTGCAAAGTCCATAATATGGATTCCAAATAATTAGAGGAAGGTCACAGGCAGGTACAAACCTTCTGCCTCCTCTGCCAGCTCAGGCACAGCAGGTGGGGGATGCTGACCTCAGATATGTGTGGGGGCATCATTTCTCCTCAATGATTCAATATCTAATTAAAGTGTGTGCAGCACCCATGGAGTGATTGGTGAAGAGGCATCAGTCGGACCAGCACCCTGGGAGAAGCAAATCCCTGTTCCCACCCAGCAATATCCTACTCTCTGGTCTGCAAACAGCCCCTGAAATACAAACCGTATTCCCTGTGTTTCTGTAATAACCTTGAATTGTTCCCTCTGATTTCACTGATGTTTAAAGAATTAGGGATTTCTGCTCGTGGCCTCGCCAAGGAGGACATGGATGAACTGGGATGCTCAGCCAGACACAGGGAGCCCTGATTCCTTCCCTGAGCATAAGACACAGCATTTAGAGAAAGAATCAGTGCATCAGATGAGTGACAGTGCCAAAGATATTTAATAACTTAATTCCTTGGGAGCAATAATCATGGTGCATCTTGAGAAGCTCCAGCTAAGGAGCTTTTCTTGGAACATGAGATGAAAGTCTGTGCTACAAGTTAGAAGGACTGGGGTTATGCAGTCCAGGACTATTTCCGTCCTGCTACTGTGTTGGGTTTTTTCCCTTCCAGCTTCCCTCCATCACTTCAAACACAGCTCAATCTCAGTTCATGTTTGCTTTATGGATTTCTTTCCTTACTCTCACACTTGGATCATTAGCAATTATCACATGCAAAGAAAGGGGATCCTCAGCAGCGAGAGGAGTCGATGTTTGGACGTAGCTGTGAAAGAGGAGCCAGAAGCAGCAGCAAGTCTCTTTGGCACAGGGAATTTATCCTGTTAAAATAACTCTTCCTCTGTTCCCAGTCTGAGCAGAATAGATGCCCACCAACTCATCCCAGAGCTCACAGTGGGCACAGCTCTCACATGGACACGCACCAACATCCATATTCAGGCCTTTCTCAAATCTAGGTGGAAATAAGTCTCAGGTCCGGAGGATCCATACGGTAATTCCCTGAAGGCTGCCTGTGGCTCAGCTCAGGGATTTCTCCACCTCCCTATCTCTCACGACCTTGTCACAGTGAGTGGCAGGTTGGATTTGAGACCAGCTGGTGGCTGTGACATTGACACACCTCACGCTGGAATCGTTTAGATGAGCGGATAAAGTTGTCATTCAAAATCCATTCTTAGAGCAACCCCCCTCACACATCCAGAGGAAATCCATAAATCCAGCACATGTCCTCCCCGGGGGAAGCAAAACTTTTGAGTCACCTTTTCTTTTTTTTTTCCCTTTTTTTTTTTTTTTTTCCAGAATGTAGAACCTGAGATCTACAGGAGAAACATCGCTTGCCCATCGAGCCTCGGCGGCAGAGCTTTCAATGGAAAACCAGGAATGCTGACGTCTGGTCTGCAGGGAAAAGACCACTTCATAGCAGACTCACCATGACAACACTGATGTAAACTTCAACTGCAATCAAAGGCAGGAAAACAAAGGAGGAGATGGGGGGAGACTGCAAAAATGGGTGGCTGGAGACGAGCTGAGCACACATTTTAATGGGGATTTGGACTCCCCACTGCTGCTGCTGCTGCTGAAAGGCTTCTGTGATGATCTTGGCTTCCCCTTCCTGGATTTACTGAGCTAATCAAACACAATTCAGCCCAGCATGGACTGTGGCCCAACAGAAGCCACAGCTGGTGAGAGGGAGATGGAGTTTGTGAGCAGGACCTCAGGGTGGCTGAACGGAAGAGAAGCTCCTACTCCAGGCAATGTGGGAAAATGGCCAAACCCCATCCCAAAGAGCCAGAGCAGCCAACCATGCCAACATCAGAGCCAAAGCCACCTCCAGGGCATGCTGGGCAGGGTGAAGGGCAGTTTGGTGGCTACATGTCTGCAAAGGGCTTCCAGACTCCTCGTGGCTGGGTGGGCACGGCAAGAGGCTCATCAAACTCCACATCAGCTCCTCTGGGTCAGTACTGGGTGCTGGACTAGTAAGGCCACAGATCAGGGTGGGGGATATTTAAAAGATGTACAAACTGATGTTTGAGAGGCTCTTGAAACACAGAAATGGCAGCAACAGCTCAGCCCAAATATCCACAGTGCCATTCATTCTGTCTCAGACTCCAAGAGCAGATACTTGGGCAGAAAAAAATAACGAAACCAAGACAACAAAGTGAAAATTCTCCTGGTTTATACTCCCAACTTCTAGAAAGCAGAGAGCCTAACCTGGAGCCTGCACTGATGTCATTGTATTGAACAGCTCTCAACAGCTCTTTCTTTCATTAATTTGTCTAATTGCTTTCCAGACAGTTGTATTTCTGGCCTCACAAAGTTGCCCAGATGAATGACACGCTATATGAAAACGTCCTTTCTTCTGTTTGTTTTAATATCCCGCTTGATAATCTCATATAAAGTTCCCTGGATCTTGTGTTATGAGAAATGGGGAGTAATCATCTCCTACTCACTTTCTTCATTACCCTCATGATTGTCTGGATGTATTGTTGCCCTCTCAGTCGTCTCTCTTTTAAGATGAAAATTGCCAAGTCACACAATCTCTCCTTGTGTCCTTCTGACAACCCTGAAAAACTCTCCATCACCAATTGCCTTTTCTGCTTCATTCTTCACCCATTTTTAGCTCATTTATAAATACACCAAACACCCCCAGCAGACGTTCCCATGGGACCCTCCCACGTATTCCCCTCCCTCCACCACAACCCTTTATTCATGGTCTTCATTTCCCACCTTTGAACTGGTTGCTGATCTATCAAAAGACCCATCTTCCTGTCCCATGACACCAGAGTTTAAATTCCCAACTATGGGAAAAGTATAAATTCCTTTGTACCAACCACATCATCCATATCACATGGACTTTGGTTTATTTAAAGAACAATAATTGACTTGTGACACCCACTGCCCTCCCCCAGCGTGTCAGATGCTTTTTTATTAATCCATTCTTAATCATGGCTCAACCAAATTAATGGGGGGAAAAAAATAAAACTCAATAGAATCCCAGACTGGTTGGGGTTGGAAGGGATCTTAAAGTTCATCTAATTCTAATCCCTCTGCCAGGGGCACCTTCCACTAGACCAGGTTGCTCCAGCCTGGCCTTGAACACTTCCAGGGATGGGACAGTCACCACCTGGGTTCAAATTTCTTGACTCCAATTCCTGTTCGTGGATCCTTCAGGAGTTTAACTTTAAAAAATTACGTGTTTTCCACCTTTCATCCCCCCAGTAACAAGGCCAGTGTAAGCAAGGAGGTGTAGAGCAGATTTGATAATGTGGTGATTTCATAGCAGAGCTTCCCGAGATCTTTCAATGAAATCAGTCTTCTGCTCTAAAAGCATTTTTTACTGAACCCTCAGACACTTCAGGCAGCTTGTGCCCTTTCGAAAATAAACTTCTGGGGGCACCTCGTTACATTTTAATCATTTATTTTTCCGAGGTTACCAGTGTGTTTCCTATGTGGGCTGTCTGATGATTGTTTTGCAACTCACACCGCAGAGTTACTGATTTTTTTATTTTTTTTTTTCCTTTGAGTAAAACTACCACTTTTGAGTAGAATCTCTTCACCTTGCTGTTTATGCAGGCATTTTAAACTCATTTTTTTAATTCACTTTTACCACCTTTCAGGTATTTTTTCGCAGGTCATATGACAACAGGCCTCTTGTGTGACGCCTTTATGCCAGATACCATGAATCACTTTGCCCTTGTGTCTGCTCCTTTTAACAGGCTGCCTCATTTTTATGTTGTTTTCACTCTGAAGTTGAACTTCAGTGTAATTTTGATTTATTTATTTTATTCTGCTTATGCAGGACGCTGAATTTCAGCACTGTGTGGTCAACTCTTACAGAGCAATGCCCTGATAGCAGCACATCCTGAGGGAAAATCAGGAGTAAATCCAGATTGGTTTCTCTTTTAGTGGGTTTACAGGTCTGACCTCCAAGTGTTGTGACATTTGCAAGGCCACTTGGAGTCTCTCATCACCACCTTTTCCACCCTCCCAACCCTTTGGATTTCTCTCTTCATGTCACAGTCACTGTCACCCCCCTCAAGTGGTCAATAAACCAGCCTTAACACCGTGCCCTTCCCTGGGGACCCCTTGTCACTTGTGCACACATTGACCCTATTTTCTTCCTTTGATTTTACATTTTCTGTAGCATAAAAGCCCTTTCTTCATCATTTTGGCCTCCTCTATTGTTCCCGTGTGATTTATGCCATAAATGAGCTTCCTTTTATCGAGGTTTCAGGCTGTGTGTCCCATTAGCATCTTCATTTAAAGCAGACTGTTAACATGTGCACAGAGGCAAGTTTATATTTAATTCTGCCTGATTGCCTATTTCCATGTGCCTTGATTAAAAGGGACATTCATTGGGATTGATTTTTGATGCTTTAACCTGAATTTTATCAAGTTCCAATCCAATAGCTCCTCAAGGATAAAGGCATGTTATGACTTCACCCCTAGACAAAGAGTTTCAACCTTCAAAACATTTCTTGCCTAATTTTTATTTCACTGGCAACAAACATGTTCCTTCCTGTGTCGGCTCCCCCTCTTTGAAAAGGTTTCCTTATTCCTTAGGAACTTTTCATACTCTGTTTTCTTAACTAACGCCCTTGCTCCGTTCCTGGTTTAGCCTTTGAGAAAATGCTTCCATAAAAATGTTGATTTTTAGCCTGTTATCTCCATAGTTTGTGTCTTTCCTCTAGGATTTTCCTCCTACTGTCTCCTTGCAATTGGGAGCTGTGGCAACATCCCATTAGTGTACTGAACAATACCAGGAAACATTCCCTAATCCTGGGGCCAAATGACATGGTCTGATCTCTATTAACTCTATTAACTTCCAAAACACCACGTGGAAACCCTTCTTGACCCACTTAATTCCCAAACGTGTCCAGGAATTGTTTGTGGGAGCGACAGCAGGCCCAAGTCACACCATATTCTAATAAATTTGTATCCTAGGTAGTTGTCTTCCAGGGCCTAAAAACATTCCATGGAGTTTTCTTAATTACTGCTATAAATATATGTTATATGGACCAGGACCACAGGATTATTCCCACTGGAGTCTTACTGGATGCCCCTTTGTCCTCAGAAACACACCCACATGTCTACTTGCTGTCAAATTACGATTTCATACTGAAAGAGAGTAGGTTTAGATGGGATATTAGGAGAAAAATCTTGGCTGTGAGGGTGGTGAGTCCCTGGCACAGGTTGCCCAGAGAAGCTGTGGCTGCCCCATCCCTGGAAGTGTCCAAGGCCAGGTTGGACAGGTCTTGGAGCAACCTGGGATAGTGGAAGGTGTCCCTGCCCATGGCAAGGGGTTGGAACCTGATGATTTTTAAGGTCCCTTCCAACCCAAACCATTCTATGATTCTATGAAATCTCCTTGTTTCTCTCTGTCACCTGTAATCTCTGCCCCTAAAGACACATCCTTGGTCCATCCTCGCCTTATCCAAGGCAGGGATATGATCTGAGGGGAGATCTTATTTACATGGTTCTTCATCCTTTCTCCAACACCTTACAAGGTGTTCCTTCCCCTTAAATTTGCCAAAAAAAACATCCCTCTCTCTACCCTGATGGAAGGGATTGCTCTATCATGATGCTACAAATGCCATCATGTCCCTGTCACCCCGAGTCCTTCCTATCTGATCACCTTAATCCCAAAACCCAACAATTCTCCCTAAGGAGCATGAGCTGCCAACACCATTTGCACCTACACAACGCCTGCCCTTGAGGCCAAAGCTGATGTTCTGAGCCATGACCCAAAGCCCCACTTTCTTCCAGCCTTGGCAAACCAAAGGAGCACTAGGACTGTGATATCAGCTGGAAAATCTGAGCTCCAGAAGTAGAGGGGTTGGATTGAGATGGTGGATTGAGGCTCCTCAATTTATGTGTCAGCCTCTAGGAGTGTGAGCTGACTTCTGAGATGCCTAGAAAAGGGATCATGTGCAGGCACAGACTTGGCAGGTCACAGTCAGAGTCCTAAGCAGAGCTGAAAAGGGACACAAAAGCACAGAGGTGGAAGGGATCACCTCATTCCCTCAGTGCTTTGCAGGCAACCCTTCCACAGCAGCTTACCCAGAACTGTTCTCAAGCTTTATCCCAAACCCAGCTGTATTTTCAGCACCCACTAATCCCACTGTAAGTTTACTTCAGACATATTTCCCTCCCAGCCAGAAACCTTCTCCCACCTTGCACACCAAATGCCCGGTTTATTTGCACTCCCTCCTGGGCCAAGACTATCCACATCTTAAGCAGCCTTTCTCTTTTGTAGGCATTTAATCCCTAAATCCTCACAAAAATTTGTACCTGTGATGACCTTTGCTGTCTAGACTCACACTAGTGAAGGTGTTTCTGCCCATGGCAGGGGATTGGAACGAGATGATCCTTAAGGACCCTTCCAACCCAAACCATTCTGTGATTCTGTGAGACCCCTGCCAGTCTCTTCTTGCCCAAAGATCTCTCCTAGCCCTTTGGAAAGCCTCTCCTGCTCCATTTTTTATTTTTCCAGAGCAGGAAGGAGAGTTGCAGTGTCATACCCTGGTACCTCAGGCTAAAGAAACTCCACAACATTAACAGCGTAAAATATAAATCGAGTCATCAGGAGAAGACACCATGTCCATGTTCCCATCCTACAGAGATCCATCAGTCTGTCCAGCAGTGCAGTGACCCTGTGCCTGCTCTGCTGTCCCTCCAGGGTTGTGCCAGTGTAACCCTGATCACATTTTCTGCTCCACTTGTGTCCACACTGTCGGAAAAACTGAGCCAACCTTCACACCACGTATCCCAAGGGAGCAGCTGCAAGGAGGGACGGGCAGGCCAAACCAATTCCCATCTCCTTTGTGAGGGATGTTTCATCTGCAAACAGGTTGTACATGACAGAGACAAGTTGCTATGTGAGATATTCAAAGATATGGTATAACACTGCTTGGCCTTAATTTTGGGCTTCAGCAAGCTATTGATTTTTTGATTCTTTATATTATGTTAATGATGTCGTGATCGTATCAGAGCAGAAATGTACTCCTGCAAAGCTCCAGAGTGCAATATTTAATAGATAATGTTAGTATTAATTGATTTTGCTATAATTCATTCTATGCGTCTTGTCACTCTTAAGGGTTTGGGGTTTTTATCAATGGTAAATTCCCTAAACATCCAGGCAGAATGAAAAAGTCAAAGCATTTACTTCTTCTCTTAGCTTTTAATTTGGGAATGGGGGTAGTGGGGAAGGCTGACCTCTCCAGCTCACCCCAATCAATAGCTGATTAAGTGCAACACTCCACAGCAGGACTGATATGTTCCTGAACAGCTCAAGAGGCCATCAATTGATATTTTGTCAATTGGCCAGATGAGTTTATGCAATGGGTCCTCCCTCCTTCCTTTCGCACCAACCTTTCCAGATCTAATTCCATCCCTGGAATTATCCAAGGCCAGGCTGGATGAGACTTGGACCACCTTGGTCTAGTGGAAAGTGTCTCTGCCCATGGCAGGGGGATGGAATGAGATGGTCTTTAAGGTCGCTTTCAACCCAAATCATCCTAGGATTCTATGATTCCGTGATCCTCCATCAGATAAAGCTGGGAGACAATTCTCCAGGTCAGCTTTTTGCCTTTGGTCCTTGAGAGCAGAGAAAGGAAGAGAGACCAGAGACTCACCATTGCTCTAACAATGCTGGTAAGAATTAACTCCCTACCACACAGAAAATCACTTTAACATCCAGGTATACTCGATATTAAATATATACTCAGAGCCATTTCTCAAAACAAATTTCATGAGGCAATAGCCTTAAGATGGAAAAATCATTCTGCTTTCTGGGTTACTCATACACTGAAAGTTATTTGTGACCTTGTTTGCAGGATTGGGGCTGGGTGAGAACGAGGAAGGGATCAGGCTGATTCGCTCTCATCCACGTTTGCATTTTCTCTCCTCCCTGAGAAAGGCACGGAGCTAAAGCTCTTGGCAAGGATCCCAGCATCATTCTCCTACCATTATTAACTGGCTGGCTTTTCAGAGGGGCTGGGTGGAAAAGGGCCAGGGCAGCCTGAAGAAAAGCCACCTCTGGCCCCGCCACATCTCAGTGGTGGCTCTGACAGAGATGCTCCGCTCTGATAACACCTTATCAGGCCAGGCAAGCTCTGAGAGACCAGGAACAGACAAAACAGGCCAGTGTTATCTGAACTGAAATCCTGCCCTTTTGCCCTGCACAAAATAATTCAGTGCTCCTTGGCAGGGCTGGCTGGCATCCCTTCCAAACTGGGGTTGGGGGCAGTGTCTGGCTGCATGTTCCCAGCTCCTGGGGTGCCAAGGGAAAGGAAAGATCAAGGAGGCTCCTGCTCCTCTGCTGCAGCTGAGAAAGTCTGCAGACAAAACCTGCACCCCTTCGTGGTGGAGGTCTGCGTCTGCAACAAGACAAAAGGAGTTTTGGGTTTGTTGTGGTCGTGGCTCCACCTCAGCTCTGAGCCATGAGCCCCATTAATACAGGGGTGTCATTAATTATAGCTTTAAACTGAAAGACGGCTGATTTAGGTCAGATATGAGAGAAGTGTTTACAACGAGGGTGGTGAGGCACGGGCATAGGTTGCCCGGAGAGGTGGTGGATGGCCCAGCCCCGGAAACATCCAAGGTCAGGTTGGATGTGATTCTGAGCAACCTGCTTGAAGGTGTCCCTGCTCCTTGCAGGAGGGCTGGATGAGATGACCTTCAAAAGGTGACTTCCAACTCAAACCAGTCTACAATTCTCTGATTAATACAAGTGAGAGACTGAAGGAGCCTCACTTCACCCCCTTTCCTTCTCCATCCAGCTGCAGGCAAGGATGTGTTTCAAACAGCAGAAGCATTTGGCCTCCTTTCTCCTCCTGGCAACAAAGAGGGAGGGAAGAGAGGATGCAACTGCACCCAGAGGACACCCACTTGTGAATTCTGGGTTCCCAAGGCCCCCAGGTGCCCAGCACTGCCAGGCACCAGCAAATCCTGGTGCACACTTGGCTGGGTTTTCCATGCCACTCCCATTTTTAAATGAGATCTAAATGAGGTCCTGCCCTTTCTGCTCTACTTTTTCATGGCAGCTCCAGCCTTCTGCCCTCCCACCAGACCTAGGAATCAAGCAGTGATGAAAAAAAAGAGAGAAAGAATAACCCCCCACCACCCCCATTCAGCATCTGCACCAAGGTAACAAGGGAGAAGCCTTCCAGGCACGGGTGAGTTAGATTGAGATTATTTTCTTAACATGTCTCAATTAAAATGTAGATCTCCTTTACAGCCTGGGGCAGAGGGGCAGGAGGCACTGGGAATGAGATATGGGAGGGACAAGCAAGACACGGGGGCCTTTGCTTCATTCCTGCCTGCCTTAACCCTTGTGGTGCCACCTCCGCTCTATCAGAAGGGCACATTGGGTTAAGCAAGGAACGACACCATGTCTGCCAAGGCTCCTTCTGCTTTAATTAAACAAACCCAAAGCTTACTCAGCCACTGGTGGAATGAAATTATTATTTTCAAGCTTTATATATGTTTCATATATTTATTTTTACTGTCTGGGAGCTGCAGTCATCACATCCAGCTCCCAACAGGACTCCTGCCGCTCATCATCCCAAAGGCTTTAAGGTTTAGGATCTCACACCCACCTGTGAGGTGAGGAACTGCTACTCCTCTCCTACAAACAAGGGGCTAAAACAAAGGGAATTAAAGGACTGCAGTAATTTTAAGCTGGGCATTGTTTGATATGGTCATTTAGGTTTCATCAATAAATCGGTACCAAAGGAAACTGGCACTTCCAGAGGGCAGTTCAGGGTTACAATGAATGTGTTCAGGAAAAAGTGTCTCTCTTCACTCATCACTGCATCAAGAAACTTGGTAGTGGGTGAGATAAAGCCCATCCTAAGTAACTCGCCCAAAATCATGCAAAGTATCTACAGCACAGCAGGGAAATTAATTCTGCTCTCTCTTGCCTAAGGAAAATTCTGTGCCCAGTGGATCTCACTGACATCCCTTTCTAAATTAACCAAGGGGTCCAGAACTTGATTTCTCTGGTCAGAAACTGTCCCAGATCTTGTCTCCACAACAGTGTTTCAGTCCTTCAGCCCACTCCAATTCCCAGTTCCTCACAACCTCTCAAATCAGGTTAGGCAGAATCATCCTCCAGCTCCTCCACTCTGTCCCAGTAGACCCCTCATCTTTTCTCCTCCTCCTCTGCCCTCAACTTTCTCTTTACTTTTTGCCATGAAACAACCAAAAAAAAAAGACCAATTAATTGCTGGTGCAGCTTCCTGGTTAGGGAAGCAAATGGTGGAGGGAAATAATAAGAAACCTGCCCTTCCTTCCATTAGCAGGGGCTGGTGGATTATTACACGTGGGGCTGCCCCATGTCATGCAGCCCACAAAGAAGCCCACAGCCAGGAGAAATTCAGAGCCAACACATCTGTTCTTCACTGTGATTTTCACCCTCCTCTGTGACAGGATGGCAAGAAAACATGGGTTTTTTTTGAACATCCTGGTTTCTTGCATCCAGCTGTCTTAGCCACTCCAGTCTAGCTCTGGCTCCAGGGATGAGACTCTATTAAAAATGCACCCATTGCCCTGGAAGAAATTATTTTGGTCCAATCTATTTGGCATCAGAACGTTGCCTCTCATCTTGTATAATGTTTTACTTCAACGTTGTGTAGCACATGAGATCAGGTTGTTGTCTGGCTCCTGTAATTCATGGAACTAAAACATCTGTGTCTGCCTTGGTAGATGGTTCCTGCTATAAATTGATAGGACACTATTGAAAAGCTGCTGAAGGACAAATCTCAAGTGGGAAACGATGGAAGACAAGATGTTCAAGAAGACAGGACAATGAGTTGCTCAGATCCACTCACCAAACAAAAGAAATACGTTAATTTTTGGGGAGGGATCTTCCTTGTTTACGCTAAGAGCACAATCTCTTCCTCCTAACCCCAGCAACAAAGCCCCATCAGCAGGATGACAGAATCAGCTTCAAGCTCAGAAGCTCCTGTGAACTCTCAGGACCTGCCTCCAGGAGCACAGTAGAGCTGGGAAGGGAGATAGAATCATAGAATCATAGATTAATAATCAGAGAATATCCTGAGTTGGAAGGGACTCACAAAGATCACTGAGTCCAGCTCCTGGCCCAGCACAGGACAACCCCAAAAATCCCACTCTATGCCTGAGACCATTGTCCAAATGCTTCTTCAACTCATGGTCATGACAACTTCCCTGGGGAGCCTGTTCCAAAAATACCCAATTCTTGTATCCAAAAGTATCCAAAAAATCCAATAAACACATATAGTCTCCCTGGTACAGAAGCCAAAGGGAAAAGGATCTAAGTCTACAGCTCTGCTGGGGGATGTGGGAGCAACAGGGAGCATTAGGGGCTGGAGACAGAGGTGCTGGTGGCACGTGAGAAAACCTGTTGGCAGGTCATTGAATGTGGGAGTATGGAACAGAAGATATTAGGAAGATATTATTCTCTGTGAGGGTGGGGAGGCCCTGGCACAGGTTGCCCAGATAAGCTGTGGCTGCCCCCTGGATCCCTGGAAGTGTCCAAGGACAGGCTGGATGGGACTTGGAGCAACCTGGGATAATGGAAGGTGTCCCTGACTGTGGCAGGGGGGTTGGAATGAGATGATCCTTAAGGTCCTTTCCCATCCAAGGCATTCTGTGATTTTATGACCCTATGATGGCCTGTATTTCTGGGTAGGAGTGTGTGCAGATCCACGGAGAAACTGAGTTGGGATAAAGATAAACCTAAAAGCTTCGCTGTGCTTCTCTTTCGGAGGAATGTCTTCCTGATCCTCCCGCCCTCCACTCCCTTCTGAGACCTGTCACAGATGGAGGAGGATGAAATGCCACAGGGGCAGCAGTGGGCAGGGAAGGCTGATGTTCCCCCACCCCGGGGAGAGCTCATTTCCGTTGCCATTTTCCCTCACTGGCGGATCATTGGCTGCAGAGGAGCATCTGACAGCAAGACAAAGAGCAATTCCCTCCAAACCGCCCAGAAACTGAGGCAGTTTCCTGAACCATCCACCTCTCATCACTCTCAGTGAGTGGCACAACCTTGCAGGAAAGCCCAGCCCTGCTTTATTGCAAATTAGGACGCTGGAAGACTTTAAAATTCACGGAAGGAGTGAGACTTGACAGGTTACAAAACCTGTAGAATCTTGTCCATGCCGAGAACCCGTGAGGGCAGGACATCCCAAGCTGGGGTTAGGCTTTATTCTACTGCCAGCCTACAGACGTCTAAAGTCACTTGGCATCTCAGGCCCCCAGCTGGTCCTTGTCCTCCAGAGGAAATGGGTCTCCAGTAGACTCTGTGTCCTATTTTCAGCCCCAGGAGAACACCTCAGGTACCCCAGGTGGTCCCGTTCCAGCAGACAGCAGGGATGGGCAACCGAATTGAGCTCCTTGTGTAAATAAAAACACCCGTATTTCAAAGTCTCCTCATGTTCTCCGTACATCTGTGTTCAGGTACTTGAATCAAGGCCTTATGTTGCTACTCCAGATCTGAATCTCTTTGCTGGCTCTGTCAACAGCAACTTTAAAATCTCAGTCCGGGTACACTCCTTTCCTGTAACTTTGCTTCTCAGCTCCAGTGCACATCTGACAAGCTTTGCAAGCTGACCAGGGTGGTCATACAGCTTTCCCCTGCCCCTGTTCCCTCCCTAGCTATCTGCTGTGGGACACCTAGATGTGACACCCACTGGTGTGCAGTGTCCCAGAGACCCCAGCGTGTCCCCTTTCAGGCAACTGGCACCCAGGAGATCCTCTAGAAGCCCCTCGAGTACCACTGAGTACCTTTATTCCTCTCTCATTGCCTGTCCAAGCACATGAGGCACCTCCCAGCCCACGGCAGGCTGTGTTCTGTGCTTCACATCAGGGAAGAAGAAGAAACCCCAGAGATCTTTCTCTGCAAAGGCTGAACTTTCTGCAGCGCTAAACCTTGAGCTGCCATGTGATGAGGACAAATCCCAAGTAGGACACCTCACTCACAGGGCTGCACCAGGAGAAACCTTCTGCTGGAACCCACTGCACAAACTAATTATCTTCACCCCCCTCCCTGCTGCCCTCTAGCAAAATGAGCTAATCAAGGAAGGAGGTTGTTATCAAAACACATTTACCACACGCCTGCCTCTCACGGCCCACGGTGCCCAGTGCTGTCCCCGAGTCGCCTCAGGCAGGTACAGCCACAGAGATAATCAACCTGTGAAGGGCAGAGCTCTGCCCTGCACTGCTCTGCAGACCAGAGCTGGAAAAGTGCTCCCAAAAGGGACGCCATGGCATTTAAGGAATGTCAGGACATCAGCGGTGCCGGACACAGCGATGGGTCAGCTCTCCAGGACTAGTGGTTGGATGTTCTGCTCTGAGGTACAGGGCTGGTTCAGAGAGGGTTATTCAGTGTCATCACCCATCTGGAGTGAAATGGGATTCCCAGGAGCCTCCTTTATCACCATCAATAGCCCTGCTCTCAGTCCCAAGAATTCCCTCCTCCTCTCTGGTCTAAGAACCCCCGATCCCATTTCAAAAGGCCGTTGCAGAGCTGTCACATTTCCCAGCATTTCCTCTGCTCCAAAGGGGAGGCAGTGCCCAGGTGTGAAATGATGGGCACTTTACCTCTACCTCAGCAGGCAGATTACAGATAATCTGGGCTCAGTGCAGAAAGGGCCGATGTCCCTCCACGGAGCCCCCCTGCTGCGCTTCCCTCCGTGCCAGAGCCTCAAATGCCCGTCTCCAGTTTCGATAACTACCTGAGAAAAGCGGGAATCACTCCCTGCCGAGGCCAGTTGAGGGAAGGCGACTCCACTTTCCCTCGCTATCAGATGGAAGGGGTTCCCAGGCCGGCTGCGACCAAGCAGTGTTTGGAGACAAGACGTCCTGACAGCTGGTTCTCTCCTACCTGTGCCACCGTCAATGGGCAGCACTAGCACTGGCAAACAACTGATCCAAACCAAATCTAAGACTTCAGATTTCCTGCAGTTACTTTCCCTCACGGCATTTATGTTTTCCTCCCCACCATGGAACTGGAAATCTCCTGTTGCAAGGAGAAACAAGCCCAGGTCCCTCATACACACGGGGATGTTGAACTTGGCAACTGAAGTAGCTCTGAGCCTCTCTTCTGGTGGGGAAGCACAGGCCAGGTAGCTATGGATTTCCAAGGAAATGCAGGGTTTGAGCTGGAAGCCATTTGTTCTTCACGTGGCTGATCCATCTTTAGGAAGGTTAGGACAATTATCATGTGCCTTTGGCATGTAGAGGGGCTCCCAGGTATCTGAAGGCACCAAGAGCTGACCCATAGCAAGAAAATGTAAAGGCAGAAAAGAAATCAGAAAGATTTTTCTGTAAACAAATAGTCCCAGCCATGATTTTGAGACCCAGAGGGTGGCTGGGCACTGGAACGGGCTCCCCAGGGAAGTGATGACGGCACCAAGCCTGAGAGAGCTCAGAAAGTGTTTGAACAGTGCCCTCAGGCACGTGGTGGGATTTTTGGGGCTGTCCTGTGCAGGGCCAGGAGTTGGATCCTTGTGTGGGTCCGTTCCAGCTCAGGATATTCTGTGATTCTCTGGCTTATTCATCACGCCAGGCAAATGCAAAACACCTGCAAATTGCTGCCTTGCTGTTTGCACCTTAGGAAAAAACAACATGGGAAGTACAAATGGAAGCTGAGGGTTTATAGGATCAGAAGCCTCTGCAAGAGTCACTAAATCACACTTTTCTCACTATCTGTTAGAGCCCAGAGTGGCACAGGACTGGGTGTGATATTCCAACCTCCTGCCCTGCTGGGTCCCTGAAGCCTGGCCTATACAGCCTTTGCCAGTGCCCCTTCCCCACACAGCCCTGGAGGAAAACACTGGGAAGGAAAAGAGACGAGGTGAAGGGGAAAAGAAAAAAAAAACAAAAACAAAAACAAAAAAACACCCTCATCCTGAAAGACAGTCACAGGCTTTCAGACAGCAGAAAGTCAAGCAAGAAAAAGACCCTTCAAATAGAGGTCTTATTGCAGCATCTGTGGGCAGCTTGGGTTACCTGAGACTCTCTAGTGATTCAGAAGACTTTGACCAAGAAAGTTAAAGCCAGGGGCGATCAATGAGCCTCTGCAAGCAGCATCCTATCGGGTTTCCTGCTGAGACCAGACAGCGGGAGCTGCACTTTGGAACTTTTCCCTTCTTTTTTTTCATTCCTGGTCTGGCAATGAGTCTGAGTATGGATAACGAACCTCCCTCCCCCTCCACACTAATCCCTCACTCCCTAGAAAACAACTTGTTTAAAGTACCTTTTTCCCCTCCATATCATGTTATAAAGGAGAATTGTAATTCCTGGGTGTACAAGTATCCCGTGGATATAAGGCAGGTGGGAAAAGGTGGAGAGCAGGAGGATGTGGAGGGTCACTTCCCAGACACTGAGGTAGGTGTCTGCTGCCACAGGATGGCATAAACCCCTTCTGAACAGGGCTGTCCTTTTGTGGGGAATCCAAAAAACTCTCCTGTGGCTTCTGAAGTGTCTCATAAACACCATCCAGGTCAGCTCAGCCTGAGGAATTGTGTGCAGGAGATTTTGGTCATCCCTGGACTAACTCAGAGCCAGAGGGATCCAGGAAGGGGACTGGTATGGCCCATATCTAAGACTCTGATAGCATTGCTTCATTCATGGGGTGAGGATGCCCAGAGGAGGCCACTGCATCCTATTCCCACGGTTCAGGGGTGGGAGAGTGCTGCTGGCACATCCTCTGGAACTGGGACGCAAAGCCGGCCTTGGTGAGGTTCTTGGGTGCCAGAAGGACACCCAAAGGACACGAGCAGCTCCTCAGAGATGAGCAGAGGAGTGCAGAGAGCAGAGCCAGCTCCTGGCTCCAATAACTCTGCAGTAGGACAGGCTGGAGATGCTCAAACAAACCCTCTTCCCTCTGCAGCAAATGTCAGTTCCTCCTAAACCAACAGGGCTTGCTGACGCCCTGCTTTGCTCAGTCTCCAGAGCTGGTAAAGCCTTCTGAGGAAGAAAGAAATCACAGATGCCCAAATGTTCCTTTTTAATGAAGAGGGGGAAAAAAAAGTAATGCTTCATTTCAGAATGACTTTTTATTTTGAAATCTTAAGCAATTTACCAAAAACCGAAATAAAACCCCAAAAATGAGAACTTCCGAAATCAAAATGAATCATTCTCCAATTACTAAATGGAATCAGTGCCTTCCAAAACAACTTTCAGGAACATTTCTTATTAAAAATATAATTGGCCACTACGAGCTGGGGGAAGAGAAAAAAAAAAAAAAAGAAGTTTTGAAATATCACAAGTTCTCCCAGAAAATGAGACTCTTTTCCTCTCTGATTGCAATTAATGACCTGCCAGCCAAGGAGTCCCCAGACCAGCAAGGGCAGATTCTAGAGCAGAAGGAGGCTGGTGCCTGGGGGTGCATCCTCCCTTAAGGACAGCTTGAGTGTGTTCAGTTGTTCCTCTCAGAATTAAATGGATGCTACAAGAGAATGAAATGAGGCAGCACAGGCAAAATCTACGAGTGGCACTAACACAAAAGAGCCTGGGACAGGTCCCTTCTGCACCCAGCAAGGTCGGTGTATTTCCTGCAATAAAATGTTGCCTGTCTCTAAATGATAAATAAAATGATGCTGCTCTTCTGCCCCAAATTTCCATTCTGTTGGCAGCTGGAGGGTTAAACACAAGCAGAGACACCATTCAGGGCTGAAAACCTGCGTGGTGACCACGTGCAGCTGGAGCAGTTCCTGTGCATGGAATAAAAGAGTGGTTTGGGTTGGAAGGGACCTTAAAGATCACTGTCTTCAACCCCCTGCCATGGGCAGGGACACCTTCCACTATCCCAGGTTGCTCCAACCTGGCCTTGGATGCTTCCAGGGATGGAACATCCACAATTTCTCTGGACAACCTGTGCCAGTGTCTCATCACCCTCACAGAAAAGAATTTCTTCCTAATACCCAATCTAGACCTAGCCTATTCATCTCCTGAAGGGGTTATCCCTCCTCTGGAGGTAAAGATCCCGAGCTTTTGCTGCCCCTCTGCATGTGAGTGGGAAAGGAGGAAGAGGAGGGTGTAGTTTGCATATGGATGGAGGCAGAAGCAGCTTGCCAGGGGGGGTTTTCAGGCATGGTCAGATATTGGATGGCATCTTCAGATAGTGCTGCTGATCTGACGTGGGAGGAAGCTGCTGAATTCAGTCCAGGCTCGCAGAAAACTTTTCCCTGCTGCCATCCCCCTCTGCAGCCCCTGTTGGGGCTGGTGACATCGCTGCGACCTCGCAGCCAGGCACCTCAGTGTCATCTCTCAGCTCTGGTTCCCCCCACCGCCTGCCCCCAGCCCAGCCCCTCACCCTCCCCGGGAGGCCCCTGCAGCAGCCGAGCGCCACATTTTCAATTTACACCAACTAAATGATTCATCGCCGCCTAAAGAGCCCTGAGCAGAGCCCGGGAGGGGAGCGGAGTTGCGGCAGGCAGAGGGAGAGGGAGAGGGAGAGGGAGAGGGGGGGACAAGATCGGGGCGAAGATAGAGAGATGAAAAGCTCCGGTGACCTGCTCTGTATCGGCTCTTCTCTTCTTTTCTCGGGGCAGCAGCCGATCAATCCTCCCCCCTCCCCTCTCCTGTCTGTGGGTCTGTCTGTCTCCTTGTCTCTCGGCGGACTCGAGTTTCCCGGTGTAAGGTTAGGACAGCAGAGCCGCGCAAATCGATTCCCGAGCCCCGGCACAGCGCGCTCCGCACGCACAGCCCTGCTCGGCCGGGAGAGGAGGGATGGAGAGCCTTCCCCGGGCATCCCAGACCCCTCACGCGCAGGGAGCTTGGGAATGGGGGTCTGGGAAAAGGCGGCTGCATCACCCCTGAAGCAAAAATCCCGAAACAAGAGAGATGAGCATGGAAGAGACACATACACACAAAAAAAAAATAGAAGATTTCCCCTGTCTCCCAGTCCACACTGTTCCTCTTGATGGTTTATACTGGAGGGAAAAGATGAGTGAACAGCACGGCTTTGCCCACAGTCTGGTTCCCAGTCCTTCTCTACCACAGATCTTTACTAAAAGCTTCAATAAACCCCCAAAACAAGAACTTCTGAAATCTAAGTGAATCATTCTCCAATTTCTGAATGGGTGCCCCCAGCACAGCTGGGTTTATGCTGGCGGAAGGTTTTATACTGGAGGATGGTTTATAGTGGAGGAAGATGATGAGCAAACACATGGCTTTGCCCACAGTCTGGTTCCCTGTCCTCTTCTATCCCAAGTCTTTACTGAAAACTGAAATAAAACCCCAAAACGAGAACTTCTGAAATCTGTATGAATCATTCTCCAATTAACAAATGGTTCCCCCAGCCCAGCTGCCTTCTCCATCCCTTCCACAAGCTCCAACATCAGTCTGGCTGGATTCAGCCATGCACTGGAAATCCCCTGGGATTCCTGTCTGGGAGGGAACAGGGAAGGGTTAACAGTCAGGAGTCACTGGTGACACATCCCACTTGAGAAAAAGTCTGTTAAAGAATCTTAAGGTGTTCTGATGTTCCAAAAATTCTAATAAGAGACTTAATACTACAACACCTTTGCCCTGAATATCCTGTGCAGCCAAAACTTGTTGAATGGGGTGTAATTGTCTCCTTGACTCTCAGGGCTACCTAAAAGGATGAGGAAACTGAGACCCAGAAAGCCACACCTGAGGCTGGGCTAAAAACTCCTTAAAAACTAGGACTGAAAATCAGATTTCTTAACAGCAATGGGCAGCTAGAGGGAAGGAAAAGACTGAAGTGGGATTCGATAACATTTGCCTTCCAACTGCTTCAAAAAACCCCACAGGGAATTAATCTCTGTGACTCTGCTGAAATGTACATAAATAAGAGGTGTTTCTCTTTTCCAGATAAGGAAACTGAGGTTAAGTGGCCAGAGGGAGGAGGGCACAGGGATGCACCACCAGCCAGATCCACACTGTGAGGCCAAACTTCTCCTTGAAGGATCAAGTCTGTATTTTTTTTTGTTTTGTTTTAACCAAGTCAGTGCTGCCAATCCCACTCATCACCAGCCATTTCATTTTTAATACTCCTTCACAGTGAGCTGCTGCACAACCTGCAGTTGTCTCTGCCCCTTCTGTCTCCTTTTGGGGATTTATTGCTGGGTGTATTGATTGCTCCTTGCCGCTGACCCTGGATGGAAGGAGATGAAATATCCAGCATTGCTGTGGTACAATCAGTGGCCAAATTCACGCTTCCCTATGCTGCTTGTCCTCCACTGAGGGCAAAATACATGGTGTTCTCTGGGGTGGATGGAGGGTAAGATGGGATGGAGACATCCTACAGAGCTGTACATCAAATGGAAATATCCTCAGGTCAGCAGGATGAAAGTTTTATGGGCTCATACTGACCAGGCCACAACTCAGGACTGGTTTGCCAGGAATCCCTTAAAGAATTACAGAGCACGAGTCATGTTTTTGGACATGTTTTGGGATGTATCCCCTAGATCTGATCTGAAATTAAGCGGACTGTCATGGTTTTGGATGAGGGTCACATGAGCTGACGAGGATCAGCAGAAGGCTGGAATATGGCACAGGTTTGTTCCCTTCTGCTCTAGAAAGGAAAGGCAGCAAAGAGCATCACTTCAACTGGATCGCTGCCTCTTCCAGGAGAGTTTGCAATGCAACAGGAAGAACTCCGAGGTGAACTCAGCAGGAGAAGACAAACACACTGCAACAGCAGTGTCCATCAGAAAAACCCTCCAAGGCTGCCAAGGACACTGTGAGACTTGGAGTGACAGCCCCCTGCAGAGCCATGCTCAGCTGGAGACGTCTGGGCGGACAGATCCAATGCACTTTGCAGCCACTGTCTCTGCTGAGAGGTTCTTGGCAGATGAGACCACCCTGCCACTCACAGCCAGGAGCTCAGCCAACCCGACACCTCCCTCTCCACGGCTCTGCCAGAGGCCTCTCTGCAGGAGGAGAGCACTGGCAGGGAAAGGCTGAAGAGAGGAAACTTCAAGATCAATAACATCATTAAAAATCCTAAAGAAAAACAAAGCCAGTGAACTAATATCCCAGCCCTGAGGACACCTGGGATCCAGTGCTCCTCGGGAGGAGCATAAGCCAGTACGACACAATAAAGAAATAATGAAATGAGGTCCCTTCTCAGCCTGTTACAAAGAAGCCCAAGAATATGGACATTTTCTCTTCATCCTGTCCAGGTAAGCCAAATGAGCAGTTTGACCCCTTTGTGCTCATTTGGCCCAGCTGAGTTGGCCCACATAGGACACTTAACTTCAGGGCCAACACTTTCCCTGAACATACAAACCATAAAGTCCCCTTGAAAACTAACTTGGAGTGGAGATGTTACAGGAATCTGATTCCTCTCTAAGGGCAATGGAGATTAGGACAAGTCCAAAAAGGGAGAGGTTCAGGTCAGCAGTGGAAAGTTGGAGGTGCTGAGAGCAGGGCACCCAGTCAGAGGCAAATTGCCTTAAGGAATGGAAACAAGGTAAATGTTGAAGAGCTGCTGAGGTTGATTCAGGGTGGACAGGTGCTTTTCTTGTGCAGTCAGAAGACCATGGATCACGTGATGGAGGAGGTCTGTCCGGTCTCTACCACCCTTCTTTCTCCCTGCCTTCCAAAAAAATCCTTCCCAGTTAAACCAAGCCCTCCCCAGAAAGTCCCAGAGACCTTGCTGGAGGTACCTGGGGGGCTCCTCGGCTCACCTGGCTCGGGTGAGGCATCATTTTTCCTCTCTGCCCCGTGTTACCACAGCCACCGAGGGAAGATGGTTGGTGGAAGAGCAGGGCTGGGCTGGTGACAAGCAGCAGCAGGTACTTACGTGTTGTGAAGGACACACCATCCACAGTGAGGGTCTCCTGAGCCCAAGCACTCGCTGCAGGTCTCGTGCTGGCTACACGACTCCACGGGCACCCGGGTGAGCTGCAGGAGGAAAGGGGACAACCTGTCAGGCTTTTCACAGCCCATAATGACTTGACGGAGGTCCAACCCTCCCTGTCCTCTTCCCCTGGTGCCTGTCCTCCTCCCACAGAGGGATGTCTGTGCAGAGCTCAGCAGGCCTGGGGGATGCTGGGTGAAGTTTGCTCCAGAGCTCAACCTGGTGCAATCCCTGTCCAGACCATCACATCCCCTGTGGCCTTCCCCTTTTCCCCATGGCCTTTCACCCTTCACTGCCAGATGACCTCACTTGCACAGTTTCCCAAGGAATCAGCACATCAGGCTGTGGGGACCTGGGACAATGAAACAAGGTGTGATCTGCAGCAAGTTCAGCTCTCTGGATCTCAGTGCTCTCTCCCACTTTGGCTGTGGGCCCTGTTGCTTTCTGGCTTCCTGTGAGAACTGAGGTCTTGTGATGTCTTTGTCTCCCTCCCATGAGCTCCTGCACCACCGCTCCCCATTGCCACCACCACTCCTGGTCCCAGGAGAGCATTATCTCCACTTTCCATTGCCTGTGCATCTTCCTAATCATCAGTTGTCCCATTCCTGGAGAGGTTGCTCCCAGCAGGAAAAGGACAAAGCCTACCAGGCTGTGTACCTCCTTGCTGTCACCCTGCCTTTGCAGCTCAGAAGGCATCAGATGTGGACCTGAAACACCCATCTACTGCCAAAATGCTGCATTTTATTATCTATTTTTCTTTCATTTTTCCTTTTTAATTAAAGTATTTCGGTGAGAGGTTTCAAAGGCAGAAGGGACTGCCCAGCCTGACCTCCTGTCTCACAGACCAGTGCCTTTTGATTCCTCCTTGGTTTTGCAAGCCCTTTACATCTTTTGAAGCCAAACATACAATTTGGGCCCAATGACCTGATAGTCTCTTTTTCCATTGAACAAACTTCAGAGAGCTTCTATAATATCCAGTCAATTGCTGGTGCCTTCACCCCAGCTCCTGTCAGCAGGGAGAGTTTATTCCTTCAGATGATATAGTGTGGTATTATCCTGATGAAACACCACTGAGAACTGCCAACTCTAAACTGCAGAACAGTTACTCATGACAAATGACAAGGGAATACACCTGGATCCCGGTGACAATTTTTTTACTTGGCGCAACGTTCAGCAGAGTTTGAGCTGTGAAGTGACAGATTAAGATCCATCCTGATTGCACCTGTAAATGAACCAAGAACTGGCTTTTTTTTTTTTTAATTTTAAATATAGATATATATCAGGCAAAATGCCAGCTGTTTATGAAGACCTTTTCTATTTGGATCAGAAATTGTCTTTCTCACCCCCTAAACACAAATCCCACGTGATAGTTGATGGTCTGTGAACTAAAGCTGAAAATATGGGGTTTTGCCTCTGGCAAGTGGCAGCAGCTTTAGAAAACTTCAGGTAGAAATATCATGGGGTTTTATTTATCATTGCACCACTGCCTGTGCCAAGTCATCCACAGAAACCAACGGAAAGCTTTTAATGAAAAATGTGGGAATGTGGAGGGAAAAAAAAAAACCAACCATAAACCAACACAAAACCACTTTTCTCAAACTGAATCTACTGCCATGAGCACAAGAACAAAATGAGGACAGAGAGAGCAGCAACAGTGAGAAGATCAAGAGAGGGATGGAGTCCTTCAAACTTCTGTAACTATGGTGGACTTGGCAGTGAGAAGTTAATGGTTGGATGAGATGATCTTCAAGGTCTTTTCCAACCTACATGATTCTATGATTCCATCAAGAAGTTTCAGAGGTGAGATGGTTTGGCCATGAACGCAGTTGTTCCAGCTTCCTTAAGCTTCAGGTCAAGAAGGTATCAAAAATGCTCATCAAATATAAATGTTAAGCTCCAGGATTTTACCCAATTAGACTTGCTGAGCCCAATATTCTGTGTTGCATCCAACTTCCAAAAAATACATGGAATTTTTAACAAGAATGTATCAAGAGCTGCAGACCTTGTAACTTATTATGTCAGCCATTCCCACCCTATTTCTTCCACCTCAGAAAAATATATTGCGAGTTATTTTACCTTGATCACGTCTGGCTTGGCCACCAGAGTACTCGAAGAAGAGGCAGATAATTCAGTCACGAAAAACTGTCAACCTGCCATTCCTTGATCCAGGTGTCATTGGTTGTGTGATCTCCACCTTGGAATTAGAAATTTGTGGACGCAGTTGGGATTGGCTCTGCAGTCCCTACGCAAACTGCCCTCAGTTTAACATATGGTGCTGCTTGATTTGTCTGCATTAGCTGCGAGTATTTTTTCTCATCTCTGAGCTAGTTTACATCTGTCTTATAGAACTGAGCCCTGATTAAGAAGTTTAGAACAGAACATGCACTTTTCAAACGTCTGATGATGTTGGGTTTGAATGTTCTGACTCAAAGGCCACTTGTGGCTCTGATATATGTACAAGAGAGAAGTCCTAGAGGGCTGAATTTTGCTATTTGTTTGCAAATTGCTACAAAAAAAGTAAATAAAAAGTGGTCTCTGTAGGTTTTATTATTATTATTATTATTTAATTAGCCATCAAAGGATATCAAAGCTCCTTTCAGAGTTGGGAGGAACCTACTGGGAATCTAGATCTTCATCTTTGCAGAAATGTTTTCCTTTCAGTGTATTTAGGGTAGTTTGTAGGATAAATGTTCTTTAGGAGCACACATTGCTTGTGTTGCTGTCCTAGAGACCACAGATAGATGGTATGAGCTTCCACATCCTGTCAATCCCAACCAGAGTGTGTCCTGTGTCACTGTTTGCATAGTGACATGTTATTCCTGCTGTATAAGACCTTTTATGCGTTCACCTCAAGCAGCTTTATTGTGAGATTAATTAAAACTGCCCCACGCTGGTAAATGTCTTGGGCTGTAAGTGTCAGACCTTCTAATTAATACAGAAAGAAACTACAGAAAACAAAGGAGCTGCAACTGAAAGGAAAGCCACCTAAGGGTTGTCTGCTGAAAAGAGAAAGAACATCAAGCAAATAAGGCACATCTGAGGTCTTATTTTCCTTTCTGGAACATAAACTGTAATTAATTCAGCTCAGCTTTCCAAGCTGGAAGTTTTGAGAACTGACCGTGGCCCTCCAGGGAACAGTCAGCTTTTTGTGCTGCCGCTAAAATATCTGGAAAAGGGAAAGTCCACACAGCCTCCCAATTACAAAGCCTTGACATTATTCATTGCAACGAAGGGACCAGACAGCGCTGAAGGTTGAAATCCCCACGGTAAACCAGGCTGTGATTACTCCTTCCACCTCTTCTCCTTCCTTGGAAAGCCTGACAAACTTTTCAAGGTTATTTCCCAACATCAGTGAGGGTCTTTCACTGAGGTGGAACTTGGATTCAACATTTTGCTGCAAATGTCACAGAATATCTCGAGCTGGAAGGGACCCATCAGGATCATCGAGTCCAGCTCCTGCACAGGACAACCCCAAGAATCCCACCATGTTCCTGGAAGTGTTGTCCAAATACAAATAAGGTTTCAGCAGACAGGATGAACAAAAGCAAAGTGTCCTTCATTTTGGGGCACTATGAGCCAGTTTAGAGTAATTTAAATTCTGGAAGTGGTCCCGGCTTAACTGATATTTTGGCCTCACTGTGCCAGAGCAATATATGGATGTAACAGAGACACCTGTTGTTTTAAGGACTTATATCCCATGTATTAGGTAAATATATGATTCTAGGAAAAGATTCTTCACCCAGAGGGGGGTTGGACACTGGACAGTCTCCTCAGGGCAGTCACAGCACCAAGGCTGCCAGAGCTCAAGAAGTGTTTGGACAACGCTCTCAGGGTCAGGGTGGGATTTTTGGGATGTGCTGTGCAGGGCCAGGAGTTGGACTGGATGATCCCTGTGGATCCCTTCCAACTCAAGATATTTTATGATTCCATGTGTGATGAAGCACATTTTATCAACAGGAGCTGAAGCTGGAAGTGAGGTCTCATGCAGCTGAAGCAGGAGCTTCCTAAATGTCTTTGAAGATGTGGGCTTGTGACATCGAAGTTCATGCAAGAAGTTCAGGGAAGACCTGAATATTGAACACTAAGCTATTAAGTACGACATATCTGGACTTTGAGTTCTTTGAAATATTGAAGATATGAAGGTAAGGTTCCTGTAGAAGCCTGTGCACACGCCTGATGGACATCTAGGAGCTGCTGTGCTTCCAAGGTCTGTAGCAGACCAGGGGTTGGCATTTCCATAGTAGCCATCCCCCCACAATGATTTCCAAGATCATTGGAAGGGTGTGAAAGACCCAGGAGCCCCACCACCAGCACCTTGCTTGAACAGGGGAGACCAAAGAGTCAGGACCTGCATCCCTCAGGCAGCTTCACCATCCAGACTGTTCCCAGCTCACAGCTGGGGAGGTGAGACACTGCCACTGGTTGTCCAGGGAAGCTGTGGAAGCCCCATCCCTGGAAGTGTCCAAGGGCAGGTTGAAAGGGCTTGAAACAACCTGGGATAGTGGAAAGTGTCCTTGCCCATGGCATGTGGTGGAACTGGATGGGCTTTAAAGTCTCTTCCCACCCCAACCTTCCTATCTTTCTGTCACTCTTTCCATCCAAAGCAAGGTGAGATCCCAGAGCCAGGGGTGGACAAGGGGTAAGTGATTCCAACGTCCTTATCAAAGGCAGCGAGAAAACAATGAGCAGGTCCAGCTGCCATTTCTGCAGCAGGATTTGAAGAGATATTTCACTTCATCCACACATCCATCCACTGGCTCCCAAAGAAATCATTCATGACTTTCTGGCTCACAAGGACGTCTTGAAAAATCTGGCAACATCCACAGACTGCTGCCCAGTTCAGAGCTCACCTACTACTTCAGGACACAACGTCTCACCTCTGATCCAGCCTAACTTCCAAACTGCAGCTTCTCCGGCTCCTGGCTTCCCTTCTACCCTCCATTTCTAGTATGAATGAGTTCCAGAAAGTCATTTAAAACAAAATGATTGAGTGTTTTGGATCTGATAGACAGTAACAGCTAATCCTGTTAGAAATTTGGCTCCCACTTCTGCCATTATATATTCACAAAAGCTCCTGCTATGTACTCAGTCATAATTTTCTGGCTCCCAGTTTTGAGTCTTTTATTTCAATATACATTGCTTCTTTCTCCCCTTAAACTGCCAACATTCTGGTCAAAACCTGAATCATTGCTCAATCTCTGCTGTTATAATTGGATGTTAATACAGAGGCAGGATTTATTCAGTCTGATGGACTAAGTTAATTTAAATGTACAAAAAAGCATCTTAAGTAGCCAATTTCCTTCCCAACAGTCAAAAGATACATTTCCAAAACACTGAACAAGCCATGTGGGTTCTGCGAATGCTGCTATCTTTCGAGACTCAGCCAGCCCCCCCCCAAAAAAATGCAGGAATGTTAAGAGTGGAGCTTATTTGATTTCAAAGCCTCGAAAAGAGTGTTCATGATAATACAGTCTATTAAATAGAGCAAGGCAAGAGCAACCTGAGAGACCACTGGAGGAACCATTTCTGCACCCTTAACTGAGTCAGGGGGGATGTTCTGTCACCTGCACAGCACCCCAAGATGCCAGTTTTATTTTGGCCTGAATTATGGACAAAGGGACTCAAAATTCCTCTGTTTGATACCCTGTGCCTTATTATCTGACCTGCAAACTCAGTGAAAAGCAGGAACACAGAAAAGCAAAGCCCAGGGGAGCTGAAGCCCACGTGATTTATACTGGTAAGAAACAGGACTCCCACACATGTGGATGTAAAGCTGGTGGGAGAGGAGATGATCCTGAGGGGATTGAGATGAGGACCTGGGTTTCATCCCAGCCTGCCACTCTAGCATAGTAAGTAAATAACTTCCCAGTCCCACTGGGACACGGAATGTCATTTCTCATCAGAAACCCCCAAGCTTTGTCTCTTCAACGTAGCACTCTTCCCAGGAAATCCATGCTTTTACACCTGGAAAACTGGGGGCTTTAATTAAGAGCGTTAATTGGAAGCAGCAGTAGCTGTCAAGGACAAATGACACAATAATTAAACTGGGGGGTCAATGCCCCGCTGGGTGGCAGGATAAATTACCTGTTCAAATATACTTGTTCATCAAACACTCTCTATCCACAGTTGTGTGTGTGCTTCTCTTCTCTTCTCTTCTCTTCTCTTCTCTTCTCTTCTCTTCTCTTCTCTTCTCTTCTCTTCTCTTCTCTTCTCTTCTCTTCTCTTCTCTTCTCTTCTCTTCTCTTCTCTTCTCTTCTCTTCTCTTCTCTTCTCTTCTCTTCTCTTCTCTTCTCTTCTCTTCTCTTCTCTTCTCTTCTCTTCTCTTCTCTTCTCTTCTCTTCTCTTCTCTTCTCTTCTCTTCTCTTCTCTTCTCTTCTCTTCTCTTCTCTTCTCTTCTCTTCTCTTCTCTTCTCTTCTCTTCTCTTCTCTTCTCTTCTCTTCTCTTCTCTTCTCTTCTCTTCTCTTCTCTTCTCTTCTCTTCTCTTCTCTTCTCTTCTCTTCTCTTCTCTTCTCTTCTCTTCTCTTCTCTTCTCTTCTCTTCTCTTCTCTTCTCTTCTCTTCTCTTCTCTTCTCTTCTCTTCTCTTCTCTTCTCTTCTCTTCTCTTCTCTTCTCTTCTCTTCTCTTCTCTTCTCTTCTCTTCTCTTCTCTTCTCTTCTCTTCTCTTCTCTTCTCTTCTCTTCTCTTCTCTTCTCTTCTCTTCTCTTCTCTTCTCTTCTCTTCTCTTCTCTTCTCTTCTCTTCTCTTCTCTTCTCTTCTCTTCTCTTCTCTTCTCTTCTCTTCTCTTCTCTTCTCTTCTCTTCTCTTCTCTTCTCTCTTCTCTTTTCTCTTCTCTCTTCTCTTCCCTGAGGTATCTTGCACATCTTTGCTAAGAAAGGACTTTGGCATTGCCAGAGCAAATCCCCAGCCACAATCACACAACATTTACATCAAGCAAGAAGAGGAATAGAAAGATATGATGCCCAAAGCTCCTGTGACAGCAGAAACCTCTGGGGCAAGGCTGAGGGATGGCAGTTCCCACCAGATGCTCTCATGCTGAGGTTGCTGCTGATGCTCCTACAGCAGTGACCTTCTCTTTGCACACCTTGCAGTGCAGTTCTCGTCTTCGTGCCTCCCTTGGCAGGACCTTGCTTGGCAGCTGGCTCAGAAAGTCCAAATCCCTTGTTTTCTGTGTAGACCATGCTGGGCTCCATTTCTGATCCACCAAGTCTGTCAGACTTGCAGCTTGTGGGGAACAGCTCTGTCAGGGCAGGTATGAAAAGTGAAGGGTTTGCCTTCTCACCAAAGTCTGTCTGCAACATCAGAGTCTAATTCTAAGCCAGAAACCCAGGCTCTGTTGAAGGAGAGGCCTTTTGCAAGGCAGGATTTGTCTGTCTCTCAGTTTTACACGAGATAAATCACCCCCTGGATGTGCCTGTGTCTATCCACTGAACATAAAGGAGTCCAGACAGCCAGGTCAGACAGAGACATTTACCATACACACCATGATCACAAGGTGAGGTGAATCCCACATCAATGCCACACAATCTTCTGCTTTTCCTCAAATCTTGCCACTGAGAACAATCCCCAAACATGTTAAGGCCTCCCCTCTTCCCCCGTTGCAGCACCAGAATAACCAGTCACAGCACACAATGATTTTTATTTCACGTCTGGGAGAGCGGTAGAGGAAATCCACTGTGTTACACAGCTAGAAAACCATTCCATAACTCAGAAGATCTGGTGTGATGACATGGGTTGTGTTTGAACAAGTGCCTTTCACCATCTGCTCTGTCAACACAACCCTCACACCAAGCTCAGACCCGCTCTCTGTTCTGGCTCTGTTTACAATGGCACAGACTATCAGACAACAAAGATTATCTCAGCCCTTTTCTTGAAGGCTTGGCAGCTTCCCAGGTTCCTTCTTCACGAGTGTGCTGTCCCTTCTTCAAAGAATTCCACCACTCCATAGCGACTCTCCCCCCAAAAAACATCAGGACTCGAGGAGGAGCAAGGGCCACACCACCCTGCTGTGATTATGGTTGGCAAGTTGGAGACTGAAGGCTGTGTTTCGCACACTGAGAGGCTTCAGAGTTGAATCTCACTCAGTTTTCCTCTGAATTCACTCTTGTTTTTCCCCTAGCAAGGATGCAAAACTCTTCCTTCAGCTGGGAGAGCAACGGTGCATCCCATTGGCATAAAGCAGGAAAATTACTAGGAAACCTTTCAATACACCAGCTCAGAGGTGTGAAGGGATAAAAAAAACAAGTGATTTTACCCAAGCCTGATGAAACCAGCCACCTCCTTACCCACCCTGCAAACCATCAGCTCTGACCAACTCCCTCTGCCTGTGGCATTCAATCCATGTTTTTCCCTGCTGGGTCCAGGTACCTTCAGATCCCCCCTGCCCTGTTTACGCTGAATCTTCATCCCCTGGTCAAGTGCTTCAGTCTGCAAACTGTAAAACAAATGAGGTTTGGCTGCACATTTGTGTTCAAAAAGCCTTCGAAATAAGAGCCTCATGTCACAATTAATGCAGGGCCAGGCCAGGCTTAATGAGAGCCAGTGCCTGTGTGGCCACTGGAGCGTGGCTGCTGAGCAAGGCAGAGATCATTACCCAGCCTCTAGAAAGGCTGGATATAGATTTAATTGGGACCTCTAAAGGAATTTATGTCACTGCAATGGCCTTTCTCAAAGTCCAGCATCCCTTGAAGGCTCCTAGTGGAGGAGTGAACAGCCCAAACACCCAGGGAGAAGTTAATAATTGTTTCTGCTGGTGGTGGCTACTTTCCATTGTGTTGTTCCACCTTCTTTTCAGATGTTCCCCGTCACAGAATCGAAGACTTGGGTTGGAAAGGACCTTAAAGATCATCTAGTCCCAACATCCTCATGATAGGAAGGGATCTTTGCCCTGAGTTATCAAGGAGCATCTTCCTGTAGATTAATTCTGCTCAGCAGCCCTCTCAGGTATCCGATTGTACCTCCTTGTCCATTCCCACCAATTCAATCCCACCACCACTACAATTCCATCTTTACACATTTCATGTCTCCCTGGACTATGAAATCCTCCTCCAATTGCCTGGAGGAGCTTTGCCTCATCTCTCTCCCCAGCCACCCTCCCCCTCTCTCGGGTTTCTGGCTCCACCACTTGCTGGCCCAGGCAGTTAGTTCATGAAGGATTGTGTTGATCAGGCTCCCCTGTGCAGGTACTATAAAACTGAGGAAATTGTGGCAGTTTCAAAAGTGCCCTTTTTTTCAGTTGTGATCAGACTTAAAATAATACCACATAAAACCAGCTGTGCCATCTGGGACCAACACTCTACAGGTCCCAGATAAGGAAAGCATAAGAACAGGACAAGTACATATGTCCCCAGTAGTTGCCCAAATTTTGGCTATTTTCATTCAGGGGCACTTCTGCATCTTATCTGGCCCTCTGGCATAACCCCAAAAAACATCTTTGTTTAGTTTTTTGGTTTATCTTGCAATTGCATTGACTTTCTGCATCCACACACTGCTTTGCCAGGGAGTTGCACAGGTCCAGAGCCCACTCCTTGAAGGAATCACCGCCTTTCATTTGTTCAGGACTTGATTTTTCAAAAGTTTAATTTCATGCCCTGTAATTCTTGTATTTGCAGAGGTGGTGAACAGTCATTTCACATCCATCCCTTTATACCATCCATAAATTTGCCAGTCTCTCCACATATCCCATCTCACCTCCTCCCAGGCTGAGGAATTCCTGCCTCTTCAGTCACCTCCCACTTGGAAACCACTCCATACCTCTGACTGTAGAATCATTAAGATTGGAAAAGACCTTTCAGGTGATTTGAGTCCAACCATTAACCCAGCACTGCCAAGGCCACCACTAAACCATGTCCCCACGTGCCACATCCATATTCCTTTTGAACACTCCCAGGGGTGGTGATTCCACCACTCCTCAGGGCAACCCTTTCTGTGAAGAATTTTTCCCTAATATCCAAACTAAACCTCTCCTGGTGCAACTTGAGGCTGTTTCCTCTTCTCCTGTCCCTTGTTCCCTGGGAGCAGAGCCCGACCCCCCCACCAGCTCCCCCCTCCTGTCAGGGAGTTCCAGAGCCAGAAGGTCCCCCCTGAGCCTCCTTTTCTCCAGGCTGAGCCCCTGCCTCAGCTCCCTCAGCTGCACTTCATAGGACTTGACCTCATAAGCCTTGTTCTCACTCTGCTTCCTTTTCTCTTTTGACCATTTATTTACCCTTATTAGCCAAATGTTGGGAAAAGGAGAGGCTCTCTGATGACCAAGGTCATCTCTTTATAGCCTTGTCTCCTCCCTGGACTCTCAGGCACCGATCACATCATCGAAAACTATTAAGTGACTGCCTTTAGCAGGGTGCCACCTCTCAGCTTGAGGTCCATGACCCTGTACATCCTTCAGGCTCATCCCAGATGAGAAAGAAAACACATCAGATTAAACTGTGATTAAGACTGTGTTTCATCACAGGCAGGGAACTCGTAAAGCTTGATTGCTTTTAGCAGTGTAAGTGTACAGTGATAGTGATCTTCAGCTCCTCAGAGGGCACTCTCCTCCTTGTCATGAAAAGGAGCACCTGGTTTGTTCCCAGATACCCTCACACATACCCTGCTTCAAATTTGTCCCTGCCCTCCTCTCCTTTTCCAAGCCATTCTCCAGGCAGGGCCCTCGCATCTCCCCGACGGGGAGCTCCTCAGCAGCATCAATCGGAGTGATAATGTCAGCTGAAGAGTTATGAGGTCACACTGCTTAATCTGCAGCCCAAAAGCTGCAGGCCCGAGGCAGGGAGAGCCATGACAACCTGAGCTGCAGCAAACACACACTAACCCAGCCCAGAAACACAAATTTGGAACTTTCGGTGCTGTGACACCTCCGCCTCTCCAGAGCGCTCACCACCAACAGTGTTACCGAGGGTTTCAGTCAAGAGTTAAGCAAGAACCAGGGGGAAAAAAAATGTGAAGCAGCCTCTTCCCAAGCCCTTAAATTTATGTCTCAGTTTATTAAAGGAGAGACAAGCAGACAGCACTCACAGCTCAGCTGGCGCCTGGGGGAGCTCTCAAGGTTTGGGTGGTAATTAGTGCCGCCAAAAAGACAACGACCAGGCGGAGAGTCAGGCAACTCTTTCAGGGCTCATCTATTTGTCTTGAGACATCTCTGCTCTTTGTTTTGCTGTGGAATAAGAGAGAGAACTTCCCAGCAAAGCCCAGCTCCTTCTCTGCAGGGTTTTAATTCACACAGGGCTCGAAACGCAGAATTCCTACTGAGTGCAGTGAGGGTTGTTCCATCCCAGTCCCCACAGCCCATATTTCAATGGATTAAGTGCACAGCCTAGTGCAGCAAGCACGACACGTGTTTTCCCAGCTTTCTCAGACATTCATCTTGCCATAAAATGGAAAGTTCAAGGATATCTAATTCAGGGATCATATAAATGCATAACATTTAAGGTCAGAAGGGAACACTACATCATCTGTTCTCCCCTCCTGTACATCACAGCCACTACCCATCTAGGCTCATACTTAACCAAATAGTCTGGGTTTAACTAAAGCATGTTGCCTAGGAAGACCTCCCATTTTGATGTGAAGATACCAAGAAATAGAGAATCCTCCATTTCATGGGCAGTTTGTTCCAGCAGTTCATCACTCACACCATAAAATCTTGTACATGCCTCACTTTTCATGCGAATCCATCAGCTTTTGGCTGCCAAACACTGATCCTTACTTTGTTTTTCATTTCTGGCTTGAAGAGCCCTTTAACCTGCTGTTTTCACCCCGTGAAGATGCTCAGAGATCCTAATGGAGTCAGTCCTTAAGTCTTCCTTCTGATAAATTAACACTTGAAGATGTTTTTAAACCCTACGAGGAAATCACACCTTCCCACTCCCTATAAATAATTTTTGTGGTTCTTTGGTGCTGCTTTTCCTGTCTGACCACAGAGCATGACTACAACTCTCCCACTCTCCTGCACTCCTCCAAGGATGCAGGATGGTGTCAGCCTGTTCCTACTACAGGCAAGACTAGGAAAAACCCTTTTCGAGGATGTAAAGGAGTGAGCCACTCATTCATTTCAGTCACTGCTTTCTAGGACACATCTCCCACTTCCCAGCCTGACCTAAATTCCTTCCTGTGAGACAGCAAAGTTTGCATTTGTTTTGTTTGAGGGAGCCAAAGTCACCCAAATGCTTCTGCCCTCGTGGTTGTTAATGCTGAGCTAATCATTGTTCCAATGAATATTTTATCCCTGGGATTTAATATCAACCTCCCACTCATTCATGAAAATTTTCAGTAGATTTGGGCCCAATATTGATCCCTGGAGAACACTACTAGGAAAACCCTCAGGCTCTTCGAGAGCTGCCAATGTTAAGCCAATTCAGAGATATCCTCATGCTATTTTTAGGTTTTGGTTTGGCTTTTTTTTTAAACGGGAACAGGTTGTGGTGTTGTCCCAAGTGCTGTATGGAAAGGTAAAGACAGGGCATCCACACACTAAAACTTCATTATTTCCTTAAGGAAGGGATTACCTACTTCCTCAAAGGCTGAAAGATATCTTATTTTTCATGAAAATTGCCATTTGGCCCAGGAGCTTCAGATTTATCCCGGGACTTTATCACTTAATACTACCCTTTTCTAGCTGCCAAGAATCACTAGAGTGGGGGGCTAGAAGCCCCTAAATTATGAATATATTCCCCAGTATATTTGATGTAGGATATTTCAGGTCTCAGGTGTGCAAAGTCATCCTCAGAAGACCCAGTGCCCAGTATATTGTAGATTTAAACCTGACTAAAATGCCTTGGTGAACAGCCCAAGGTTAGACAGGATCCATCTGGGCACTGGAAACCTTCGGAGCTGTTGGGATCTCCTGACTCCTGGCCTTTGAATGGATCCCTAAGCTTGTGCAGGAGCACACAGGGTTCTTATTTCCCCAATTAGTCCCTCTTTCATTTGTACTCCTGTAATTTCTGCTCACATTTTTCTCCAGCCAAAGCAGAAAGCCGAGACTCCCACTGCACCTTTCTTTTTTTTTATGGAAAGACACACACAGCTCCCAGATTTCTTGGGGGAAAAACAGCTGGCATGAGGATCTGTACAGAAACAGAACTTTTGTCCCTGTAGATAACTATTCAAATTTGATTTAAGGTACTGCTCTGGTGCGGTATGAAACAGGGAGATCTCATTTCAGCTCCTTTGTGCCAGGCCCTGAGTTCACAAAAGCTGAGCAGAAGCACTGTCCAGGGGGGCAAGGACAGGGGCTGGGGGGGAATGATGTTCTTGGATGATTGCAAGATGAACACTGCCAGCTGGCCTGTGCATAAAGGACTGAGACCCCCGAGACCCCACAAAGCCTTTGCCAGCTCCATCCAGGTGGTTCCCAAACTGGCATCCTGAAACAGAGTGGGATTAACCCACTGAGGCACCTTAAAGGAGCCTCCACCTCAAAGATCAAAGGCACCCTGGCTCCAGGGCTCTAATTACACCTGACTCCCTTGTGGGCATCCCTTACAAAAGGATGGATTTGGGCTGGGGGATTCGGTCAGGTGCATTTCACAGTGCTCCCCACTCCGTGCAAAACAAAAAAACCTAAAGAATGCCAAGCCCAAAATACCCTTTTGTCCCTGGCCACAAAGAAGGGAGCTGAGTTTGGCACGTAAAGCAAGGGGACAGAAAGGAGAGCGAGGAGCATTGTGCCAGGTGCTTGGAGGGCACCCCTGAAACACGAGCCACGATGGGAAACTCAAAGGACTCTCTCCTGTCCGCATCCAGCAGCTGGGACAGTGAAGCTTCCTCACTCCTGGGGCAGCAGGACTGGCTCACACACACGCTGCCAGCATTGCAAGGGACACTTGTGCCCCTTGGCAGGACACTGCTAACCCTCCTGGACCCTTTTATCCACGTCTCACCCTCATCCCAAAAAGAAGCCAGTGGCTTCACAAGGTTTGGAGTCTCTTTGCAGAGCTCAGGGCACTCAAGTTCCCCGTCTCAGTAGCAGGAGTGACCTTCTCATTGCTCCTCTTTACTCGTTTTTTCTCCAGCTGATGCAAACACACTCACAAAAGGGCCAGTGCTTTTCACCTGCAGCCCTCAGAGCCATTCAGGAAGGGGATGGGGAACAAAAAGCGTCAGGGATGAGAAGGAAGTCAGGCACTGACGTGGCTGTCTGAAGGTCAAACGCACTCATCCTTTTATTGGCATGAGAATTGACGCTGGTTCTATTAGAGCAATCTGGCCACCATCTCAGTGCCGCCGTGACCACGCGTAACTCGGTTTAAGAAACCCTCTGATGCACAGACTGGCCAAAGTGGAGAGAATCTGAGGGAGCTGATATCCCTTCTCCTGAGGTCTGTGCACTGGATCCAGGCTCCTTCCAGCCACAACAGGCTCGTAGCACCCACGGGATCAGCAGGGAGGAGCAGGGGTGTGGATGATCCAGCGCCACGCTCCTCCTCAGGGGGTGTGCGTGCTGCTCCTGTGCGTGCTCACACACAGCCCTGGCAGCCAGCTGATGGCATTTGTAAGCCCTGGCAGGTTTATACCGCTCAGAAAGGGGCTGTGGGGAACCTTCCTTTTATTTATCAGCTCCCATTTCACACCGGTGAACCGTAAAATTATAACTGCAGCTTTCCCCCGTCTCTCACTGATCTGTGGCATCTGTCTGTCTGTCTCTTACCTACCCACACGTGTGCAGCATGTCCTGAAGGAGCAATATCCCCTCTGCTTCCCAAGGAATTACAGCCCTGCCTCTTCTCAGAACAGCAATCCCTGCCCCTGGTTTATTAACCCAACAGCAGGCTCTGAGAAAGGCCCTCGCCCTCACAATCAGGAGAGAGGTTTTCTCAGCATTTATGGAGAGCAGGAAATTAGGAATGTATAATCAAGCCAGAGGACAGTTCCAAATCTCATCGAAATAATAGGTGAGGAGAAGAACTTCCTTCCAGCCGCCTGGGATTTTACCTGAGGAGTCCTGTGTACCTCCCGCTTTAACACCAGGAGTTACAACATGACCTTTTTGGCTCAGGTTTTAGGAAAACACAAGAGCTCATGCCTCTGTTCCTTTATCTTCTCCAAAGGACACACTGATTTGATAGGTATTTGTCCCAAGGGCAGCGAAGGAAAAGTCATGTTTTACACTTGTTTTATTCCTCATTTCAGCCTTCCCTCCCTGAATCAGCACCTTCGAGCATCCTACTCCGTTTGAAGGTCTTATTTATACCTTTGTAAACAGAAATAGTCCAGGAAGGAGAGAAGACCAGCCAGGTGGGAGCACAGCTCAAGTCCCTCCCTGGCCAGAGACCATTTATTTAATCTCCAATTCTCTTCATGTAGCCAGAGCTTCTCTGAAAGGGACATAAACACCACCCAGGACTACTGTTAATGAGGAAAACCTATATGAGAGGTGGGATAAATCTGGGACACGCTTTTCCCCCCATCCCACAGCAAGGGTTAGATCAAATCTGCAGCTCACAAGGATGTTGTGAAGCTTCAGGACTGGGAGGGGATTTCCTGGCTAATGGTGGATATTTAGAAAGGCATTTGCTGAATCCCTGGAAACATTTAGCTCGTGGTTTGTTTTCCTAAAAGATACGAAATACTGCTGAGCTGTGGGCTCGGAGCAGACGTCTCCCCGAGGAGTTCTGTGACCTGAGTTATGCAGATCACATTAGACAATCACACTGGTGTCTTTTAGCTTCCAATCCCATGAATTTATAAATAGTCACCAAATAGTTTCAACCGTAATTGGCAGCCTGTGCTGCAAAGAGCTTAGCTAAGCACACAGGCCCTTATGTGAAGTGAAAAGTTTTTATTATTATTATTACTATCGCAGAAGGGTTTTGTGTGGCTCAGCTTTAAACTACATTTTCTCTATCAGGATGCAGATTTCAGAAGACAAGTTGCCTGACCCAGAGACCAGGCTTGTAATGGGACTGTGACAGTAATTGCCACATTTGCAAGACAAGTATGAATTGCCTCTTCTGGATCAGCCACACAAACAGTGGAGATGAAGTTTATCACTGCCCTAAATGTGTTTTGTTTTCTGCTGATGCATAAACATTCCAGCAATTAGTTTGCTGTGTTAAGGTCCTTTTTTCCACATATTTTTTTTTTCCCCCTGAGGTTTTATAGTGGAGTTTTTGTGAATATGCCTTTAAGGCTATTCACAGGGAAACGACCACTGGCACTTAGCAGGTTGGCCAGGCAGTGGAACAGGTTGTCCAAGGTGGTGGAATCACCACCCCTGGAAGTGTTCAAAAAGCATGGCACTTGGGGACATGGCTTAGTGTTGGCCTTGACAGTGCTGGGTTAGTTGGTTGGACTCGATGATCCTGGAGGTCTTTTCCAACCTAAAGGATTCTATGATTCCATGACAATTCCAGCACCCTCAAATATTAGTGCACGAACCTGAATTCTTTGCTGTTTTGGAGTGTGTTACAGATTTATAGCATCTGTGAGACTGGAAACTCTGGGAAAGAGGAGGATGTTGATTGGTGCAGAGGTATTTACCACATTGAGATCAACTAATTGAATCCCCATCTGATTAGACCAGGTATCAGGGCTTTAGGAAAGCTCCCAATCCTCTCTTACTGATTTCATGGAATCTTAGAATGGCCTGGTTTGGAAGGGACCTTAAAAATCATCTTGTTCCAACCCCTACCATGTGTAGGGACACCTTCCACTAGCCCAGGTTGCTCCAAGCCCCATCCAACCTGGCCTTGAACACTTCCAGGAATGGGGCAGCCACAGCTTTTCATTTCCCCCAAAATACGGGAGACATGTGCTGGAAAATAGTGATACTTACACACAAAAGAAACCAGGGGGAATGCAAAAAGGAACATGTCAACAAGGCTTTGAACACAGGACTGATCTTCCAAACCCCCAGCTCTGATCACCCATCACAGAAGAAATCCGAATAACCAAAACCGAGTCACATCCTCCACTGCCCCAAGTGCAGTGTCAGAACGAGAAAAACAGCACGAGAGGGGTTTTCATCTGTAATTCCAGGTACTAAAAGGTCTGGGAGATTATTAAAGCTAAAGAATTCATTATATCCTTGCTGCTGGGGAGGGAGGCATTGGAACAAGTTCCCCAGAGAAGCTGTGGCTGCACCAGGATCCCTGGAAGTGTCCAAGGCCAGGTTGGACGGGGCTTGGAACAACCTGGGACAGTGGAAGGTGTCCCTGCCCATGGCAGGGGGTTGGAACGAGATGGTCTTTAAGGTCTCTTCCAACCCAAACCACTCCGTGATTCTGTGATCATCATCAATGTTGTTCCCTTTCCAATTTTTTTTAATTCCTTTTTTTTGTTGTTGTTCATTACTGCAAATGTTGCAATTTTCCATTAGTTGTTCCTCAGCTCACGAGAGTCCCAAACATTTTTCTGCAGGCAAATAGGGAAAGTGATTTTGTATTTAAATGCCTGCAGTATCAGTGAGACCATCACTGGTATTTCCCACTAATTGACCTCTTTTGAGTTCCTAAATTTAAATTCAGATTATCCCATTAAAAACCATCAAAACTGATTTTTTTCTTTTAAAGAGAAAACAGCCTGACTGAACAGTTTCCCCCAAATCATGTCTGTTTTCTGCAGAAATCACAGCCCTTCCGTAAAAGAACTCAAAGGATTAATTTTCCTATGACTCGTAATAGGTTTGATCTCAGTAAAATTCCATTTCACCAGAACATTTAGTCACAGTTTAGTATCAACTTCTCCATTTCCTTGGCTTTGTTTTTGGCTTTTTTAACTTGCTTTTTTTTTGTGCAATTTGTCAAGCAGAAGTTGATGCATGGCTCTTCTTGAAAGGGATAGCTCAGAGACCAATTAGTCAACCCAGGAACCGGCAAACCCCTCCTAACATAACGGCACAAAATGGCAGCCAAATAAAGATCTATCTTGCTTTTAAAAATATTAACCTGTTTTATTGACACTGCCATTTATCAGAAGGTTTATTCTTTGAGTGAAGAGATGGAAACAGCCAAAAGCAGAACTAAAGGCCACCAGCCACCCCATCATCACACAGATGGGGAGCCAATGCCCAGGGGTGCTTTTAAGCATAAAGACTCACTAAGAAACCATTTGGGCAAAAAAATAAGGGAGATTAAAGCATGATTTAGAAGTCCTGTTTATATCAAATGCTCCCTTAATTACTTAGGAATTGACAGACTTAATAAAACCTAATATCCACCCCTCTCTATCTCCGATTTCTGCTGTCAGGTCGAGCCAGATGCTTCATAAAAGGTGAAAGCATCCTACAAAAGCCAGGGCTTTGTGTTAGGTATCTGTATTCTCTAACACCTTTTTTATTTATAGTCTGCATAACAGCAGTTAAGACTTCTAAATGTCTGGGTAATTATTTTTTTTTTTAATTAAAAATCACTTTAAAGCATTAAGATCCAAAATGTTTCGGTTTTTAGGCGTTTCTTTCTCCCTCTGCTTGCAAATGCATCTCCAAAAATGCCACGTAGAATGAAAGCTCGAGGATTAAAAACTAAATAACCACCTTATTCAATGCCCTGGGGAAATTCTCCCCCACAATGGACCTGCGGAATCACTGCAAGGACTGAACTGAAACTTCCATGAGGAGATCCTGGTTCACTGAATTCAGCTCATGGAGCACTGACAGGTTGCAATGAGCTGTTTTTAGACTCAGCACATCAGAGGGGAAAGTAGAAAACCGGTAATTTGCAAGTTGTGCACCTGAACTTAGAAATGCTGAGCTGGTTCTGGAGCAATAAGAATAATCTTTTCCAAATAAACCTTTGCCCAGAAAGGAATTAAAGGATCAGGTGTTACGCTCCAAATACCTGTGGTAGCAGTTTAGCTGGGAGAGTTGCAGGGGTGAAAGATGAGCAAAGAACTCACCCCCAAAACACTGAAAATTAAGGATCTGAGGCAGAATTGTCCTGTATAGATCAGAATTTGGATAAATATATATGGACAAACATTACTAACCCCTTAATGAGCAGGAATCTGGGAGATCTCTCTGCAGCAACTGTCCCTGCTCAAGAAATCATTGGGAATAAGTTGCCTTTATTTTAAGAGACCACTGAAATCCCGGGAATCTTCACAATTTGAGTGGCAAAATTGGTGAGTGAGGACAATTCATTTTCACCCTTCCTGAAAGAAAAGGTGAGACTGAGAGATGCTCTTCAAACTGTCCACCAAAGGGAAGGAAATCAAAACATCTCCTGTTGTTGGACAAGCAGTCCATAGCTTGGGAAACAAAAACAGAATTCCCAGAGCCTCCTTTAGCTCCTCTAAGCTGCTGGATGTTGATAAGCTCAGGACAAAACTCACAGACTGTTGGGAAAGGAAAGGGGTCACAGTGGAGCTCTACCTTTAATGAACTGGCTTTCATTTTTACTTTCTCTGCTTATTTTCTGCCTGCAATCACTTTTCTTTGTCCAGCAGGACTGGAAACTCGAATTTCTGCTTGTGTGGAAGGATCTCACCTCGTCTGTGGGAGCTCAGGCCAGGGGTCACGCCGACCCCCTTCATCCTACAAACTTGTCCTGCTTGGAAAGCATCCCTCTGGCATAACCTCTTCCTATAAAGTGAGGACTATTTCCCCTTTTTCAGGGACAGGGCGCAACAAAACCCACTAAACCACTAAGGCCCAGTTGCCACTGGGGCAAGGGCCTATTTGTTTCCATTAAAACTGCCTGGCTGTTTTAGGGGCAGGGTTTAACAGCTCATCTGCAAGGAGTTGTGGTGTGTCTCTCAAACAGGGCTCTGAAAGAGCTGTGCAGCCCAATAGCTCTGATTTTTATCTGCTGATAACTTTGAGAGGCTAAAGAAAATCTCTGTGCTCGCCTGTCCCCAGTCCCTCTGAGGGTTTCCGAGTGTATAGAAACATGAAGAAGAGAATAAAACTGTTTCTGCATACATGGTTGGTCAGGGGAATGAAGAGGCTGGTAAGGAAAATGAAGCAGCAGAGGTGGGAAGTTTATGTGAAAAGGTTATATGAAGCTTATATTAAATCCTGAGGCAGAGGGTAGGGGAAATGGAGAGTTTTCTCTCTTTTGAAGCTCTCTGCTGGATGTTCATCACTGATCCTTACTGGAAAGTTTTCTGGATTGGAGACACAGAATCACAGTTTGGTTGGAAAGGACCTTCAAGATCATCTTGGTCCACCTCCTGCCATGGGCAGGGACACCTTCCACTATCCCGGCTTGCTCCAAGTTCTGTCCAACCTGGCCTTGGACTTTTCCAGGGACCCAGGGGCAGCCACAGCTTCTCTGGGAATTCCATTTCAGCCCCTCCCCACCCTCCCAGCCAGCAATTCCTTCCCAATATCCCATCTCTCCCTGCCCTCTGGCAGTGGGAAGCCATTCCCTATGTCCTGTCCCTCCATCCCTTGTCCCCAGTTCCTCTCCAGCTCTCCTGGAGCCCCTTTAGGCCCTGCAAGGGGCTCTCAGGTCTCCCTGGAGCCTTCTCTTCTCCAGGTGAACACCTCCAGCTCTCCCAGCCTGGCTCCAGAGCAGAGGTGGTTCATTCCCACGTTCCTTTCTGTGGCCTCCTCTGTCCCACTCCACATCCCAGTGTGACCAGCGCAGCTGATTCCTCCTCTGTGCCACTGAAGAAGGAACAGACCAACAGCAGAATCCCTACTTGGAAATGTAAAGCTCCAGAATGATACATCAGTGGGTGGAATTTGAGGAGAGGGGAGACAAAGGCATCGCTGAGGATGAGTTAGAAGTCTTAGAGAAAACTCTTAATTTTCCAGGCATTGTAGAGTTGCCTTGACTAGGAAATGAAGGCAGGACCAGACTCCTCCATCAGAGGTGGTCCTGTCCCGGTTACATGGTAAGGGGAAGTAATTCCATGGAGAAATCTGGCTGCGGAAGATGTGTGCCTGAGGACACAGCAAGGGCAGGGTTCTGTCACCAGCTCTTGCCTTTTCCTCAGTAAGACCACAGATGAGCTTCTCCATGTCACATTTAAGGGTCACTCAGTTTTCATTATGAACCTCATTTTCAAGAGGTTCATAATTCACATATTCACATATTCACATATTTTACACCAAAAAAACCCCCAAAGCTTCACAAAACCACAAAACCCTCAAAAAAACCCCCCACAAAACCACAAAAAAAAAAAAAACAAACCCCCACGAAATCAAAAACAAAAACCAACCAAATAAAAAACAACAAGAAAAACCAAAACCAAAATAAAAACAAAGGGGGAAAACCAAAAACAAACAAACAAAAAAGCCTCATAAAATCGCAAAACCCTCAAAAAAACCCCCAGAAAATTCCCCAGAAAAAAACCCCCAAAACAACCCACACACAAAAATCCACCAAACAAACACAAAAAAACCCCTTTAAACCCGTACAAACCCACATAAAACCTCAAAACAAACCACAGAACAACACCAAAAAACCCCCACAATGATGTCTCCAGTTATCCTAAACTTGTTTCTCCAACATGAAGGCTGGTTTTGGGGAGTAGCTGTTTCATCCTTTCTAGAGGTTAAAAACACAGGCCTCAAGAGGAGGTGTTTGCTAGAGAAGCCGTTCTGCTCTTTTCTCCTTTTTTTTAATTTTTTTTTTATTTTATTCCAGTTAAACTTTAAGGAAAGGCTGAAGATTGCAAATGTGATATTTGGCTAGGAAGGATTCCAGCACGAGGAATCACCACTCTTCCTCTTAGTTTGAAAAGACCAGCCTATTTAAGGTTCAAAAACATATGTTGCTCCCCTCTTCAGTCCCATCCCTTTTGTTGCCTGGCTGCAAGTGAGAGGATGCCACTTTTCTTCATCTGGCTCCAAACCCTCGTGTTTCTGGATTGTGCATCACGGATTATTCACTAAATCTTGGTTATGTGAGGATGTGAATCTCAACAAAACTCCCTGCCAGTCCTGTGGAAAAGTACTCTTCAACCCATCCCACCGTCAGAGACGGAGTAATTTGCTTGTCGAATTGCTGCTGGCTTTGAAAACAGGAAAAAGGGCAGGGAGATAAGCCTCCACCAGCACAGCTCCCTCCTCTGATATTGCCTGTTTCCTGCTGGTGGCCTCGAAATTTGCTCCCACCTTCACAGGTCAGGAAGTGCTACGTCTTGGATCTGCTGAATCTGAAAAAATTTGGTGGCAAAACCTTCGTATTCTGAGGTGTGAGAGACTCGTTTCTTTGTCCCTTATGATGGAATTACAGAACCGTTGCCCCCAAAATATGAGGCAGTGGAAGGATTTAGGAGAATTGATTTCTGAGGCTGAGAACACTCAACATCTCAGCACAAATCTGCACCAAGTCTAAGAAAAAGACACCTCCCACCTCTTCTTCTCAGGCCTTTTATCACCCCTGGCCCTCCTGCTGGGGGGCCTTCAGACTTGTTTGCGAGAACTTCTCAGCTGCTCTGGAATGCAGGAGGAGAAAACATCTACATAAATCTCTGGAAAAGATGCTTTTTTCCAGGCAGGAAAGCTTCCTTAAGTGAAAAACCTTAATCTCCTCGTAGTAAAATATTCTGGAAAGGTCTTCCACACTTACTTACAGTCATTAAGGTTGGAGAAGACCTCCAAGATCATCGAGTTCAACCAGCAATCCAACACCACCATATCAACTAAATCGTATCATTTGTACTCACTTTTTGAACACTTCCAGGGATGGTGATTCCACCACATCCCTGGGAAGTCTGTTCCAAGGCTTAACCACTCTTTCAGTGAAGAAATTTTCCCTAATATCCAATGTAAACCTCCCCTGGCACAACTTGAGGCTGTTTCCTCTCGTCCTGTTGCTTGTTACCTGGCACAAGAGAGCAGTTCCCACCTGGCTACAACCTTCTGTCAGGGCGTTGCAGAATGTAACCAGGTCTCCCTTGAGCTTCCTTTTCTCCAGAAAAGAGCAAGAATTCTCCTTACTGACAGCAAGACCCTCAGCACAAAGCCCCCCATCCTTTCTTGAAGGTTCCTCATACCTTAAGGTGGAGACTTACTTAAGTCCCACCTCTCCCTGTGCTCTTCTTGTGGCAGAACTACTACTGGGGGTAGGACTTGTGCTACTTCATCTTCATGTCCTGACTATTCTTAATTAAAATAAAAAGGGTTCAGCTGACAAGAGGACAGTAATGGCAACAAAAGCCATCTGTGGTGCAGGTTGGTGAACTGCACCAGCTTTGGAGGCAACGAGCACACCAAGTGAGTGAAGTCTTGAGTGATAATATTTTAGCAGCTCTCAGATGACACAGGAGAAGTGCAGAAATGTCAAACCCAACACCATTATTCAAAAATAGGAGCACGCGATTAGACAAGCAATTATACACCGAGCAGCTTAACATAAATTGTGGGTAAAAATATCAGAAACAATTTTTCAGGATTTAGTGAAGGGAGCACCTTGTAAAGCATAATTGGATTAGAGGAGACAGCCTGCCTGGATTTACAAGCAGGAGGTCTTTTGCTTAACTAACTTGTTGGAGTTCTTTGAAGCTCCAGCATTACTGCCAAGGTAGGCAAGGGAAATGTAATAGATGTTATGCACTTAGATTTCCCAAAAGCAATTGGAGAAGTTGTACAGGGAGATTATCAGCTAATGGAAGAAGTTGTGCTAGAAAAGTGGGCTGGCTTAGAAAAGTGGCTGGGAAGCAGAAAACAGCCAGCGTGTGGGCTGGCTTGCCATGTTCATTCTCAACCTCAAAAGTGAGTTATTTAAGTGCTTGGCCCGGGGAAGAAGGAGGTGGAGGGGCTCAGGCTGGGGAGAGCTCTTGTGCTCGGATTTCAGAGAGCTCCCAGCCTTTTGCAATGTGCAAATCTCCCAGCAGAGCTCAGTTTATTCGTGTCCAGGATGAGAACAGCCCAAGGAGATCACTCCTCCCCCAGAACGAGGTGCAGTTCAGAGGCTGCACAGGCTGTGTGACCTCAGGGCTGCTGGTGGAAGAAAAACCCAACTTTGCTTTCACTGAACGAGTGAGGAAACTGAGGCACAAAGGAAAATGTGCTTGATCTCACCCAGATCAGTGCCAAACAAAGCACAGAGTCCCCAGGCCTTACCCTCTGGCTCTTGCTGCCACACAGCACTGTTCAAAGCTGAGGACTTCCCATGCATGTGCAGGGTGAGCACAGCCTGTCCTGGCCACAGGAAGGAAGGGCCACCCTCACAGGGAAAGAGGAAAGGTTTTGGGAGAGATGGGTGAATTGAGGGGAGGGCAGACGGGGAGCTGTGCTCCCAGCCCCTGTTTTGCAGAAAACAGCTTAGTTTCTTAGAATCAGAAGTACAGAATGGTTTGGGTTGGAAGGGACCTTAAAGATCATCTTGTTCCAACCCCCTGCCATGGGCAGGGACACCTTCCACTATCCCAGGTTGCTCCAAACACCGTCCAACCTGGCCTTGGACATTCCCAAGGATCCAGGGGCAGCCACAGCTTCTCTGGGCAACCTCTGCCAGGGCCTCCCCACCCTCTGAGCAAAGACTTTACTTCTAACGTCTCATCTGAATCCGTCCTCTTTTAGTTTAAAACTGTTTGCCCTTGTCCTATCACTGTCTGCCTTGAAAAGTCACTCTCCTTCTTTTTATAAGATCCTTTTAAGTCCTGCAAGGCCTCAATAAGGTCTCCCTGGAGCTTTCTCTTCTCCAGGTGAACCTTCCCAGCTCTCCCAGCCTGGCTCCAGAGCAGAGAGGCTCCAGCCCTTGGAGCATCTTTGTGGCCTCCTCTGGATCTGCTCTAAGATCTGTGGATTTACATCCTGGCTAAGGAGAAGACCTGAGTGTCTGGATTCATATCACAGGCCCCAAAGCTCTCCCCAGGAGCCAGTTGTTCCTTCTGTTCCTTTTCCACAAGACATCTCAGTAGCAAAGCAACGTTTTGCTCCCAGCTCCAGCTGCTTTTCTTGGCTGCCCTTGGAGCTGCCAGAGCTGATATCGCTGGAATCCAGGTTTGCTGTGGCCCTGCTGCTGTCCAGCAACAACAGCAACTGGATCAGGGATCAGCACATTCCCAGGCACTGTTCAAGGCTTTATGGGATGTCCTGCAGACCCCACAATCTCATCCTGCCTCCCTCCTCTTCCAGCACATTGGCTCTCATCCTCATCACTCCTCCTGGCATCCCTGTTCCCTTACTCCCCCTTCCCACCCTGCCCCCAGAACATGACCCAAGTTTGTTATGGATCAGTGTATTTACAAAGCTTAAGCTGAAAATCAATTTTAATTACCAAAATCAGATTGCTGTACCAATAAATCACTAGGGGATGCAGACAGAAGGCTGCACCTGGGCCTGGAGGGAGGGAGGGAGGGAGAGACAATGACTTATTTTCCCATCAGGCCCCTCCCTGCATTCACTGGACAATATTCATTAACATCACTATCCTTTGTATGAATATGCAAAGGGGAGGTGAATAAAAATGGAGTCATTTTTAAACAAATAGCATTGGCTGAAACTTGATTTACCAGTGACCTCTTGACAAGAGCTTCTTTTTTAAATGTATTTAGTATAATGGGGATTATCCATCACCATTTCTATAGAGTCACTCTCACTTGGATGTTTTCTGCTTCAGAGAGCCCAATGGTTTGGGTCTGGAAAGAGTCACAGTAACAGCACAGTGCTCTGTTTCTTCTTCTTTCTACCCTTGCAGTGAACTCCAATATTTTTCAAGAACAGGCCCAAAGTTGGAAGAGGAAAGAGGCTCCATCCCAGAGGATGGTGGTATGGAAGAGGAGGTTTGAGTAGGTCCCTACAGTGAGCAGAGAAGGAATCTTCAAGAACTCACAGGCAGAGACAAGAAACCCCCCTTGTGGTGGATTTTTAGGTTTAAGATTATCTAAATTTCTGCTGGACGGGGTAAGTCCTTCTTTTCACTGCTTGCCTCAGTTCTAACACAGTCCAGAGGGAGTTCACCAAGTCAAAAGCAGGGGAGAAGTTGTGGCAGGTCTTCATTTGCATCTTCCACTGCCAAACAGCAAAGCAGCTCCACTGTGCCCAACGTTATTTAGTGCAGAGTCACAACTGCCTGGGGACAGGTACGGGGTTATCCCAAAAGGCACTTGGCTCCTGTACCATCATGGATTAACCTTTCTGCAGAAGGAATCCAAGGCCCACCAAATGCCAAACTTCAGGCACTCTTGGAGAGGCCACCCCCAGCCAAACCAAGCCCAAACTGGCAGGTATTTAGGCACCTTCGTGCCCAGGTCCACAAAGGGACGTAGAGGGTTGTTATCACTGACATCAGAGGGAAGAAAAAGCCTAAATGATCAGAGATCCAGCCCCCAGCAGAAAGCCATGATCACACTGACTATCTGAGGTAGACACAAGCATTAACTCTGCTCTGGTCAGCCCCAGACCTTTCCCTTGGACACTGTTCTCCAGCACTTGGCACACAAAGCTGAGCCCTTTGGGAATCTGCTTTATCACTGGGCCAAACCCTGGGGATTTATATAGATTTGCCTCTCCTGAGAAAAGTCTAATTCAAATAAAAGACTGGGTTTTGTCTTTTTTTTTTCTGATGGATAACTGCCAAGGACTTGTACTAAGTACTTTCTCCATCTTCTCTTGCAAACTTGGACCAGGTCTTGCAAGGCCAAGTGCGAGGAATAGGTAAAAATTGTCTCCAGTGAGCAGTCCAAAAGCACCAAGGAACAGACACACAGAGTCCTTCTCCCTGGCTCTCATTCCCCTCTGGTTGATACATCAGGCAGGTACCAGTAAGCAGCCTCTGGAATAAATTGTAACCCCCATCTTGGACTCCCCATGAGGGGAAAGACCCAGCAGAAATATATAGAGCAGTTCCAAAAAGAAAGAGGTGAGAAATGGTGACTTGGAGAAAAGGATACAGCCCAGAGACTCCCTCCATCCACGCTCCTGCATCCTGGAACTGCATCCAAACCAGAGGGAGTCAGTCAAAATCAGACTCAGATGGAGAAAACAAAGCCAGTGAAGAAAAAGAGCTTCCTTGGCTTCCAACAGAGATATTTCTTGCGAAGACACTTATTTTATCTCCCTGATACATTATGAGCACCCAGATGATGCTGCCAGAGAAACAGGGCCAACGAGGGACAAGCCAGACCTTCCCACCAGAGGTGATAACAGCTCCTTGCTGGATCTCTGGCAGTTTCTTCTGGGGCTAAATCCTCAGGAGTAATTAGAGGTGATAACTTCCCCCTCACAGACCATCTATTCATTCTGCCTTGCCCTGTTCATTCTTGATGATGCAGAGCTGACCCTTTGGTGGATGCAGTTTCCAGAACCTGCATCCCTCAGAAGGCCAACTTGGTTCTCTGCTACTACAAGATGATTGCCCATCTGTGTCTCCCTTTGGAGCAGGAACCTGTGCACATACTCTCTGAGTGAATCAGGATGCAGGAGGACAGGGAAAACCCAATCCTGCATCAATAAGACGCCACTTTGGGATGAGCTGGACCACAGGAAAAAGGCGCCTTCTCGGTGTGACGCAGTCTCCTGGGGGGACTGGTGTTTTTCCAAACACAACCATCCTGCCCTTTCTCTGCTGTGGGTGGGAGCAGGACTGCCAGCTGTTGGAAGCCTCACACCCACCCACAGCCCCACGTGTCCTCTCACAACATTTTAGCCTGGTACACATGGAGGATTTTTCCGAGAATTTGCAGCGTTGAGTGATTGCAAGGGAGGATAACTCTGCTCTTCCACAGATGGTCCCTATTGCCACTGTCTGCTTTCCACAGGAGCAGAGTGGGTTTCTGTGCTCAGTGCCCTTCCAAGATGCTAATATTAGCTGGGCACTTCATTCCCATGCTTGCCATGGAAGTTTTATGGTAGGCACCCGGAGGAAACAGGCAAAGGGTTTTCTGGATTGTTGAAAAGAGCTTTGGACCTGAAATTTGAGTTCTCAAACACTCCTCCCACACACTCAAGCTCAGGAGTGAGAGCAATTTTCTCTTTTATCTTTCTAATAACCCTGAAACCCAGCAAGGGAACAGCAAGCAGGATAATGGGGCTTTTGCTCTGTGTCTGAGGAAAGGAACAGCAGGTTCTCACCTGGGTGGGCACGTGGAATGTGAAGTCATTTCCTTTAGTTGCTTTGAATGCTCATGTCCCAATCCCATGGAATGCCAAAGGCATCCTGGCTTGTACCAGGAGTATTGCGGCCACAGGACCAGGGCAGTGCCTGTCCCCTGTGCTGGGACCTGGGGAGGCCCCCCCTGGAATCCTGGGGGCAGTTCTGGGCCCCTCAGACAGGAGAGACCTGGAGGGGCTGGAGCGTGGGCAGGGAAGGGAAGGGAGCTGGGAAGGCGCTGGAGCAGCAGGAGCGGCTGAGGGAGCTGGGGGGGCTCAGCCTGGAGAAAAGGAGGCTCAGGGGGGACCTTGTGGCTCTGCAAGTCCCTGACAGGAAGGGGGAGATGGGAGAAATTGGGCTCTGCTCCCAGAGAACAAGGGACAGGACAAGGGGAAACAGCCTCCAGCTGTGCCAGGGGAGGGGCAGGTTGGATGTTGGGAAAAAATTCTTCACTGAAAGGTTGTCAAGCACTGGAAAAGGCTGCCCAAGAAAATGGTGGAATCATCAGTCCTGGAGGGATTTAAAAGATGTGTAAGACGTGGCACTTGGGGACATGGTTTAGTGGTGGCCTTGGCAGTGCTGGGTTAACAGTTGAACTCCATAATCTTGGAGTTCTTTTCCAAGCGAAACAATTCTTTGATTCTTTAGAAAAAGAAATCTAAGGGCGTTTGTTTTGTCGGTTTGTTTTTTTTCTGTTGTTACTGTTTTTTTGCTTTTTTTGGTTTGTTTCTTTTTTACTTCAATAAATCCACGCAGAGACACAGACTTTTTTTTCTTACTGGCAAAACAGGGAAAACGAGTAAGAACTGGCATAAATGTGTTCTCATTGTCTTCCCCAAACAATGACAGTTAATTTCTGCTATAAATAAAAAGCTCGATATTAAGAAGAAGATGAATGTAGTCATGAAAAAATGTTGAATGATGTAAAAAAAGTACAATTGTGTCTGTGACCAAAAATACATCTTTGTTGGTGCCTTCACAGTCTCCTCTTGCATATGTATGCTGCTTTCTTGCATATGTAACTCATCACCCAGCAACTGCTTTTGCAGCACATACATGTGTTTTCCTTTACATATTTTTTAAGTGGCTGAACATTTGACCCCAAGATTCGTTATGAGAGTAGGGTGTTTTCAGTTTGTTGGTTTGTTTTTTTTTTTTTAATGATAACGATGCAAGAATGAAAAAAAAAAAAAAAAGGAAATGGAAAAAGGGGGAAAGGAAACTTTTGATTCTTCCATCTTTCTGCTTGAGGTTATCATGACTGCTGCTGTGGACAGGTCAGAATAGTCATCCTGGCAGGAATGGCATCCAAATAATGAGCTAATTGCTTCTTTCCTCTTTGCTTATGCCAAAGTTTCAAACAGTTCAGTTTCCATTTTGGTTTCCTGCTTTGCTTGAAGGATACATCCCAGCTACTTGGCAAGGGAAATTTTCTTATGGATGGTGTTTTTCACCATTTTTAGGCATTTTTTTCTGGTTATCAGCATGGGGATGATGTATCACCATCCAAACAGCCACAATGTGTGGTGGTGTCAGTAAAGCCTCTTCCGCATAAACCTTAAAACTTTAGGGTGCCTTGATGCAAGATGTCACAATCTCTTAAATGCTGACCTTCCTCTTCACGAAGCCTTTGGATCTGGATTTTAAACCTCTCTTTAGCTGGCTACCAAGGCAAGAATTATGCTGGCCTTCAGTGCTCAGTAGGTGTTTTCTAGCCCAGAATGCACAGCTTGATGTGTCACCTTGGTGGAGACACATTAAAAAGATCTGACTCACCCTTTGCAAAGAGGAGTTAACTCAGGGAAATCCCTGGTTTAATTTGTGGTGGTTTTGATTAGGATATTACACCTGTCTGCTCTCACCTTGCAGTATTTAAGTCTTATCAGATACTGTGAATCTTCTCGGGAAATAGGGATCACCAGGCTCAGCTGTCTCAGCTCGTGCCCAAAAAGAAGGTCCTTCCAAACATCTTTCTCTGGTGCATTGCACATTCAGATCTGGGTGGGATGTACTGGGAAATTAATTCTGCAGAAGGGGATAAATGTGATGCCCACTCACTTCTGCTTTCTTGACAAGCAGGGGAAAAAGAACAGCTATGAAATCTGTTATATAGGGACAGAGAGGGGAGATCAACAAGATGTGACACTGTGGTCCCAACCAGAAAACCACAGCCAGTGTCACGTTGCACACAACTCCCTCTCACTGCAGCCTCTCCTCCTTATCCTGGCCCCATTTCAGTGACAGGTCAGTGAATTTTTTACTTCTGGCCATGATCAAAAGCAAGACACAGGCTACAGATCTGATTTGGCAAAGTCTTCTTAAAAGAAACAATCCCTGAAGCAGTCTGAGCTCCTGGGGAACAGGGGGGCTGTCTGACAGCTGATGCTATTTTATGCAGCCGGCTATCCTTTCATTCACTAGAAATGTATTGCATTAAGATTTATTAAATTACATTTATTAAATTAAGAAATAAACTTGAAGCAAGCCTTCCTTCATTTGCATAATGGGAGGCTGTGCAGCAGATGGAGAACGGGGACCGTAGGCAGGCAACAGAACACAGGAGCCTGCATGTTTGGGGGATGAATATCCTCCAGAAAACTCTCCCAGTTGCCTCTGAATGGAAAATAACCACAATTTCCACAGACTAGGTGGTGACAGCGGGGTCAGTGGCAGAGGACAATGAGCAAACTCCTGGACCCCAGCTGCCTGGGATAACCTTATCCATTCAGCATGTTCATCTGGACCCAGCTCATATTCCCAAACAAATCTTTGGATGGCTTCTGGAAAAGCCCAGCAAACGAGAACAAATGTAATTTTCCAAAGAGGGAAAATGCTGCCCAGATATCCACAGCACTCTGCAGAAATAGGCTGGCAGTGATTTCAGTTCAAATTCAGCTGAGGGAGAACTGCTTGCCAAAGGAAGTCCTAGGTCTTCCTTTAATTAATTGATATGGTTTTGGTCATTTTGATACCTAGACCTTAACTCACTGTCCACCTGATCCATGTCTGCTGCTTAAATAACAAAGGCTGGAAGACAAGTATGGGTGCACCAAAAGTCAATAAAATTAAGAGCAGCTTATGCTTCACAATCCTCATCCTGCTTTAACATACAGTTTCATGCCAGGGAAGGATCCTGTTGGTGGCATGAACTGGTCTGTCTCAAAAGAAAGGCAAACTCAGCAAGAATTCCAAGAGTCCCGGGCATGAGCCAATTTATTACAGGATTAACTGATTCCCTGCTATCTGCATATCAGGTATTCACCATTTAAATTAACCTTGATAAATGAGTGCACAAATGAAAGGACTCACTCAAAACCAGCTGGAGAGACAAGGAATGGGCCCTTACGATGTGCTACTTGGGAAAAACATCTGGGAAACAGCTTCTCCTGGATCCAATTTCTGTGCAGCTGATCCTGTCCCAGGAGCCAAGAGGACCAAGCTTAGTGGATTGTTTGTGCTGAGCCACATGTGGGTTGTCACAGAATCACAGAATGGTTTGGGTGGGAATGGACCTTAAAGATCATCCAGTTACAACCCCTCAGCCCTGGGCAGGGACACAGGTAACCTTTAGATACCAGATCCAGGAACAGGGGCCCGAGGAGGAAGGGAAGGAGGGACGGAGAAGGCAGAGGGGAAAGAAGAAAGATGACCATCAGATGAGGCTGAACAGCTCAAGACAGTAAGAGCAAGGCCTGAAGAGCAGAAGGTCAGTGTGGAGGTCACTGGAATGAGGTCCAAGGATGCAAATTGAGCTGATTCTCTGCATTTCCACCGAGGCTGTTCAGCACTTCGTGAAATTGGGCCACGTCTCTTTCACTTACAGAAGTGGGGTTGTATTTTTGATTTTGTGGTGTATTTTTTTCTGTTCTAAGTAAGACTGAAGGCTGCCTTCCCCCGTGGGAGGAAGAGGTTTTTAACTATCTTCTACCTGCTGCTGCTTTTCAGAGCTCACTGATTATCAAACAACCCTCCCCCCCAAAAAAGCTGCCCATTAATGATCTCCAGGAGAAACAAATCAGATCTTGCTCATTGATTTGACCTGAACCTAAACTGACCACAAAGCCAGGATGGAGATCAGATGTGGAGAAGTGGTCAAACCTACATCATCAAATCATCAGTCAAAAGTGTAGTCAAGTCCTGGACTGGTTAAACCACAGATCCACTGTGGTGAGAGGCTGCAGAGAACTTCTCCTGACAGGTCCGTGCCACACAGAGCTGATACTGGGTGGACTGTGGAGTTAAAATTCCCAACTCTGGATTACGTTCCGGAGCATCTGGTCTGCAGACCTCCCTGGTGCTAATTTCTCACAGCTCAGCCTTCATTAGAGAAAATACCTGACAAGTTACAGCTCGTGCATTCCTTCCTTGGAGTTATATATAGATCCCTGCTTTAGCCAGATCCTGATGTTTATTCCCTCAGGCACGTGTTACAGCTCGCTCCAAAACGCTGATGCGCTTGAGGTGTTGGTGACAAGATATAAAGCCTGGAGAATTGCTTTTGCAAATGCTGTTTGCAGAAGTAATCCCAGTCCCCATCCCAGAAAAAAAGGTTGCTCTCATTGCTTCCCTTTAATTTCCATTTGTTCCGTTTAGTAAAAACACAATAAACCACTAAAAGCAAAGGAAAACTCTGTTCTTCTAAGTTTCAAACCTCAGTTGTTATTGATTTGTCCTCTTTAAAACTCAGTTGAAATGTGATTTTCGTCTTGAACTAGAGTTCACACGCCGTGGGACAAAACTTTAGCACTACAAGTTGTTCATTAGAGTTCAGTGATATAATGCTCATCCAAAACCACTGCTGAGCCCACCTTATGCGTCCACAGAAGTTGAGTTTTAAGACTTGGGATTTGTCTACACAAAAGCTTTATATGATTTTAATTTAAACTAGCACAGTTAAATCAGAGCATTTAATTTTTTGACTTTTTATTTCAGTTTAAAACTTTTTTTTTTCCCTCCAGCTAAGCTACTCCACGCAACAGAAGCTATGATTAAACAGATAGAATAGCACCATATAAAATGCTGGGCAGATCTAAACATACCAGTTTGAAAATGGACCCTGGAATGAATCGTAAGTGTCTGGGGATGTCTGGATTTTAGAGTGGCACCTCGGAGTGCTCTGAACATCTCTTATTCTGTTTTCTCTTGAGAAAATGATGGAAGACTCAAGTCAACTCTTAGCCAGAGCTGCCTGACACTGATCCCCTGGGCAACGAATGGAGAGAAGGAGCTGGGAGCCCGAGTTCACCATTACAGTATGACATTACATTATTTTCAAGTAGATATTGGGAATCAACGGAGGAAGCCAGTTCTCTTATGCTTAAAGGATCAGAAGAGTATCAGAAGAGACAAAGCAACAAGATTCTTTGGACTAATCAGGCCTTTCTAGCCACACTGGAAGCACTGGCATGTGCATGTTGTCCCATAGCATTAAACTGAAATCCCCAACTTCCAGCATATTTTAATGCATGATTCACATTTCCCCTACAGATTTATTTTTATGTGTTCCCCTTCAGGCTCCAAATCTCCGGTTCTGAGCAAAAAAAAAAAAAAAACCACCTCCGAGACAAATAATCGTTTCAGGGGCAGCTATTTAGGAAAAGGCAAGGAACGTGCCATCCAACACGAGCTGACATCTGCAAGGCACGGCCTTTCCCAGGGAACTCATCAAGGAGAACCAGGCTGACGCGGAGAAGGCGCTTCCTCTGCGGAGAGGGAAAAAGAGCCAGAGCTTTCCTTCTGCCCAGCCTGACGTGCCCGTTCCCTACGTGTGTTGCGCTTGTGATGCAGATCCATATGTACCAGGCATCTGTTCATGTGCCTGCCGGGAAAATATGTTATGGGTACGGAGCTTCTTGAATGTACACAGCGAGCGTGAGACGCGCGTTCCGTGTGTGTGCGCGTGGTGCGTCCCTGCCATCGCGTGCTGGAGCGCGTGCCACGATCATGTGTGTACAAACAAGTGTCGCATTTGAGGCAAGTCGTGTTTCTGCTCAGTTTCTGGAGGGTGGGAGGGGTTGGGAGGCGGGATGTCGGTGAGCATCTGTGGGACGTGGGGGTAGGACACACCGAGCGAGAGCGTGAGACGCATGTTCGATGTATAGACGCGTGGTGTGTCTCTGCCATCACGCACTGGAGCACATGCCACGATCATGTGTGTACAAACAAGTGTCACATTCGTGGCAAGTCGTGTTTCTGCTCAGTTTCTGCTCGTGTGGAGGGGTTGGAAGGCGGGATGTTGGTGAGCATCTGTGGGACGTGGAGGTAGGACACACTGAGTGTGAGATGCATGTTTTATGTGTGTACGTGTGGTGTGTCTCTGCCGTCACACACTGGAGCACATGCCACGATCATGTGTGTACAAACAAGTGTCACATTCATGGCAAGTCGTGTTTCTGCCCATGTGGAAGTGTTTGAAAGCAGGATGTTGGTGAGCATCTGTGGGAGGTGGATGTGCACACTGAGTGAGCGTGTGAGACACAGATTTGATGTGTTTACGTGTGGCGTGTCTCTGCCATCACGCACTGGAGCGCAAGCCACGATCATGTGTGGACATACAAGTGTCACATTTGTGGCAAGTCGTGTTTCCGCTCAGTTTCTGGAGTGTGGAGGGGTTGGAAGGCGGGATGTTGGTGAGCATCTGTGGGATGCGGTGTTCACACAGTATTCATGAGATGCAGGAAGGAGGTGCGCACAGTTCTTGTGATGCCTGGGGAGACACAGCTCCATGAATGCTTTGCCTGCATTTCATCCACTGTTTTATGCAGCCTGTGGGTGCTGCATGTTTTGTGGAGCTCAGGTAGTGTGTATTTCACGAGCATGTGCCCTGCGTCATGCACTTACCATAAAATCATTTATCTATAGAATCACAGAATCAGAATGGTTTAAGTTGGAAGGGATCTTAAAGATCATCCAGTTCCACCCCCCCTGCCATGGGCAGGGACACCATCCACTATCCCAGGTTGCTCCAAGTTCTGTCCAACCTGGCCTTGGACACTTCCAGGGATCCAGGGGCAGCTACAACTTCTCTGGGCAACCTGTGCCAGGGCCTCCCCACCCTCACAGCCAGGAATTCCTTCCTAATATCGCATGTAATCCTGCCTTCTGGCAGCGGGAAGCCATTCCCCCTTGTCCTGTCCCTCCAGGTTTTTACCCGAAGTCCCTCTCCAGCTCTCTTGGAGCCCCTTTAGGCCCTGGAAGGGGCACTAAGGTCTACCCAAAGCCTTCTCTTCTTCAGGCTGAGCAACCCCAGCTCTCTCAGCCTGTCTTCATATTTTCAATCTAGATTGAGAAGTGTGCTTCAGTCACCTGAATTTTGTAATAATAACGTTCAAATGCACTTTAGAGACAGCACTGTGTCACATGTGTGTGCAGTGTGCTCCACATTCCATGCAGTGTCCAACACAGGACGATACAGAGGTACTTGGTAGGACAGAGTCCCCTAAAATGCTGTCTGGTAAGAAATACCCCGTTTAAATACATCCACATCAACAACAGAGACACAGCATGACATTTCCACTGCCTGGAGGGAGAATATTTTATGCAGCTGCACATTAAGTTTGTCAAACAAGTCAGAAAAAAAAAAAGATCCATCTTTGCATCCAATCTCCAAGATGTGGATGGCAAAAGCAGCAGCCTGGAAAGCTCTGTGTGCACGAGACTCAGCGAGCCTTCACTGTCTCACTCTTTCCAAAACATGTTATGGGCAGTGGAGGGAGGGAGGAGGACAGGGAAGAGGAAGAAATGGGTAAAAGAAGAAGTTATGAATATAAATATAATTATTAAAAGTGAAACTAATAATGGGTCCCCTTTTAACAAGAGATATAGTTGTGAATGTGATCAGAGCAGCTGGGTGGTCACTCCACCCTGGCAATGTTGGTTGTCCCACTTCCGTCTCATCCCTCACCTCCCAAAAGTCTTCATTTTCTAGAGTGGCTGAAAGCTTGATGTTCTACTGTTAGAAATCACCTTTTATAGCACAGGAATTTCCATAGGAACTCAGTCTGTGTAGGTCCAACCCCCATCTTGAGCTCACCAACCACCTCCAACCCATTTCTTGCTCCTCTCTACCTGTGTCTTTGTGTATAAAATGTTAACAGCAGAGAACAGAATGGGTCAAATTGCCACCTTTCACTGGATCAGCTCAAAACTGAATAAATCGGCCACAGTTTTGGGGCAAATTTGAATATCCAGAATATTTCCAGATTATTGCCTGGAATATTTAAAAGTTATTGGGCAAGAGCAAGGGGTCTCTTCTGTAAGATCCATCACTGCACATCCAGCAGGATTCCTGGGAGAGATAAAGCTGGAAATGATGACTGAGAACTGAGTGTTACTTGTTTGGTAAACCCTGACAATGAAGGTTAAGTCATGGATATCACCAGATATGCCCTGGATGGTATTTAATTCACAAAAATAAGACCAGCCTATGGTCTTATGGCATCTTACAGTCTACTATATAGGTCTGTCTCATGGTCTTGGTGCCATTTTAGAGGGTGGGGGAGCAATTTTAGGATATCAGCCCAAAAAATGTGTTGCCTCAGCCACAGTCAGACACCTAAAACCCAGCTCAGTGACAGCAGTGACCCACTGAGATGGACAGTTCCCAGGAATATCAGACTTTGGCTCCTTGTCTGGTGAATAGAGAGAAACAGCCATGAAACATGTGGATGGTTTGAAGAGAATTCTCACATTTCTCTGCTGGTTGCAGAGACAAGCAGGGTCTGGCAGCACCTAAGAGCAGCAGGCTGGCTTGTTTACTGTCCCTTAAAGTTATCACAGTTGGTGTGTCCAATATGGTTTGGGACTAGAGAGGGGATTTTGAGAAATTCCTGCAGGGTTTGTTCAAGAAAACCTTCTGCCAGCCTGGCCAGGTCCCTGTGTCTGTCCAGCACACAGCAGGCTGATCCCTCTGGGACAGCTGTCCTGCAGTGGATCGTGGAGTTTGTTGGAAAGTGAACCAGGACTGCTCAGCTCAGTGTGAAATCTCTGGCATTATATGACACAGGCGGCACAATTCCTGCTTCTGAAACAGATGGAGTTAATTCCGGGCCAGCCTCTGCTTTGCAAATACTCCCAGGAACAGCAGCTCCATCAGCAGCTACACCCTGACTCATCCCAGCATGCCATAATCCGTGGCATGGCCACCAGAGAGCACCAAGAATGTCCTTGTCCCCCATCCCAACCGGCTCTGGCTGCTTCCCCAAAGGTCAAGAGCCGCTTCTGAGGGTGTGAGAGGGAAATGCAGCCCTGCTCCTGCACTCAAACTGCCAGCAAATGGTCTGGGCCATCCCTCCTGGGGAGGTGGTAGGGAAATGGTGGATTTGAAAGGTCCTGGTGGTTTATAGCTCTTGGCTATGCCTGGTATTTTGTGTGCTGGATGAATCCCTCAGCGTTCTGAGGTCAGAGCATCCTTCCCTAGACAAGCTGCAAGATCTCTCACCCAAACACAGCCAAGCGCTTCCAGCCCTCTCCTTCCACACTTCCACCGCTGTGTGAGGAATGCCTGAACCAGGACATTCACTAAGTCAATGAACACACGACCTGGGGGACTCCCTGTCACTGACAGGTGACATTTGTCACCCGAGGGCTCCTTCCTCCACCTCCTCATTGAGAAGATCAGAGCTTCTCCTCCTTTCTGCAGTGTTTTCTACGGAGATGAGACACAGCTCTGGGCGACTTCCTCACTGCCCATCCCTCCCTGAAACTGGACCTTCGTGATAATGCCAAAAAAACAGTCAGGGGCACAAAGAGTTTGGTTAAAGGAATGGTATTTCATCCTAAAATTGCCTCAGAGTGAGGACACCACCCCACCTCACACCGCTCAGCCGAAGAGCTTAGGTTGAAGCAGGCTCTGAACTGAGCACTGGAGCTTTCCAAAACAACCAGGGAAGTTGTTTTTTTTTAATCTTCGCCCTGTGATATAACCAGATATCTGATATGAAAATATCTTTCCATGCGCACCATCGTTCATTTTTACTAACGGATTTTCACCGATGAATTTATGGAGACGGGTAAATGGGAAAAGCGTTTTGCATCACTGTAACATTTTTTAAGCTGTTCTCATCTTTTCTGTCCAAACAGGAACTTCCCTAATTTTTTTAAAAGTTTAAAAAAAAAAAACTAAATTAATCCTTCAAGCTTGCAGGTGGCCAATGTAGAATTGCTCAAAAGCATAAGAACTTTCTCGCCCTCTTTCCTTTAATTTGACTCAGTTTCTCAAATCTGAGGCTTTCCTTGTCTAGATTTGACCATTTCACTGTGTAGACAAAGCTCTGATAATTTCATTTCAGGTAAGAGAAAGCTCTGTGGTTAGAGTTTCACTTGCAGGATATGCTTCCCCCCCTCTCCTCCCACCAAATAAAATAAAACAGCAGAAGAAATTGAATTCTCAATCCCAACTTCAAAATAATTATTTTGTAATCATTAACCGGGTGTCTGTACACACCTGCCAACGCCCCAGCATGGGCATGCACACAGAACCCAAACTCTCATCCCCTCCAGTCTCTTTCTGCACCAGTTTTCTGATCAAACACACTTCAGGTATCATCAGCTTTATCTTCCTTCACCTACATCAACCTTTTTCCCTGTTTCCAGGATCATTACAGGATCATTACAGGCTTTTGTACCGTTTTGCTGCCTCTAGTATCCTCTTCAAAGCCAGTCCTTTCATTCCCACTCCATTGTCACAGAAGATCTCATGACTTTTGACAAAGGAAAATGACAAAGTTTGTTGCAATTCATCTCATCCCTCTCCTTTTCCCTCCCTATCCACTGGTCCATAATCTGGCAGGACCTGAGCAGTGTGTGATGCTGCAGGTCAGCACTGAAGGCTTCCTGCCCTCCAGTTTACCTGAACATTGCATGGAATTAATAGTTATCCCAGGAAGAACAAAGTGCATCCCTACACGGAGGGAACACTGTAAAAATCACACATTAAGTTCTTCTCTGAAAAATCTCCTTTTCTATTTTTTTTTTTTTGAAAAAAATCAGTAGAACTTACAAATGATCCATCCATTAAAAGAGATATATTTGGAAACTGCTATTCACCCCAAAATAAGTCTCTTTGCTGAGCATAAAACCACCTGAGGACAGAGTTTGCAATAATCTTATAAATACTAGGTGCCTTTGCTTCCTTATCATTATTCATCTCCTGGTGCCATGAAAGTATAGAATGAAAATAACTATTAAGAACAGGGATCATTTAAAAGTGTGACCTGTCAATCTAAGGGTGCAACCAACGGAAACTGGATCAAAAATACAGAGCAAAAATGTTCAGTGGGCACAGGAAACAATGCCAAAGACTGGGAGAAGGTCGTAGCTGTGCAGGAGTAGAATAAAAGTTTATAGTAAATAAATTTTCCCTTGTTCTGTCTCTGAGTTCTCAGAATAAACCTATGAAGTGGGATCAAAGTGAAATTCAGATATTTCTGTTTGGGTTTTTTTTCCCTCCCCTTACCAAAACGACATTAAAATAATAATGAGAATGGTTCAAGTGTTATTTAAAGGAAATAATAGTTTTAGTCTCCTGCAAGGAAGGGAAAGAAATGAACAGCTATATATTACAGAGGGGAAAAGCCTGCATCTCTTTAACCAAGAGTCTGCAAGATAAAATATGCATCCAAGAGGCAAGAAAATGTCTTTAGAGGGTGGTTGTTCTCCAAAGTGGTTGAAACCCACAAAAACATAAACTCTTCCCTTTCAAACTGACTCACAGATTCCTTCAAACCCACCAACTTTGTTTTGTCCAGGGCTTTCCCTTTCCAGAGTACAATGAGGATCTTCACTGCTTCCAAGGGAGAGCAGAAATACATTGAGTTTCTGCAGAGGGAAAAATCCCTTTTCGCCCAAAGTCTTGATGATTTGCATGCTGGAAGCAGAGCGAGAGAGTATTGCAGACTGGACAGGGTTTGTGCTCTTCATTTCCCAGAGTCAGCTCTTTTCCATACTCAAGAGTCCCATGGGACTGCAGCAGCAGCAGCAAAGCAAAGCTGAGCCCACACAGGCCTGAAATCCATCTCATTAGTCCGCCTTTCCAGCCTGCTAATGGTGCTCTCCAAGCTGAATCCCAACTGGCGTTCCCAGCAGCTCCACTCTGTGAGGAAACTGCTCTCTGCTCTCGCTGTCCTTGAGCAGGAGAAAGCCTGGACAGACACTTACAGAGTGACAAACTGTGTCTGGACAGATTTGTCCTGGTTACCTAAGTTGAGTCCAGACAGAGGACAAATTAAATCACATTTATCTGTTCCTGCTGCTTGTCAGACCATCATTCCCGCTCTGCCTGGCTGCAGAGTGTCACCCTGTCCTGCGTGTCACCACGCCAAATGAAGAGTCATGGGGAGACTGGACCCTGGCAGGATAAGGAGAAGTGTGAAAATAAAAAGTCTTAGAATTATGGGGCTTGCCCACAAAGATCTGAAGCTCTAAGAATGCGTCCAACTGCCCTTGCCCCAGAAATGTTTATCTAATGACTTGGGATTTTTTTGTCTTGGAGCTGGACACTCAGTGCAATGTCCACCTGGACTTCTCCATCCTACACACTCACACTCACAGACAGGCACAAACTTGGACTTGTGGATAAATTCAAGGTGTGAAATGCCAGTGGCTACATGTAAGCAAGCTGCCCAATGCTCCCTCCTTGGATAGCACAGAGACATGGAAAATTCCGGGGAAGGATTAATGGAATCCTGGTATAGACACCTCTGTCTAAGACGGGTCGCAACATAAAAATAACTGTGTCTCTCCATCAGCTGTCAGTGGAGCCTCAGGTAACCAGTCAAATGAAAGTCATCATCATGAAATCATCATGAAATGGTTTGGATTGGATCTTAAAAATCATCTCATTCCAACGCCCTGCCATGGGCAGGGACACCTTCCACTAGCCCAGGTTGCTCCAAGCCCCGTCCAACCTGGCCTTGGACACTTCCAGGGATCCAGGGGCAGCCACAGATGCTCTGGGCAGCAAGAGACGTTTCCACAGTGGCAGAAGATTAGTTGAGTTTTCCATGGTATATCTCAGTCTCCTGGGAGATCTCTCCATTCAAGCACAGGACACCAGGGGAATACCAAAGGAATATCAAATTCTGCTGCCAGAATTCCACAGGTGAGTTCTTCTCAGGGATTTGAAGGACCATGACTGGTTTAGCTGTATTTCTATTCTACCTACAGAGCCTGGGGATCCACTTAAAGAGGTAAAGCCATTAAATTTACAGGCATTTTAATTCTGTTCTAAGTAATTATATAAGCCCTATCTGCTTGTAGAGAAAAGCCTCCCTGTGTCAGAGCTAATATTAATTTTAAATCTCCAACCTTCTCAAATTAATGTGAAACTGTAAGTTTCCACATTCTTTGATTAAACATTCTGCTTTGTAATGACTACTTTATTATTTCCCCCCTCCAAATTACTGATTGTTGTCTTACATTACAGCCTCATCGGTACTTATTAAATTAACAAGACTTTGAAACACTTAATGAATCAAAACTCATCAAGTGTTTCCAAAGTTAATAACTAATCTAAAGATTCTCTTCTTTTTTTTTTTTTTTGCTCTATATCTGCATGTGAAATTTATACATTCCCCACACAATCACTGAAGTTCAGATGGTCCAAATCTCATGAAAGATTTATTACCTCATAGCTCGGTGATTTATTCAATGTTTGCTGGAGTAACACGTAGTGTGCGTATGTGAAGAAAGGAGGAGTGTCTCCATTTATTATTTAATTTCCAAGGCTTATTCCAAGTGGTTAGGGCCCCTCTGTGTTTGTGTGTCTGCAGATTCTCCACAAATAACAAATCTGTGGTCGTGAATTGGAAGTGGAAACCGGGGTGCACAAAGGATGGCTGAAATCCAGGGAAGAGTGACTACAGTGACAGGGACAAAATAGCAGAGAAATTATTGTTCTCTGTTCCAAAATGTAGGACCAAACCGAAAAGAGGTTTTTTTTAGCATTATGAAGAAGAAGACAAGCCTTCCCATCAGATGTTAAGAGGAAAATGTGTATAAATCATATATGTATATATAGGGAGCGATGCACTGCAGACTGTTGGGGAGGGTATGGAGGTACAAGCAAAACCAGCAAGAACCAGTATGACAACATCCTTATTCCCAGCAAATCCATCCCTGGACAGGCAGTACCATGCTTTACTACTGCTGTTCCCTGATCCAAAAGGGCCCTGAAAGCAACTTCTGTGCCCAAAACACACCAGCGTGATGGTGACACACAAATGCCTCTTGGGGGCACAAGGGGTAGGGCAGGGGGTAAACCAGCATTGGGGGGGAGGGGTGTGTGTGTCAAACCCACCAGTTCATGGGACCCCAGGAGCTCAGAAAATGCAGTTTTATCCTCCCTGTATAAAAGGCTAAGTGCAGCTGGACCTGAGGCCAGTGCTGATGGAGCAGGAGGGAATATGTGTGGACCCACCGGCACTGGTTGCCTCTGGGACAGCCAAGGGGACAAGAGGTGCCCTCCATGGCCTGGGGACAAGCAAAAACGAGGTCATTTCCCAGGTCTCTGCTAGGAAATGTTCTCAACTTTGCCCATTGCAGCAACGTGGCAACCATAAAGACAGGCTGGTGGTGTTCAGCCTGGAGAAGGGAAGGTTCCAGGGAGACCTGAGAGCCCCTTCCAGGGCCTAAAGGGGCTCCAAGAGAGCTGGAGAGGGACAAGGCCTGGAGGGACAGGACAAGGCGGAATGGCTTTAATCTGAGAGAGGGCAGGGTTAGATGGGATATTGGGAAGCAATTCTTTACTCAGAGGGTGGAGAGGCCTTGGCACAGGTTGCCCAGAGAAGCTGTGGCTGCCCCTGGATCCCTGGAAGCATCCAAGGCCAGGCTGGACGGGGCTTGGAGCAACCTGGGCTAGCGGAAGGTGTCCCTGCCCATGGAGGGGGAGTTGGAACTGGATGATCTTTAAGTTCCCTTCCAACCCAAACCATTCTGTGAAGCCTTTTAGGAGCAATCCCTGGAGCAGACTCTGCTCCAGGAGAAGGGCTTGGTGAGGAGAAAGGAGAGATTTTCCAGTGGATTCAGTAATTCTGGCAGAGACATCTCACAGTGAGCAAAGCACAGCGAAGTGCCCTTCCTGCTCACCCAGAGCCCCCTCCACAGAGCCAGCCCTGCTGCACAAGCCTGGGCAGAGGAAGGGAGTTACCAAGAGGTGAAAGGGAAGAGGAAATGCAGGAAAAGGCCAGGGGAACAGCCAGAGAACAGCAGGATGACCACGGCAGCTCCAGCTTCCAGCATCCCAGCAGACCCAGGTGCTCAGCTGCCCATATGGAGCCTCGTGCAGCTCGAACAGGATTTATGCTCCATCCATATAAATTGCATCTCTCTGCCAACAGTGTGATAAATGTACCCTACAAAGCTCCCTCAGGCCCCACTACCCTTTTCCCCCTGCCCTGCACCATCTCTGTTCTCAGCTACCTCGGGGCAGCTGGATTTGTGATTATCCACTCCAACACTCCATCAATCTCGGGCTCCCTTTTACACGTGTAGGAAGAGAAATCTTTGTGTAATGACACTGCTGTAAAACACGGAGCCTGAAGTGCAGCCTTGCTCAGAAAGAACTCACATGCAGCCACAAGGGCTGTGATGAGAGACCAAGGACCAAGGAGAGAGGAGAAATCCAACCCAGCCATCTGGGGCTGGATGACAAAACCCGTCAGGCGTGTTCAGGAGAGGGGAAATTCATCCGCAATTTGTGCCGCGGCAGCTGAGACCCGAGAGTGGCCTTTTAACTGGATTTTCCAGCAATTCTCTATGATGCATTGTGAGGAGAGAGGCAGGCACAGGAGGGCCTTGGTTCAGCCCTGGAGGCAATTGTGGAGGAAAATGCAATTACATCTGGCTGCTGAACTTGCCCTTGCCTTCCCCCGGCTGTATCCGCTGCGCTCCCGCCTGGGAAAACGTGGATGCAAAAGAAAGGAGTTGGAATAGATGGCCCTGCCATTCCTCTCAGTGACCCTGTGCCTGTGCTCCCTATTCCCTGGAAAAAATCTCATGCCATTCCAACCACGGGGTAATTGCAATCAGGGCAGATGGAGCTTGGCCCAGCCCTCGCTGCCCACTCTACACCTTTCCTCATCTCACGCCTTGGTGGATCCCAGAGACATTCAAGACCAGTTTCTCCATAGGCTGCAATGGATTTCCACCTTCCCACTCCTCACTTCTCCTCCACAGCCTGTCTGCTCTCCGTCGCAGTGTGTTCCCAAGGCTCAAAGAGGGGAATGAAGGAGGTGATCCCACACTCAGATGTTCACCAGGGTGCGGAGGGATGAACATCATCTGGCCAGGGTGTCATAAGTTCCCCGCTGATGGAGGACAACAAAAAAGAAGAGGAGAGATGAATCCTGTATGACAACCCCATCAGCCAGGCTTCTTCCCACATGATATAGGATCCATCTTTGGAGGTGGCTGGAACTAAATTCATCCCCAGGAGCTCACCACACCTGCAGCACACACCGGTTTGGGCATGAAAATTCCCATATCTTCTTTTCCCTCTTTATCACAACAGTAGTTATGTTACTTCCCTCACAGTGGGGGTGAGTTAATTAATTCATGCATGTACTATAAATTACCATTATCCCCTTCCCTAGTCCAGCTAAACCCATCGATCCAGAGCATTCACTTTTCTTGAAACACCAGGATCTGGACTGAAACAGGGACAAACTGGAACTAGCTACATCTCAATAATTTATTTCTACTTCCATACAGATTTCTAAACAAAAGCAAAGTCCTCACATGTCTGGTGCTGTGTATTTTTATCAAACCATGACATGTGGTGATTTTTTTCGGGTCATAGATGAAGTGTCTCGTCTGCCTTTCTGGCACAGTGTCCCACTGGTGGTGGGATGTGAAACCAGATGGCCTGACCTCCACAGTTGTGCCTCACCCCAGAGATCAGACCCCTTCAAACCTCAAGCCATCATACTGAGGGATGAGGAGGAATTTGGATGTGGAGCCGGCCAAAGAGCCGATTTTGAGCCAGAGACCACAGAGAGCCCTCCAAAATACCCCAACCTGCCAGCAGTGTCAAGTAGTCCATAAATTATCCTCGAAGCCTTCTGGTTTTAATCAGTCCCACTCCCTGATTACTCTTAGAACGTGACTCCAGGCCCCAACACGGAGTATTTACCTTGCATTAATTAGATTAGAAAAGCTGGGGGATTCGATACACCAACTAATCAAGTCAGGGGATCAATACAGCACATGGCAGAGCCTTACACTGTCCTCACTCTGCAAGATGACAATGAATTAGCTGTGGGAGGTGCCCAAAACAACACTTTGTGACTTAACGAAGGAGAAACATGAACTTGCATCTGCTTCCCCACTGAAGATGAGATGGTTCCTGCGAGGCAGAACTGGTGAGGCTGAGTATGAAAACACATCTCCAGGTCTTTGGCCAATATGGAAGGATATCCTGGACTTCAGGAGCATTAATTTTAGTGCAATTAATAAGGTGCAAGATAACCCTGATACAGCAGGTCTAGGTCTTGCTGTCAGTGGGGATTCCGCGTGGATTTTGGTGCTCCATGGTTTAGCCATCAGGCCATGACAATACTGAGTTATATGATGGGTAGTGCAAAAAAAAAAAGTAAGGTAAAATACAAAGGACTTAGCAGCAGCCATCAGTAGATGATGGAAGTGCAGGCTGCTCTGTCTCAGGCAATGATGACTTACCCACGGAGGAATGGGCTTACTGAGCATTTCGGGTCATTGTTTATTATGTTACAGGGCTGAAGGGGGGAAGAAGTCCTGCCCTGAAAGACAGAAGCACAGAGAAAGGTGACCCTGAGTTCACATCAGCATTAAACTGGGGGTGAGAGTCTGTCTGGTGAAGCCCTGTGGGCTACTCAGGACTTCTAAGCCTGCAGTCTGCAGAGCTGTTTCCAACCACAAGCCGTCCTCTGACAAGGATGAGTAGAGAGGAGCCCCTGAGATGAAAGCACAGATTTAATGCGAAAGACTGTCCAAGCAACCTTTTAACCTCCTGCTTTCCTCTCATCCCCTCCAGAGCTCTCCTCACTGTTAGAAAATAAGTTATTAAAAGAAAATAAGTTGTTACTAAAGCAGTAGCTGCTCTCTTGCCTCTGATATTCCACATCATATTAAATTGCCCTGTTGGGCAGAAGATGCCGCTTCCTTATTTATGGCAATAATAAGCTGAGGATGAAGAGCCCTTGTGCTTCTGCCCATTTTCTTCACCAGCCCTTTATAATTAGTCCAACATGACTTTCTAAGCCAGACCACCCATTTTCATAGAATCATGAAATGGTTTGGGTGGGAAGGGACCTTCGGGATCATCTCATTTCACCCCACTTCCATGGGCAGGGGCACCTTCCACTGAGGTGTGGAAGCCAGCACCTCCAAACTAACTCAGAGATTATCCTTCAAAGGGAAATTCATGTGAGGGTGAAGACTCTGCCATCTGCCTCCATAAAAAGGGGAGATTGCTCCCCACACTCGGTGTCTGGAGGGACATGGAATTTCTCCGTTTAAGTGGCGTCTCGGTGAATTAACTAATTTTGCCCCTCCTGTTCTGAGCGTTTGTCTCACATGAATCCTGAGCAAACGGGCTCCATTAAGGGAGTGTGACAGCCGGCTCCTCCAGCCCTCAGGTTGGAGCTCCACGGTTGCTCACCCTGCAGAGCGGAGGTTCTCCCTTCTCCCGCTCGTCTGTCACACGCAGAAGTTGTGCAGCGTTCCTGCAGCTCGAGCTCCCACTCCAGTTAATTTTCTCTCTCCCTGTGCAGCCTGAAGCAGTTGGAGCCTGCACTGAGATGTAATGATCTCCCGTTCTTGTTCTTGTGAGTCATCCTCTGCTCAGTACAAACCTCTGAGCTAATCCCAGCATGAGCAGCTGTTTCTGGCAAAATGAGGGACAACAGGCAGACAAAGCTGCTCTGGGTGTTTGTTTCCTTCTTCTCCGGGAACTAAATCTTCCCAGTTAAAGTTCTTGAAGATGTCCATTAAGTTTATTGAGCTTGCAGGAGGGCTCAACTACAGCTCACTGTGTCGTGCTCAGCTGTTTAAGATCAATGCAGCAAACATTTAACAACCTGGTGGGAGGGGAGAGGCGAGGAGTGAGAGCGCAATTAAAGGACGAGTGGTTTGTTGTTTTTTTTTCCCCAAGAATTATCATTAAAAAGGAAATGCTCTGCAACTGGAAACATGGTGAATGTCAGAAAAGGAATTTCAGTAGTCACGGACACTCCAGGCTCTGTCCCTGCTCGTGTTTAGCAGCGAGGAGAAGGAAGTAGGGACAGTTTCTGCAGTCCCAGGAGCTGGTTGGTATTCATTTGAGGAAGTCTGGGTGAGGTGTGAAGATCAGAGCCAGTTTGGGACTCTTTTTCTCCCACTGTTCTTGGGAGATGGGACGCCTTCTGTCCTCATCACACTCTGAATGTTCCTCACTGCTGCCCTAGATCCCTCATGCAACCTTGGCTGGTGGGCAAGGTTAGACAAGAGCCCCAACCTCTCCCAGAGCTCCTTGCCAAAGACATGAGCCTGCTTCCATTGGCTTCCAGGAGAAAAGCTTACCAAAAAAAAGGCTGGATTAGCATGATTTGGTGTGCCCAGAGATTTATAGGCATTGAGAAAGAAGGTGCTCCTTTACAAACACCATTTCCCTTTACTGTGTGGATCACATTAGTACACGGGGCTAGAGATGAGATGAAAACCCCAGAGCTGAGACCTTCATTAGTGTGCCTGATGAAAGACTTCTCCTGGTCTGTTCTCACCCTACAGCCTCGGGGAGGAGATGGTGAAGAGGTGGTGACGTGCCCTAAATTCCCCAGCAGAAGTGTGCCTAAGGCAGAAATCTCTAGTGCCTTGGTCCCCTCTTCTCTCTGCTCTTCCCTGTCAAATTCCCCAAAAAGCAGAAAAAACACGGCCATCAAGTTGAAAGGGATGATGAGGAACGTGCACTTGCTGGGGTCACTTCGCGGTGTATCCTTCTAACTCACTCTGTTCTTACTTCATCTTTGCTTCCTGGGAGCAGCTGATTTATCTTTATTATCCTCCTCTGTTGTCACTGTCATTAAATTTTGTTGAGCCAAGAGACTCCACTGTGTGCTTTAGTAATTCGATCAGAAAGGAGGGGAAGCAGAGCTGAGGTAATAGGCAGCATGAGAGAGGTCAGGACAAGCAGCCCTGGCACATTAAGGGAAACACAGATCCCGGCTCCCTTGGAAATGGTAATCCCACAGAACGTGCCTGAGCAACGGGCAGCAACAATCTGGACCAACAGCAGCCCAGAGCCCTGCTCCCCTCTTTTTTGTTCCCCTGTTTTGTTCATCTCCCTAAGACCTGACCTTGCAGGGATGTCACAGCCCACGCTCCTTTCCCCTGTTTCAGTGTGTCTTCACCAATTCAAACCTGGAATTAGCAAGGGAAGAGCTCGGGCATTGCTTTTCCCAGCTCGCTCTTTTACATGAGTGAATTTGTGGGTTGTTTCATTTAAGCATCAGACACGTTAAATGAGCCCAGTGGCAAAGGAATCGTTTATCTGCGCTGTTTTATTTATATGGCAAGAGTCCCCTGCTGAGAGAAGAATCCCACTGCTTTGTGCCCTTCTACTGGGGCTGGCTGGGATGGAGTTGATTTTCCCCAGAGCCCTCACAGTGCTGTGTTGGCAGATGGAAAGGTGTTGGTGACACTTCAGAGCTTTGGCCACAGCACCAGCTCTGTCTCTCCAGCATCCCCCCCCCTCACCAGCAGGCTGGGGCAAGATCTTGGGAGGGGACACAGCCAGGACAGCTGTCCCAAACTGACCAAAAGGTATATTCCAGATCGCGAAGTGTGTGCTCAGCAATAAAAGCTAAGAAAAAGGAGAAAGATGGGCAGTATTTGTTAGTACAATGTTTGTCTTGCGGAGGAACTGCCACACACGCTGAAGTCCTACTCCCTGGGAAGGGGCTGGACATCACCCACTGATGGAAAGTAGAGAATGGATCTTTTGTTTTCCTTCACTTCTGCACACAACCCTTGCTTTTGCTGTATTAAAATTCCTTTGTGTTGACCCACAAGTTTATTTCCATCTTATTTTCTCCCCCTGTCCTGCTGAGAAGGAAAGCAACTTGGTGGGCACCTGGTGTCCAACTGAGGTCAACCCACCACAGCCCTGCTGCAGACATGTAGTAAAAGACATCACGGTCCACATCTAAATGGACAAGAGTGGCAGAAAACTCAGGGAGAATGGAGCTCCAAGCATTGGAAACGAAATTCATTGATCTCTTAGAGATCAGAATAACAAAGTCAGAAAACAGAAATTATTCACCTTGGAGCTCTGTAGCAAAGCCTTGTTGCTTAAAGTCCAGCCCAGCACCCTGGTTGTTAATGAAGGTGGGATGGCGCTTGGCGCAACCTGGGATAGTGGAAGGTGTCCCTGCCCGTGGCAGGAGGGATGGAATGAGATGATTTTCGAGGTCCCTTTCAACCCAAGCCATTCTATGACTCTGTTATAGGTAACCTTTGCTCCTCAACAGTTCCAACAAGCTGGGAAGATAACCCTGAATGTCACATTTTTTGTTCTTCTGAGGCAGACCCTCAAGAAAGACACAGAGATTCGGGGTTTTTTCACTTTCCTTCCCTTCTGTTTTTCTGTTGTTTTGTTTTTTTTTTTCTTTCCTAGTACCTTGAGGGTAGACATATATTAACATACAGCACTCCCACCCCATATACGCACATATACGTGCACAATAAACAAAACTGTAGTGTGCTAATTATATAAAAACACAACCCCATATTATTATGGTCAGCTACAAAAAACCCACGCACGTTTACACGTATGTACATACAAAGAGGACACGGTTCACCTGGCGCATTTAAAATGCCTTTTCAGGATGAAAAGAAAAGCTCCCCAGGAACTCTACTGACCACCAGTGACCGGCCTTCTTCTGAAGAGAGGTGTCATGGATCCATCATTTATGTTGGATTATAAAGGGAGAACACACATACAAAAAAGAGGGTTGGATCTCTTTTTTAAACACATTCAACTAGATGATCTTTGAGGTCCTCTCCAACCTGAACCAATCTATAGCTCACAAAGCATGTCCATGTAGAAAGAAACCTTGTCTCTTTAATCCTGTTTCTTGCCTTCACATGCCCACGCTCTCACACTTGTGCATACACACACAGGGACTTCACGGATTCCTTGGAAAAAATATAGATATAATAAGAAACAATGACATCCAGGATCCCAAGTGCAGGCTGGGTTAGCTGAGGTCTACCATTCACCATAGTAAACAGCAATTTCATTGGAATAAATTATTTATTAGCTTTTAAGGTCGTTGTTTCGTTTTGTTGTGTTTTGTTTTTGTTTGGTTTGTTTTTCTTGAAGCTCATAAAGGCAACAATGAAAAATTGCTCCAGAATTTATTCATTCTGCGTGCTGGGAAAAACATTGTGTGCCTGTGTATACGTACAGACATAAAGCAGACCACGCTGAGATCTTATGTTTTCACGCACAGGCTGCGAGTCTGTGCACACCACAGAAAAGAGCAGAATGCCATAACAATTAAAGGAGCAGTGCAGAATTCCAGGATCTTTGTGGGCACATGAAAAGGCAGAGGTGTAGTTTGCTTTAGATAGGATAGATGGCTGCTCACTTTCTGCTTAACTGGGCTGGAGCTGATCTCTGCCAGGCGATCACCTCTGTACCCTCAGGCACTGAGATGCTGCGCTAGACTTGGGCCACGGCCCTGGAGTGTGAAATCAGATGCAGATATGTTGTGATACGGGCTGTCCTGCAAGGTCTCTGTGTGCTCAGCTTCAGTGAAGACCCCGAGATGCTCCTAATTTTTTACTGTAGTTTCCCGTCTGGCCCCAATCCCAAAGGCTCCCAGCGGTCCCACACTGAGTGGTAGCAACACCACTCTGGATGTGCCAAAATCTCCATCATTTGGACGTTCTTTTTCAATTTTTACTGCTCTTTTGCAGCTCCTTGTTATTCCATTCACAGGCCAGGCCCAGCCTTTCCATTGTCCTTCTACCAAGACCTGACAGCACCTTTGAGGTTTCAGTTATGATGATACATGGAGATAATCTGCATTTTCTTTTCCTTCAGTGTGGTTCAGACTTGAAGTCCATCCTCCACTGTTTCTAAATCCTTAGCTCTTGATCTGGGGCTTTGTGCTAAGTTTACTTCCTGCCTGGAAGTGTTCAAAAGATATGTGGATGTGGCACTTGGGGACACGGTTTAGTGGTGGACTTGGCAGTGCTGGGAGAACAGTTGGATTCGATGATCTTAGATGATCTATTCCAGCTTTAATGATTCTATGATTCAAAGAACAACTTTATAGATTGAAGCACAACTCCAGGGTTTAATAGAACATCCTCCAACATCTAAGAATCGGTGGAGTTTCTCTTGTAGCACAGTCGGCTCCTTGGAACCCTTTCCTATTATCAGACTTTTTTTTTTTTCCTGGCTGTCCTGAAATTCAGCACAAAAACAGTCACTCGTTTTTTTGGGATGTATTACACCTGCATTTTCTGTTGTGACAACACAGGCATACCTATGGTGGGGAGCACAAACCTGCCCCAGTCACACTGCCCAGAAGGTTGGAGGAGAATGTAAATAGCCCAGGAGAGGAACTTTTGGAGGAGCCTCCTGACCTCTTCTGCAATTTGTCCATAAGAACCAAGCCAAGGAGCTTCCACACCTCGACTTACCCAGGGAGCCATTTCCACAAACTCACTGTGTCTCTCTGTGTTTGATGCACTCTTTGAAATAACCCCACAAATGTCCTTGAAGGACTTTGCCATGGATCACTGGTTTTTCTAATTTCTCTGGAGTTCTTCATCAGCACTTTTGCCTCTGGGATCCCCAGACACATTTTCTGCAGCAGTGATGTGGTTTGGCTTTTCGGAGGCTTGGAAAAGAGGGCTAAAACACTGTAGGCCAGCTTTAATTACTGGAGGATGAACAGCAGTTATCCCAACACTCCCTGATGTCTCAGCCATGCTACTAATTCCAGGTAGGTCATCTCACAGTCTGGATCTGTGTCCCTGGAAGTGTGATGTCTCCTTGACAGAGTGGTTGGCAGATCTGGTGTAGCCAGAACAGAATGATGTGACAAGAAAATCCTCAGGGCTGTAAGCAAAGTACAACACCAGTTTGGTACAATGCTCAGTCAAAGCCTGAAGACTTAAAGTTGAAGAAGTGATATGATTATGGGACTTCTTAGAATCCATTTCTGGTCATTCTTTGGATAGGAGACCCTAAAATCATCACTGTTCACCCACAGAGAACAGAGCAACGACCTAGGCAAGAGAGCTGGGGACAGAGAGAAGTGAAGGGCAGTGGGATCTGCTGCCCCTCTCACGGGGGATGGGAACTATCTGAGGATCTCTGCAAGGATCCCAGCATCTCTGCAAGGATCACAGGGACATCCTGAGAAAAAAGAGCATGGACAGAGGAAACAAGGCAAGATCCCTTAGCTGTGGTAAAAAGGAGACCTAAAGGAAGAATCATTGTTCACAGACATTGCAAACACCTCCCTAAAACGAGCTGCTTGGACTCCCTTTGTAAGCTAATGCTGAGGGTAGCTTATATTATCCTAAAGTTGAACCTGAAGGAAGTCAAGTGTATTTTACCCTGAAAGGGCCAGTTTCTCTCTCCCAACAAGAGCAGGTGTCTGGATGCTTTACCTGGATGCAGAAAAACATGGTACAGTAAGTTAAAATGACTATCACCACTGGTGCCTAAATGAGTCTGCTCCACCCAAGGTCGTTAGCAGGCAAGCCTCTCATTCCACAAGGATGGATGCACTTCCAGGAAGCCACAGTGTCCATCTCCTTCTTGCTTGTCCTTCCCACAGCTGGCTGGATAGTGGCTGAGTGCAGTGCAGCCTCCACTGCTGGTACCCAGCTGACAGAGATCTTGGATCTCCCATTAATGTGGTCTTTACATCAAGAGCTCTGAGGTCTGAACTCCTTGGGCCGTGGAGCTTCCTTTCTGCGCAGGGAGATAAGGTGAGAACCAAGGATGACCTTGGAAATTGGGTGGTCCATGGGAATTTCACAGTGAATTTGTCCTTTGTGATATGCTCATAACACACAGAGATGAATCTGGTGAGCTTGACTCTGGTGGCCTCTGCTCTGCTGAGTGAGGACAGGAACCATCGTGGTGTGATTTGCCAAAGACTGTGCAAGAAACCTTCAATAGCCACTGCTGCAGTCCATGAATTAAGGGATTTTTTAACACAGTTTGCTAATTTTAGAGGTTAGTTGATGATCTGAAATGTCTTTTCACATCGTGGGAGCCAAGGCATGCAGGGGGAACTGTTTTAACCGATTTGTCTTAGAACGTGAGTGGCTCATCAGGGAGACAGACTCAGAAGGGTGGATGTCCCCAACTTTCCTCCCTCTTGGGTGGTTTGGGTGGTGCCAGTTTCAGGCAGAAGGTTGAAAAAGCTGCCTGCAGCCCTTTTGGCAGGGAATTCACAGCTGCTGGTCTGTTGTGCTCCCCTCTCGCTGATAAAAGGTCTCCTTTTTCAGAGAGCTCAGAGATAAGTGCTTGAGGGATGCCCTTGGTGTGTTTGCAGCTTTGCCCCAGTAGTTTTATGGTTATTGGCTATTGCTCCAGCTTTTTCAAAGCAAGCCAGAATTAAAATAGCTTTCTATATTCCTTGAGTACCTTCCATCATCCCTTGGCAGCAGTCATCCCTTCACATCCTCTCAATGATGTTCCTGGCATCAGGCACGGGGCCCCACCATTCCCAGCTCTCTGATGCACTTAATTAAAGCAGAATCACTCAATAACTCTGTTGTGCTTTCCTGGGCATCTGGTTGTTCACCTCTCGTGTGCACAGGCAATTAATTTTTAGGTTTTCCCTACAAAGGGACTGAAATAAGAATATTAATTCCAGCCCAGCAGGAGGGAAGAAGGATGTTCTGCTGGGCTCTGAGTCCACCTGCAGGGCTCTGCCCCGGGATGGGGAGCGCAAACAATGCCTCAAGGCCTCCCAGAGTGCTGAAAGTTGGAAGCGAGGGAAGGTTTCAGAGATAAAGCAGTTCTCCCCTCCTGCCCAATTCCATTAATTTTGAGGATAAATTAATAACCATGTTCCTGCCTGGAAACCTCATCAAAACCAGTGGCCCTGGGTGCTGCAGCAAAATAAATGCCAGAGCCTGCTGCAAGGAGCTGAAACTGGCCTTTAGTGGCTTGGGCAGGATCACACAGAGGCCATGGAGGAATCTCAGTGCCAGAACTCCTGATTCATGGACTGGGGCATTTCCATTATTTTATGCCCTCTTTCTCTCAACCTTAAAAAAAAAAAAATAGACTAAGGCAGTACAAAATCATCATTTCCCCCTGGCATTTATTGAAGTGCCATTTGAATGAGAGCAAACAATGCTCTGTGCTCCTTTGGGTAACTGATACAGACAAAAGTCCGTAAGAAGAGGCAAATTGCAACTCTGATCTACTTAGTGGGTATTAGAGGCACAAAATGCTTTCAAATGCACACAATTATTTTTTCCCTCTGCTAATTGAGGGGGTGAAAGCTTCTTTCTAGGAAATATGGTAATATATATTGATCAGAAAAATTAAGCTTCTGTACCAAACCCTGAGCACGATGCAGGGTTAACTTTAATTAATGGAAAAGCTTTTTTATGAAATGATGCCACCACTCAAGGAGAGTATTCACTGTGACCTCCAGTCAAATATTTAAAAGGAGACACCTTTTAAATATGACACTGCTCACACAAGCATCACTCACTCTCTTTCTTGGCCAGATAAATATTGAACAGACCTTCTCCCAGACCTGCCCTGCATGGGGGGTGGGTGGGCACTGCTGAGTTGGCCGCCCCAAAAATCTCAGTCTCAGGGATGGATGATGTCTTTCAGGCATCAACCAGTAGCTGGGTGGGACAGGATCAGCACTGGAGAGTGAAGCTGTGGCTGCCCCATCCCTGGAAGTGTCCAAGGCCAGGTTGGATAGGGCTTGGAGCAACCCAGGATAATGGAAGGTGTCCCTGAATCACCCACAGCAGGAGGGTGGAATGAGATGATCTTTAAGGTCCCTTCCTGCCCAAACCATTCTGTGATTCTGTAAATAAATTTAAAACAGCAATGAAGATGTACCCACAAATCCTCTGCCTTTTTCTCCTGAAAACAGTTCCTTTGCATTTATTTTAAGTCCAGACTCCCACAGTTATCAGACACCCAAGCTGCCTTTGAAATTTAAGTCTTCCAACTCCTCTTGTGCACCTGGACTTATTTACTCACTGCTACAAGCACAAACAGAAATATAAATTGGCTCTTTTTTTCCGCCTATTTCAAAATCTGCCCAGCTTGCCTTGCAAATGGAAGTATAATGGATTTCAACTTAAATCAGAAACAAGTTCTTTAATTGCTCAGTATATTAGTGCTACATTGTTTACAGCATTATTCTTTCTTAGGAGGCACAGCCAACTTAGATTGAGTCCCAAATGGATGGTAAATTGGCAAAAATCAAACCTGCAGCAGTGATTTTGTTACCTGGAAGGCAATATATTTGCTTTTCCCCCACTGGAATTCTTCTGCATCTCAGATTTTGTACGGGACAGATGCTAAATTGCCCTGGATGGCAGAATGACCATTCCACAGGGACAGAACAGAGTCCTTGCTGCAGAATTAACTGAGTAGTTTGAGTACAGCAAGGAAGTGGATACATGTGTCTTCTATTAATAATGTATATGGCAACAATCCTACCTAAAATCTAACCTGGAGCTCCTTTTCCTAGCGGGAAACGCTCGTGATGGAGTGAGAAGAATATTCTGCAATGATCTCCAGTGGGAAGAGGAGTGCTTGTCACACAGAACTGCTGATGTGTCTGCCTTTATTGCAATATTTCTGCTGTGTTCAGCATTGGTGGTGTCCGAACACCTAAATTTTGGCTGTACAAATTCCTTAGAAAGCCAAATGGAAAAGGACTGCTCCGTGCTGGAAGTGATTACACCAGGAGCAGGGCTCGTGATGCTGAGCTGAGAGGAGGGCACCCAGCAGAGAGTCTCATTAAGGCAGGGAAGAGTAGACAACACGTAACAACCCTCCAAAGGGAGCACTCCCTTCTCCTCCCGTGTTTTTATCTTGCTTCTGGTACTCTGCAACGCGTTCGGGAGAGAGTCCAATGGAAATTCAAAGAAAAGCAACATTATCCACTGAAACATCAGACAAATATCGACTTCTCCACTAAAGGCTCACTCAGATGCCCTCAGAGAGTCAGTATTTGGTGGGGAGCATTAAAATTTCACAGGCCCTTGGCCAAGGTGACTTTCTACAAGTGGGACTGCTCCGTCTCACAGTAAACCTGCCAGCCGTGGGCAGAGGTGGCCCAGCTTCCACCAGCCCCTGGCCTGCCCCTGACTGACAGCAAAGCCACATTCCCCTGTCTTTTGCTCTGCTGGAGATGAAAATCCTCCTGCCTGGGGGAGGTGTTTAAGTACGAAGTCCAAGGTCCCAATAAATCCATTGGAAAGGTAGAAAAGAAAGGGCAAGCCTGGGCACTTCATGAATAGAGCTGACAGGTCGGACAGATTGGTAGGTAGATTTTCAGGCATTTTAGGCCATGAAAAGCTCTGTAAAGACTGGACTCATTTCCAGCTGCAGGGAAAGGGAGATTTCATGCTCTGCAGGAATTGTCAGCCCCCAAAAAGCTTTCAGAAGCTCGTGACTGCACTTCCTGTGCGTTATATTCCATTATGCAGATGCCTTAAAGTAAATGTAAATCACATCAAGAGCAATTGTAAAGGGCTTTTGGTTGTGAGGAGAAAAGTGCTTTGAGATGGCTTCTGCCTGCCCAGCAGCCACATGCCTTTGCCCTCTTCGCCTCTCCCTCCACACCCTGCCTCCACTCATCCACGTCCTGATGTCCTGAGCTCTGCAGACGAGGCCAGCAGGGCTCCCTGGGTTAATTAAATCAGTGTGGTTTGCTGTCTGGAGCTCAAGTGACAAATGCATTTCCAACCTCGCCCCTTCTGAGGGGAGGGTGGTTTGCGGAGCGTGACGGTGGCTCAGGGCTCCTGGAGCCTGAGCTCCCACGAGGTGGAGGCACCACAGCCCAGTAATTGGGCTTCCCAGAAATGTCCAGCACCGTGTTACTGCAGAAGCACATTTTCACTCTGCTGCAAGGCTCCCCCTTGCCTGCTCCCCTTCCTGGGCTGTCGGGGGGGAAAAAAGATGTCAGGGGATGATTGGGAAAGACCGAAAGGGACGGTTCCCCTCCTCCCCACTCAGGCTGCGAACGGGAGGCTAATTTTATTAGTCCAGCCACTCCATTATCCAAATAGCCCCTCTCCAGCCTCCCGTTTGCAGATGCATTAGTGTAATGGTGCTGTGCTCTGCCAAACACGTGCTGCCTCCCATCCCAGTTGTGCTTCCCTGGCTGATAGGGTGGCTTTGGATATATGGGTGGATAAAAGTGCCAGGTAATGTCTGTGTGACGTGACTTCCCTCTGGCCCTGTGAGCTGGGGTGAACATTAGGGCAGGTCTCCGTATGTGCAGTGGGTCCAGGTGCTCTGTGTGTCCTGTACATGATAAACTTGTGCCTCATCTTTCCAGTCACCCCCATCATCTCACAACAACCCCCTGCTGCATGATGGGGGAAAGATGCAATGGAGCTCCTGCTGCTGGAGAGCCTCATTCACCCACAACCTGCTCCCAAAAGAGAGAGCAGTGAGTTCGGAAAATGCTGTAGCCTTTTATAAGGTGTTTTAAGAAATCATTAATAATCTATAAATATTCTATATTTATACGTCAGAGAATTATAGAATGACCTGGGTTGGAAGGGACCTGAATGATCATCTCATTCCAACTCCCTGCCATGGGCAGGGACACCTTCCACTATCCCAGGTTGCTCCAAGCCCCATCCAACCTGGCCTTGGACACTTCCAGGGATGGGGCAGCCACAGCTTCTCTGGGCAACCTGTGCCAGGGCCTCACCACCCTCACAGGCAAGAATTCCTTCCTAATATCCAATCTAAACCTTCTCTCTTTCAGTTTGAAGCCATTCACCTTGTCCTGTCACTCCATACTCTTGTAAATATTTATATCATATGTATATATATCAATAAATAAATAACTACATCACCTCTGTGTTGCACATGACTATTTTCATGGCCGACAGGAGAAACAGCAGCATCCCAGGATAAAAGCAAATCACAGAGACAAAACAAACTTCAACCACCCCCCCCCAAAATTGACCACTAAATTCAAGATGACTTTTCACTTGGCAAAATTAAAAAAAAAAAAAAAGTTAATATCTCGGAGAGGCAGAACGGCAGAAAATAAATAACAAATGCAAGCAGAAGAAGAATGGAATTGTCCCATTGAAAGGCACAGGATATTTCCAGGGACCTGAAAATTTCATCCACCCACTAAAGATTCTTTGTCTATTTTTCTAGGACCCTGGGGCAAAACTGTCAATGCTTAAACCTACAAATAGTCCCTCTGCTTTAAGAAAAAATTACTCCAAACTGCAGTTTTTTATCATGTGTGAATCCTCCTTCCCTTTAAACGGTGTGTGAGGAAGCAAAGACACAAACAAATCAAAAAACAAATATTTCAGTATTTAAAAGATCTTTTTGTGCACCACAGCCGTCGCTGCTGTTCCTCTAAGTAGACGGAATAACACCCCAGAAGTGCGTGAGCACCGAAGAATGGGGCAAACTGTTGGTGGTGCAAACTTTGTGCTGAAATCAGTAGTAGATGGATTGGCTGCCAGCTCAAAAAGAAAGTAGGAAGGAGAAAGGGAGGGTTTGCTGGGCTGGTGCGGGAGCAGGGAGAGCCCACAGTATCTGCCACAAGCACTTTTATCCGGTTAGCTATGAAAATTAATGAAAATAAATCATCAGGAAGGCAATAAATGGGTCTGCAGCAAACCCTCACCAAGGAGTGCTGAGACGCTGTTTACACATCTAATGTTTGTTTTGAGACTCTGCAGCCTCCCCAGGATGCTGCAGTGCATATGGTGTTGTCACTGTATTGCTTTTCCCCCTTTTTTAATTTACTGATCCGGGATATGAGAGTGTTCCTGAAGCCCGGAGTTGGTTTCTGGAGGTTCCCTGGGCTGGGAGGAGGTGGTGAACCTCAAGAAAACCTCAAAGGGCTTGGATGCACAGAGGTGAGGGACCCTCTGGTACCTGAGGAGCAGCAGGAGACACTGGAGGGTTGTGGAATCCAGGGACCTCCTACTGGTTCCTTGATTTCCCCTGCATTAGCAAATGGAGGGTTCTCATGGTGTGACAGCTGCAACAGGTTGTTTTCCCCTAAGGCTGTATCCATGTTATCAAATAAAACACCCCAGTGACCCTTCTAAACCCTTCTGGCAAGCGGCATCCCTAAATTTTATTTTCTTCCCTATTTTTCCCGAAGATGTGGTTGATACAACCCCCTTCAGCCTCCCCAGTGGGCTCTTCAGCTTTCCCCAGATATGACCCCACTCTTGTCTGCTACCCCTGTTTATAAGACATCAGCTTTTAATCAAGATTTCAAGCGTTTAATTAACACTACAAGCAAAAAGATCATCTTTTTCCTCCTCTGCCATGGGCAGGGACACCGTCGACTAGAACAGGTTGCTCCAAGCCTCATCCAACCTGGCCTTGGACATTTCCAGGGATGGGGAATCCACAGCTTCTCTGGGCAACCTGTGCCAGGGCCTCCCCACCCTCACAGTCAGGAATTTCTTCCTAATGTCTAACTTAAGTCTCTCCCTTTTTAGTTTAAAACCCCTTGTCCTACCTGTCCACGTAAATAGTCATTTTTCCTCTTTTTTAAGAGCCCCCTTTAAGGGCTGGAAGGCCACGATGAGCAGCGCAGGGACTTCGAACCTACCTACACAAACACCACAGCACTGTGCTTGCACCAGCCTGTAAAGCTGGACCTGCACTGATAATTTAATGTGCAGGTTTACACGTTATTTGGTTCTTTCAGTCTGCAGATGGAGCAGCTGCAGCCAAACTGCCTCTCAGAAACAGTCCCCGGCCATGGTCATCCCTGAACCATGTCCAGACTGTCTGGGAGACACTCCCAGACCATTCCCGGCCCCATGACAGAGGGTATTGTGCTCCAGCGTGTGCACACGTGGTGGTCCTGAGGTCCTGCCATGAACCAGGGCAGAAAAATGGCCAGTTTTAAGTGAAAACCGAAAAATGTTTTATTTTTCAACTGTCATCAATTTAGGAGCACAAATGCAAAGCCTGGAAAGGGATATCACAGATCTGTGTTGACAAGGGAGATAAGATATCAATCCACAACCGGAAATAAATGATGTCCTCCCAAACAGGGCCCTCCTTGGTGGGGCACAAACTGCTGGATTTCCAGATGAGGCTCACAAAAGGTGGTTTTTTCTCTTTGCAAGCAGAGGGTTAAGATGGACTGCGCAGAGATTAGGTGGATTTTCCCAGAGGTGTGAGCTCAACCTTGGGAAAGTGCTGAGTACAGGGATCAGTAATTAGTGATGGATAGCTATTCACCGAGGCCATTAGCTGGAAAGAAAAGCAAACCTGCAGCATTCTCAGCTGGAAAGAAAAGCAAACCTACAACCAGGCTCCACATTCCTTCCCTGCGTTTTCCTGCCTCCTGACAGCATCCCGACGACCCCCTCGCAGCAGAGCCCTCACCAAGGCTTCGTGTCTCATCGGGGACTGGGCATTTCCAATCAATTAGACATGTCACCGCTGAATTTCTCTGCTAATTACTCGAGTTTATTATGTCCAAAGCCAGGTTAAATGCAGAATTCCCGAGGTCAAACGGGGTCGCCCAGACAATCAGTTCCACATTTTCCATAAGCAAAAGAGATCCCCGCAATCAGTCACTGCCAAGTGGCTCCTAATGACCAACCTGCCAGTTAATGGCCTGAGGTGAAAGTCTCAGGGATAGATAATGCTCTTGGAGAAAGAAGGGAATCCCCTCAGTGTCCAGGAACGGCTTGGCCTTATTCCCTATGAATTTGGACCCTTTTTTCGGGATAATAAGAAAGCTGAGATCTACAGGCGCAGGCCACACTGCAGCGTTTGGTTTCAGCGCCAGAAAGCGTTCCCTGGTTTATTGCATTTCACCACTAAATGAAATAAAACGAGGATAAGGGAATAAAGGATGCTTTGTCCTGGTGGAGGCCGAGGCAGTGCAAACGTCTGTCTGTCTCCTCCGTGCCAGTGCTCCGTGAATCCAACATTAATTATGTGGATCACCCTGGAGTTCCTACTCCATCAAAACGCGTTCCTGATGGGATGCTTGGGGGAAACACGTGGGTTACCTTGGCTCTTTGGGGCAGAAACTACTGACACGTGAAGTCAGAAGTGCTTGGAAGGCTCCTTTCCAGAGAAAGCTTCCCGAATTATGTCATGAGAGCAGGGATCTTGTACAAACACTGTCTTTCATCCTGGAGAAATCCAAAGGGCTTTACAAGTTATAAACACATCACAAAGGCATCCATGGATCCAGACTCTCAGGAGAGGGGCACAAGAGCAGGTATTTGGGTAGGAGTTCAGGAGTGGAGGAAAAGAGATGAATTCATCAGGTGACCTAAAGGAGAGGATTTCTTAGGGAGTCAGAATTATGGGAGGAGTGCTGGGACTGGGATGAGAACTAAGAGTTTAAGAACCATTACGTCAAAAAATCCCAATTTTAACATGACCTTTATTCAGGAAGTGACATGGGGGACATTTGGCAGAGGAATTGTCATGTCCATGTGCAACATCCACTGAAGGGGCACTGATTTATCCATGCAACTTGCTGCATGGATTTTTCTATCCCCTCAAATCTTCCCAACCACCCAAACGCAGGTTGCTGAGCAGGCCAAGGCTTACACTACAAACAAAAATACAGATATACCCTATACAACAGAGTATTGACCAAGCGCTCAGCTTGCTGGTTCAAAATGTCTTTCTAAAGGACAAAAAAACAAACAAACAAACAAAAAAAAAAAAAAAAAAGGAAAAAAACCCAAAACAACAAAGCAAGACAGTCTAATTTAGGTCTCAAGGATTCTCATTACTTCTTCATCCAGTTAGGAAATAAAACAAGAAAATAATTTTCAGGGTAGCTGAGTACAGTTGTCTCCAATCACAAACTGGAAAATCACAAAGACTGGAAATAATACCCCAAACCTTGAAATAAAAAAATACCATGACAGTATGACTTTAAAGTTCTTTTTTTTTAATAGAAAAGAACTTAAAAGCCAGTTTGCCTTTGAAGGGCAGGTTCTGGAATGGATTTCATTTTCCTGTTCCTACTACACACATCTATGATGATAATGACTATATCAACTAATATAAAGTGATGAAAGATATTTAGCAGGGGCCTTAAAGCAAGAAAGACTCAAAGCCAGAAGACACAGCGAACTCTGGAGCACGGTTTTCCCTGAGTCTGACAATGGAATTCCTATTAATCCCCACTAACATGGAGCGTGCTTAGGAGTTCTGAGGCATCACATGAAAAACAGAATATGCCTTAGAAAATGATAACTCTATGCACTTATGGTGCAAGAGAAAAGCCCCAAGAGAGCAAATACTTGCTTCAAAGACAGAAATAAGGCACATGAGCCTGTAATGGAAACAACTTTTGAAGCATGTTTAAAATGCAGTAATTAAGGGAACAGTCCCAGACAGCCACCGGGCACTGATCCGGGAAAGCACTCAAGGATGTGTTGCATTTAAGAGCTTAAACCCCAGAGGTGGGGAAGTGCCTGTACCCCTGAGCCATGGGCACTGCCTTGCCCAGGTCCTGCCTCCCAGACTGGGCTGGTGTGGAATAAGCAAAGCCTATTAATATTGATGATTAACAAGCTGTGCTTTCCAGTGACCTGCAAAGGCGAGATCTGTGTGAGGCAGCCGGAGGAGGAGACCTGGCTGTCAGGGAGATTGGAGGAGACAGATGTTTAATGGAGTCCAGGATTACAGATCTGCCAGGCTTCACATGTAATCACCAGCTTCTTAGGTTTCCTCTTTCTTCTCCCCTTCTTCTGGGTCTGTTACAGGGTCAGGGGCTGGGGGAGGGGAGGGTGGAGATTTTCAGATTTCCGGCTAAATTCCTTGAACTGCCCTTAATACCCTGACCTATTCCCAGCTGAAACCACAACCTACCAGCCTGGCAGGACTCAAAGAGATGAAGGTGGATTTTTGTTGTTGTTGTTGTTGTTTAAAACATGAGAGGGATGCATTTAACTCCAGAACCTTTTTCCTGAACAGCTCTGTAGCTCTACTGAGCAGCCTGCGTGTGACTCCACAGAGGAACAGCACCACAATCGATAGTGCCAGGTGACCTGCACTCCATGTGTCAGGCGGCTCTGTGCCCCAGGGGACACGTCTGCATGGCTTCCCACCTGTCACCCACTCCTGAGGATCGATATTCCCTGCCATTCTCACCCTGGGAATGACTCTGCAAACGCTTTGTGCATTTATGGCCATTGCTCACTCCTTCCTCCAGCCTTACTTTTTGTCCTCTGTGCAAGGCAGAGAGTAGCTATGGGCAGAGCCCTATGAATCAGACAACCAACATTCCCACTTCAAAACACAGCAGAGGAGGAAGGAGACCTGGTTAAACTGAATGACCCACCTCATTCCTCATGTCTTGACTCCAGGCATCCCCTTACAGTTGTGTGCCTCACATGGATACTTCAAGGCAAGGAGTCCCACAGATGTATTAAACCATCCTCTGCAGAGCACAGCACCTTGGAAAGCCTCTGTGCATCCTCCAGCTCCTGTGCTGCTTCTTTGAGCAGCCTGTGGAGGAACCATCCTGGGATGGGGATGGCTTTTCTGGCAAGCCAAGAGATGAATGCTGACATTAGTTCAAGCTGAAGTTCAAGCCAAATGCAGATCCACAGATGGCACTGTGAAAGCTGTAGTTCTCCCCTCAAATATTGATCATGTAGAAGAGGGCACAGCTGCAGAGTTCAGGCACAAACACACCACCACTGTGCCTGAACACAGGTCTGGTGGTGTGAAAGGCTGGATCAGGCACTAAATTGTGTTCATGCACCTGTGTGGACAGAAATGCACCCCAAATTCTGGCCCAGGGGTGATCTGGACACTCAGCTCTGATCTCTCAATATTCCTCTAGATGGGATCAAGAAAGCTTTAACTCATGTCATCTACAGGAGGGCTACAAAGAGGACAATTATTCTCTCAAGAAGCATTTCCCTCTCTGATACCCCGCAGAGCTCAGGCTGGATTTCTGATGGCAACTTAGCAAAAGTCCCTCTGAGCTTTGGGATCCAACAAAGCTTTGCAGCTCTCATCAGGGCACAGGCACACCAGCCTCAGGAGGAGACCTGAGTTTCCAATAGTCACACTGGCAGGTGTTACAGAGAGTTCCAAAAGAGGTCCTGATCTTGGAAATACCTTCTGTACCTCCAGGACACGTGGAGCTGCCGTGGTTTGCACACAGCTGATGTCACAGTATCATAAATTCCTACAGCATCCTGAGTTTCAAGGGACCCACAAGGATCATCAAGTCCAACTCCTGGCCCTGCACAGGACATCCCAACCATCCCGCCATGTGTCTGACAGTGCAAGGACTCTGTGAGCAAGACAGGGAATGAGACTGGGTCTCCCAAATCCTGGACTGTCCAAACCTTTCCTCCTTTCCAGTGCACTAAGCATAGTACTGCTTTTAGGGCAAAGTGAGGCACTTGAATATAGCATCAACTGGCTCATGAAAGCGTTTCCAATGCATAAAAAGAGCTTAACTCAAGTGTGAAAAGGGACAGCCTTAATTCAAGTCTGAGGGACAGTGGGAGATGAAATTCCAGATGCCCATGCATCTCATGGGATGGTGACATCCCCAATTGGAATTTCTTCCCTTGCCATGAATGGCTCATTTGGGACACCTCCAAGACCTTGAATCAGTTCCTCACCTGCTCACCTCAGCTTTTGGAGTCATTTGCATCCCTGCTGGAACACAGAACCAACCCAGCAGGAGGTTAAGGGACTCCCTCCTCCATGAGTTACCCCACCCCTGCTTACTCCTAAATACCCCTGTGCCAGCAGCAAACAAGTTAAAATCAAGCCAAGTGGTGACTTTTTTGCAATAGGATGCCTTTTGCTGATAAAGGATTTTTTCAAAAGAGTCAGCAGCACAATGTGCTGCAATTTTTGCCAGTGGGCCAAATCACTTTTATCATTCTTGGCTGAGAAGCACAGGCACTCACACAGTGTCTTTTCCATCCCGAGCTGAGCATCCATGCGGGATTTTTCCATCCATGCAGTCATTTCTCAGAGGGCGTCTGACCTTATTTAACAGGCCCTTAATTAGGTGAAAGCAAATGCAAGGGAGAGCCGACTTCAGCCTCTGATGATATTGCTGAGGGTAATGAGGGGTGTTTTAGGGGCAGGAAAGAACAATCAAAGAGAACAAAAAGTTGCCTTTGCTGCCAACTGGGATTACACTCATTGCTTGATAGGGGCTGACTGAAGTCGAGGAACTGCTCTTCACTCTCTGTTTTGTGCAGGACTGCTCAAGAGCGGGACAGCTGGCAGGGAAATGGGTGCTTTGGAACCCTCTTTTTTTGGGCATTTAGAGGGAGATGAATGTGACACATCTTTACAAAGACAGCGTGAATTTTGACCCATGGTTTGGGCCTCTTAGAAGCTCTGATGGCCCTGATCTTACCCAGGATGTCAGCCTGGTTTAGGAACAGCCGATTATAGAATCATAGAAGGGTTGGAAAGGGAAAGGACCTTAAAGACCATTTCATTCCACCTCCTGCCATGGGCAAGGACACTTTCCACTAGATCAGGTTGTTCCAAGCCCTATCCAAGCTGGCCTTGGACATTTCCAGGGACGGAACATCCACGACTTCCCTGGGCAACCTTTTCTGGTGCCTCACATCCTCTAAGTAAATAATTTCTTCCTAACTTCCTAACAGTTATTCCAAGGAAGAGATGACGCTGCCAATACCCTTCCAGAAGTTGATTAGTGAGGTCCTGCAGAAGACCTGATCACCTCCAAAGACTGGGTGTGCACAGTGGTCATCTTACACAACACACACAGTAACCCCTCTACAAGTTGAGAGTCAATACTTCAAGAGCAGAGTTGAATCACAGAAATTACATAAATCTGCGTCAACACCTGCAAAATCTACAGTTTCTGGGTGTCCCTGCAGCTTTTAAATCCCCAGGTCAAAAAGTCACACCCATTAGACAACCTCAGTTTCCATTTCCGAACAAGATCATTTCTGTCTTTCCCAGTTCTGGCCCAATGATGAAAACCATGGTCTGCACACAACCTGACGTATCACAAACAAACAAATGCAAATTAAAAGGAAAAAAAAAAAACAAAACCTCTAGAGTTATTTTGAAAACTTGTGATCTTGAGCCAGTGTTTCTGGGGACAGCCTCAAACTGACAATGCCCTGGAAACGGCCGTTCCAAACCTAGGACTTAATGCTACTTGATATCATGTGCAAAGACCACATTTGAAGAAATTAAGCTGTAATTAAACAAAGTTATTAATGATTGCGTTAACTAATTGCTAGGATAACATAAGCAGCAGACAAGATTTCAATCAGTGGTCATGAAATCAGAAGTAAACTGGCCAGTCACCACCTCTTCTTTGGCAGCCAATTTGCACACAATAATTCTGTTGCTGATAGTGACTCAGCGGCAAAGGGAAAAAGAATAAATCTCAGGAGACAAATAGGTAGAAGCCTTCCCCATCTTAATGAGAAACAGACACTGAAAGGCCAAAAAGAGCCTGTCAACATGATTTGCAGCACTGTTACTTAATTTTTACCAAATGTGCTTCCTGCCACGCTTTAGTAGAAGTACATATTTATTTGATATTTCACTGGCAAAGTTTAAAAGAGCCTCCAAAATACCCATCTGCTTCTGCTACGCATGACCCTACCAGTCTCACCTCAGACACACTGGAATGGTTTTAGGGAATGATAGCACTGCACAGATGTGATTTATTCCCAGATTGGGGGAGACTTTCTGCTAATTTTCGGGGAAGAAGCACAACTTTCAGCTGGAGCGTGAAGCCGACTCACCTACACGGAGCAAACCTGCGAATCTCCTTCCTTGAGTCAAACACGGAAGGTTTTGGGTTGGAAGGGAGCTTAAAGATCATCCAAGGCATGGGCAGGGACACCTTCCATGATCCCAGGCTGCTCCAAGCCCCATCCAGCCTGGCCTTGGACACTTCCAGGTTGCTCATAAGTAACATAAGGTAACTCATAAATTCATGGCAGAACAGAGCCTTCCCTAGGCACCAGTAAACCCAAAGTCAGAGGAAGCTCAAAGCCTTGGGATTTAAATAATATGAATTTAGGGCCTCTTGCCATTTGCCTTCTGTGTTTTGAGCCCTTAAGTTCACTTTCTCCAGCTCTTCCCTTTGATCCCTCTGTATCAAAGGGAAGAGCTGGGATTCCTTTGTCTTGGGAGTTGCTTCCAGGTTCTGCTTCAGCTTTGCAAAACACACCCAGCACTGGGAGAGACCCAGGAATCCAACATGCTGAAAGAGTTATTTAGGGGGTGATGGAGGTGACCCTCCAAGGGCTAATCCAAAGCCACACAAGGAAAATGAGCATCCTGCACCTCTTGGCATGGAGAGCTGGGCTCTGTGTGTGCGTCCACAAGGAAAATGAGCATCCTGCACCTCGTGGCGTGGAGAGCTGGGCTCTGTGTGTGTGTCAATGCTGGAGTGTCAAGGAAGCAGAGAGGCATGGCCAGACAGCAGTGTGGGGAGAGCTGGGAGAGGAGAGAGCAAAGGAACAGGGATACCAGGAGTGGAGGAGCAAAGGAAAAGCAAGTGCAAGCCTGAAAATGAGATGACAGGGCCATAAGGAGGGATGGAAACAGAGAGAGAGGCAGGAGGAGTGAGAAAGGGGTGAAAGAAGAATCTCAGACCCTGTAGAGAGTTCCGGGGAGCTTGTAGGTTTGGGCTTCTCAATTGGGAAGAGAAAGAAATTCAAAGATTAGAGGAGGAAGAGGGAGCCCAGGAGGCCTGTGTGTGTGTGATGAGGAGGGAGATGCAGAGACACTGCAGCAGAGAGTCTCATGTTCGTCCAGCAGCACTTCCCATGTGCTCCTCATCCCCTCAGATCAGCCTGTGAGGCACAGGGTTCCTCGGGGTCTGCACACCAGAAACAGAAAAAGGGGAAAGAAACAGTCCAAGCCTCCAATGCACTGATGTGAAAAATCTGGGGGGGAGCTGTTTACAAGGGCATGGAGTGGCAGGACAAGGGGGAATGGCTTCGAACTGACAGAGAGAAGGTTTAGATTGGACATTAAGAACAATTTCTTGTCTGTGAGGGTGGTGAGGCCCTGGCACAGGTTGCTCAGAGAAGCTGTGGCTGCCCCATCCCTGGAAATGTTCAAGGCCCAGCTGGATAGGGCTTGGAGCAACCTGGTCTAGTGACTTGTACCTCTCTCAGAGCCTTTGTGTAGGCTGGGGCTAAGTGGATGATCTCCTGATAAATCCAGACAGATCCCGTGTGTGCTCCAAACCCTTCCCTCCTCCATCAGCAGGGACTTGAAACACACATTCACACCTAAAACACACAAATAGCCACATCTCCGTGAAATCACGGGACTTGTATATACTCTGTCTCTGGGTTTCAGTGACAAATCTTCCCTCTTTGAATCACACTTTCTGTAAAATAGGTATTTCTATATAATGAAGCCCCTCTGATGGTGAAAAGCCGTTGCATCCTGCTCCCAAGAGCTGACAGTGGGCAAGAGCTGCATGTCACCCCTTGATGTTCAGAGGAGCTTCAAGGGAGGACCTGTTTCAGCCACACACCACAGGGCTGAGCTGGGTTCCCTGTTCCCTTTGCAGCCCAGGGAGTTCAGCTCCCCATGAAAACCCCCATGTGCAACCCAAGGAACCCCCAAGCGCACTGAGGAAAGTGCTCCCATGCAGAAGTTGACCTTAAAAAAAGGTCAGGGGATATATATATATATATATTTGGCAGCACAAGAAAGCTGCTTCTTGTAGCCTGATTTATAGTGACAGCTCTTTGAAGGTGTTTCGGGTTAAAGGTGCCTTGCTGGAGCTGTCAGAGCCACGATAGGAGTGGGATAAACTGGAGAAATTGGCTTTATCACTGGGGCTTCCATTCTTGTTGAGGACTGGTGAGTGATGGATCCAAGTCTGGCAAAACCATAGAGGTTCCTATGAGGAACAGCTGTTTAGCCTGGAGAAAAAGAGGCTCAGGGGGACCTTACTGCTCTTTACAACTACCTGAAGGAGTTTGTGGTGTGGTGGAGATCAATCTCTCCTCTCAGGCAACCAGCCACAGGACAAGAAGGAGTGGCCTCAAGTTGCACCAGGGGAGAGGTTCAGATTGGATATTGGGAAAAATTTCTTCATTGAAAGAGTGGCCAGACATTATAACAGGCTTCCCAGGGAGGTGGGGGAGGCACCATCCCTGGGAGTGTTCAAAAAGCAAGTGGATGTGGCACTTTCCAATATGCCTTAATGGGCGTGGTGGTGTTTGGTCAAAGGTTGGACTTACGGTCTTGGAGGTCTTTTCCAACATTAATGATCCCATGATTCTCTGAAAACAGCTTTTAATGGAGCAACTGTACAGCCAACAGAACCACTCTTATCTCTGGGGCACAGACAGGGCTGAGCCCAGCAGACAGAGGCAGGAGAAACCTCCTCCTTCCCCAGGGATGGGACCAGCCCTGGAGCCTGTCTATCTTTAAAAAGGTCAGGTCAAGCTGTCACCCTCCTGTCCTTCATCTCCACAGGCCCCACAATAGCACTGTGGGCAGTGAGAACCTCTGATAAGTCAGACCTTCATCCAGTTGTGAAAAGATCTGTATGACATGGCTTGTAGGGTGGATGGGATATTTGCTCCCCAAGGCCAAGCTGCTCATAATCCTCCCTCCAGCACAAACCCCTGCACCCACTCTCAGCCACCAAGGCTCTGCAAATGCTAATTCATTCAAGCACTTGAAGTGTGTTGTATCATGAGCACACAGGCAGTGACTGCACTTGCTGTGGTGGCAGCTCTGTCACTCACATCACTTGCTACGCCTCAGATAAAATCAGATTTGGGCAAAGGCTTCTGTAGCATTGAGTGTTTCACAAAATGGGATCAGGTTTTAAATAACAACAGTCCCTGCCCTTTTCACTAACCTCTCTCACAGAGACACCCATGAGCTTCAAAGAAGGGTGGGAGGAGATGATTGAATAAATCACATGGGACTCAGGGCTCCTGAGTTCTCTACAGGGCTCCATCAACAAGCTGGGGCCCCATAAAAACCCGCCTAAGCTTGTGCTTTAGAATAGCCAATCACTAAATGAACCCACTCCTGTTGTAAGGGTCAGGGATGTGTGTGTAGTCACCACATCAGCAAGAATATGTTCACGGAACTTTCTGGAGGAAAATCAAATTACTCCCCTTGTTCCAGATTTCACTTTTTAAGGAAGTGAGGGATTGAACATTGCTGTGCCACTGGCCTTTCCCACAGAGGTCTGAGACAGTTCCTGGGTGTTATGAGCCCAACCAGCCCAAGGGAGCCAAACAGCTTGTCTCTGTAAATCTGGGGGTTGGAACAAAGCCAGGGGTGGTATCTGGGGTGACCTGATGCCAAATGGACCTGCACAAATAGGACACTGAGCAAATCTGAAATCAATGGATTGGTTATTGTCATATCAACATGCTCAAGGGCTTGGACCTCCAAGGAATTACATTCTATGCAGAAGAAAAAGAGAAAGGGCCCACACAGTAAAAGGATGTGAAAAAGGAACAGTGTCATGACCAAAGCCTCACAGGACCTGAAGCATTGCCTGCCTTCAGCTTCCCACCCCATCCCAGCAGCTGACTGGGACTGTTTTCACTTCAGCACTGGAGGTGACATCCAGTTCTTGCCCAGCATGGAGCAGATTGGAAAGCAATCCCAGCTCTGTCATCACGTCCTGTTCTCCTGAGTTAGGACATCTCACAGCCTCTCTAATGAGGATGAATGTACAGAGTTGCTCCCCCCCCACCACCAAATTTTAGATATAAATATCCATAGTAGAGGGAAATGGTCAGGGAGATCACAGAGGCACAAAACACTTCAAATAAAATGGTTCAAGCAGAAGAAATGATGCTCAAAGGTTGGAAAATATAACCTTCCTACTGTGCCTGGGGAGAAGCACTACCAACCTGTCACATCTGAGCCCTTGGATCACAGCAACCCTGTTGAACACCTTCCCCCAAAATCTCATATATCTCTGCCTTACAGGCCAGGAGAAAACACCTCTTATCTTAGTTAAAGGTTAATAATTCCATTGTTAGCCACAGCCTGGAAAACAGACACCTGAGAAGGATATGAGAAAGGTCTATAAAATCGAGGCAGATGAGGAGGAGATGATTATTCACTGTGGCCTTTTTAAGGCAGGAATTTGTGGGTGGTAAAACTGCCACGAGGGTGGATGAGAAGAAGGGATCTTGTGCCCCATCTCCATCCTTGAGGCCACTGACTGTCAACCACCAGTGCTGTCAGAGGGTGGGAGCACCCAGCAGGTTATGGGGGGCACCTTGGTGTTGGGGAACTGGGTGATACTGGGAGGAAATCACACTGCTCTGAAGGTGGTAGGTGTCCTCCAGGCCATTCACAATGACAATAAGGAGAGTATCAGGTGGCTGATTTATGTTTGGTGCCAGTTACATGGTCCAAGGCCAGGGTTCAGTGAATCCTGGAACATCTGTATGGGTCTCAATCAGACTGGTGACATCCACTGAAGTGGTACTGCCATCACCCAAACACAATCTTTCATTGCTCCCTTTATTTCTGTGGAGCTAAAGCTCCTCAGGATCATTTTTGAATACACCAGTTACAATAACTCAAGTAACCCTGCACGTCCACAAGTCTAATTATATACAGTGGATTTTTTTCGTGAAAAAGTAGTTCCTCCTCCTCCCTCCCCAACAGCAAACTTCCCAAGGCCGAGCACTCTGCTGAAATCAGCCAGACTTCCATGCTGAACACCCGGATTGATCCTTCCCTGGCATCTGGCTGTTAGCATTTGCAAAATAATACAAATAACACAACAGAGACATCACATGAAACTTGGCCTGCACCCTGGCAGGCAGTGCCCTACGCTCTCAATCACTGCATCTATAAGAGGCTCCAGCCTCTCCAAAATCTCCACTTGGAGCCAAATGATTCAGCATTACGCTTTTCCATGTCTGTGGCAGATGCAGCCACAGTTTGAGTGGGGGTGGAGAGCAACGTGGGACCAGCAGATGCAGCAGCAGCTCCTTGTCATGCAGCCAGCAGGATGTGGACTGCACAAAGCAATGCTGGGGGTGGCTTCTGCCCTCTTAGTTCTCTGCCCCTGGCCCCTAAATATTGCACCAGTGTATAAATGCAATGGCTTCTGAGCGTGAAAAACCATGAGATCAACAACAGAGCACATCTTTGTAGGAACTGTGGTCACCGTCAGAACTTCACGTGCTGATGTCCTTAGAATGATGGAGCCAAAAGCTTTCAAAGCACCGTGGACTGGTGGAGTTTCTTACCTGCTTCTCAGACATGATGTAGAGGTGCTCGTGGTCCACTGAGAAGGCCATGTCCCTCAGGATGGGGCCAGTGTCTACCACCTGCACAATCTCGTACTCCAGGGTGTTCTTGGTGGTGCCGTCCACGCGGATCTGAAAAACAAAAGCAGGGAGAGAACATGAGTATTTTTCCTGCTTTCACTGAAAATGTAGAATAATCATAGAACCACAGAAGGGTTTGGGTTGGAAGGGACTTTAAAGATCATTCAATTCCAACCCCCTGCCATGGGCAGCGTCACCTTTCACTATCCCAGGTTGCTCCAAGCCCCGTCCAGTCTGCCCTTGGACACTTCCAGGGATGGGACAGCCACAGTCTCTCTGGGCAACCTGTGCCAGGGCCACCCCATCCTCACGGTAATATATATATATTTATAATATATGTACACAATAATCACTGGAGAAATGTATTGTGGTCCAGGTTTTTTGGACAACAACCAGTGTCATCACAAAGTGGACTTTTCCTTCCTCCTCACTGAAAGGATAAAGCAGATTTAACCACCTCTGCTGGTTCATTCAGCACAAGAGCACTGGAGAAGAACAATCCAGGGCCTGCTTGCTTTTATCTGGCTCTGTCACTGTGCTGCTGTCATTGCCTGGACAAATCTACCAGTCTGAAAATGATGGCACAAGGGAAGGATTTGTGGTGGTGATGACCAAAAAGATAAAAAACACCCGAGAGCCTGAAGGACTGACTCACTCAAATGCTACTCAGATAATATTATTGCTCTTTTTGCTAATGTTCCACGAGGCAATACGTTATTGCAGAGTGTTCAATGCAACACAGACTATTTCTCTTGTTGATTGCACATATCAGATATTGAAATCGGTCCTGCACGAATATGGCACCTTATGATTCCAGACACATCTCATAACAGGGTGTCACTTAGGGACATCAATAACTGGGATTATGAGGAGGAACAAGACATGCAGTTCCCAGTCTATCCCTGACCGCGATCCAGTGATACAGATGAAAATGCAGAAAAGGGCAGAGTTTTCTTTACCTGTCTAAAAATGATTTCTAGAGTTGGGTTCAAAAATCAACTGGAGAAGGTTTGCAATCCCTTTCAATATATAACAATTCAGGATAAACCAGCTATTCACAGGAGTCCTTCTGGATCTTGTGAGGCTCTTTACAGCAGCAAACACCACAGTCATGCATTTCAAGATGCATCTCCATTCTTTATCTCCCTCACTATGTTTTCTTTGTGTTGCCTTTCACTTTCTGAGAATCTTCTACCGTGTAGCAACACCAACATCACGGTGTCCTTTTCCAGAAGAAACAAAGCTGTAGCAGATCTACATCTTGCTCCACACCATGATCTCCACACCTTCCTGACCAAAGCTCCCCAGCCCCTGGTTTGCACCTGTGCAGTTTGGGAGCTGAGCAAAAAGCACCCTTCCCAACCAAAGGAAATAACAAGCTGTGGAGAACTTATGGTAGCAAGACCGGATCCCACTGTTCCCTGGCACAGTCCGTGAGCTTGTTCCTTCTGTATCAACCTCTCAGCCAAGAAACTGAGCCTGAATCATCTTCTGTGTTAGAAAGTCAAAGAGAAAGGAAGAGAGGGAATGGCAAAGGGTCTGGAAAGGCTGTATGAGCAAAGGGCAGCAAGATTCTTATCTTTGTCCTTCCTCAATCTACTCACCTGCTGTGGGACAACACAGAAATATGATTTCTCCAGGAAAGACAAAGAAAATGAAGCAGAAAGGAGTTAGAGGGTCTCCCTGTGCCAGCAAAGGGTGTGGAGGGTTCTCAGGGACGCTCAGATCCTACGTTCTATCCATGAACCTCTGCAGAAGTAGGTGCATGTGCAGGCACTGCCTGTTGGGCTGGTCAAATGACACCAGAGGGTCTGCAGTTCATTTGTCATCTTGATGGATCTGGTGATGACAGCAACACGTCTCAACATCCACACACAAAGAGGTCAGGGCCTGAAGCCCCACTCCGAGCATCCCTTCCTGCCGCTGGCTCTGACTGCCTGGGGGGAAAGGGCTTGTGTCCGTGGTCCCTCATGGGTGAATTCAGCTCCTTCAAATCTCTCTTCTTGGAAGTGGACACCGATGTGAATCACCCACGTGGTCAAGGGCAAAGATGCCAACAGGCTCAGGATGAGTCATTCCCCTTAGGACAGTCAGGGCAAGGGAAGCAGAGGGAGATGGCTGCAGGTTGAGAGCACAGGAGTCTCCCTGCTGGGGCTCTGCCCTGGGCAGCTCAAATACCCCCCCAGCAGGAGCCTTTCCCATTTCCCTCTGAGGCTCTCCAGCTCCAAGTTCTCTCTCAGAGAGCAGTCAGTGAGCTTTGTGTGCTGTCTCCTCTCTGCTTCTCCCCCGGTCCCTTATGGCTGCTCATCTCCGTCAGAGCATCCTCACCCTCTGCTGATCCCTCTGCTAAACAAACCTCACATCTTCGCTGCTTTGACCTTGATTTTTCAGCGTCATCGGGGTCAGATCTGCAGGCCACCAGATATGTAAGCAGGCAATTATCACCCCAGGGCTCAGTCACTGTCCTCAGCCTCTGCCGGGCCCCATTAGAGGGGAAAGAGCTGGGAGATGGAAGAGGCAGGCTGGAGAAACAGCCGGCTGGAGTTAACAAACCATGGAGACAGGAGGCACAGCCCCCAGGGATCCCCCCGCGCCGTGCATTTGGTGCAGGTAAAAGATTGCAGAGGCTTCACACCAGGAACACAGAGCTCCTCGGAAGTGATTTAACAGCGATTGCCGGCCTAATTGCCTGAAAAGTCATTATTTTGCCGAGGGGGAGGGAGGGAGGGAGGGAGGGAGGAACAGGGGTTCATTCCACCGTCCGTGTGCAACACACACGCGTGAACTCATGCACACACATGTGAGTGCAGGGACCCCTCTCTCTGGTTAAAACTGGTAGCTAAAAAAGAAAGAAAACTGAGAAAAAGGCCAGAAAATCTGGCAGACATCAGCCCACGCTGCACAGACCGTGCAAGCCCTGAGCCAGCAATGAAGTGATTATTGGAGACTGCAGACAGAAGTCTGGCCTTTAACTCAAACCTTTACCTGCCCTAAACTCTGTATTTTTTATGTTGGACCCTGGGCACGGAGCCCAAAGGATCTCCAAGTTTCCTGCACGTTCTTCACAGTCCTGAGCACCAGACAACACAACAACAGTTTCTCCTTAAGAGAGATTTATTCTTGGCTCCAAGGTCTCCCACTAGAAGCAGGGTAGCAAAAAAAAAATCAAAAGAAGAGCCTATGAAGGGGAAATGAGAAGATTCTCATCAGGTGATCGTCACTAAAGTCAGGAACACAGACACAATCTCTGCTTGGGAAGCTCCCCAAGTTCCCAATTGCAGGGAATTTGAAGCATGCACCAGCCGTTTGCTCTGTTCCTGCTCTTCTTTGCTGGCATCAGCCACAAGCCCCACATGGAGCTGGGTGCTGGGATGGATAGGGTTGGACTGAAATATAGGTGTTCTTATATTCAAGGTGATCTTATTAGGCTGTGGGGTGAGAGCCTGACTGACAGTCCAGTTTTTCTTCAAGGATTGCTCCTTGAAGGAGCCTGCTGGATACGAGCACCTCTACAAGGCAAGAGGGAGGGGAGCAAGAAGCGATGGAGAGGCTCCAGGACCACAAACAAATCTCGAAACGCTCAGTCTACTCCAACCTCCACTACCAGCCGCGTGCACACTGATCCACAAACACTCTCATCACCTCCACCACAGGATCATCCACCTGCTCCCGCTGCCTAAACATCTGTCTCGGCTCCTTGGACCACAAGATGCTCAGCTCAGCACCCCGAGCTGCCCTGCCCCTGTTTAACCCAACACCCACGTGGGAGCTCCCAGGGACCAGCATTAATCCTGCTTCCTGGAAGGCTCCGCTCTCTGGGCTCGGCTCAGGAAAGCCGGCTGCTATTAAAACATCAGCATGATGCTTCCCGAAGGTCAACTACCAGGGGACCCATTCTGGCAGCTGTTTGTTTGTTTGTCTGAACATTATCTAGGCCTGGGCTGTTTATTTACATCCATTGAAGTATCAGACAATAAATATCCTCTCCCAGTAGCAAACAGATGCTTGCACTCGAATGTTCTGGCGAGCTGACTTCAAAACGATCCCCTTAATGAGCAAACAACACTATTAATCTTTAAAGACACAGGCTCTGGCCTTCTCTGAGCTCCCACCCTGGCCATGGCTAGACCCACAGGCAGCCTGGCAAGCAGCCCATGGGTCTGGGAGATGAAAGAAGGTGGAAGATACCTTCTATCACTCGACTGGTGCTTTTCAGCGTTATCTGGGTCGCCCCAGCTGCTGAGAGATCCATGGGAGGGTGATGCTTGAGCACAGTTTCCCCATCAGGTTGGTGGCAGATGCCTCAATAACACTTCTAAGAGGGAGATGGGGTTTGGAGGTTGAGATCATATAGTTGTTGAAGAGAGGGACACAATACCCCGCTCCAAATCACGGGGATGGACTCAAAACGGTCAGAGAAAGAGCAGTGGGGCTGGAGGACAAAGAAGGACTTGGTGGTAGCAAGAACTCAGTGCCTTTGCTGGAAGACAAATCATGATCAGGGCAAAAAGAAAATATCTTTGAGCTCACCAGAGCCACAGAAACACCTGCCTTCCAGACTGGAACATCAATCCTGTCCTGTGGTCTGAGAGGGACATGTACCTCTGTTATCAAGTTATTCCTCCCTGTAACGGGGCACTTCCTGCTGAAATCCATCCACACCAGATGTGCTGCAGGAGCTTTAGTTCAGACCTGTCAAAGCCTGATCCTACTGACTGAATCAATGTTTGGAGCATGTTAACATCATCCAGTTTTGGTTTAATTGAGAAAAAGGCACTGGCAAAGGTTGCTCAGAGGGGTTCCACCTTGTCCCTGGAAGTGTTCAAGGCCAGGCTGGATGGGGCTTGGAGCAGCCTGGGCTAGTGGAAGGTGTCCCTGCGAAATTATCTTCAGACTCACTTCAGAAATGCACCCCTAAAAGCCAAACTCCTGCTACTGCCTCACTTCTATTTTCTTGTCTGAGCAGCTTGAACCGCTCTCTGGCAGCAAAAAAACTGGATCGTTTCCACTGTGCCAACTGGGCTCAGCTGTTTCCTACTCCTCTAAAACCACCACCTCCTTCCCCGACCATCATTCCTGGCCCACCAGAGTCAAAACAAGACCCCCTTCAATTAATATCTCTGTCTAAAGCACTTGAGAACCATGCGGGGCTGGTGAGAGCGTGGCTGGGAGCAGGATCTCGATGCCCAGCTGGGCAGGGCAGCAGGAGCAGACGCCGGGTGGATGGTGGTCATTACAAATAATTAAATGAATAACTAAGCAGAGTAGGAGCTTGGTGAACCATGGCCAACCCTTCCCTCCCCACCACTCTGCTTCTGTGCAGCGTCAGCAGCCTCTGGGCTGAGGAAGTTAAAAGGGAATTCATCATCTCCTGCCCCAGCGCTTCCAGCCGGTGCTCCAGCAGCTCCAGCTCAAGGCGTGCTGGTGGTTTATTCTGGCCGTGAAATTGCCCCAGTTCCCAAAGGAGGTGATTAAATGGCTGCCAGGAAGATCGCAAGGGTGGTTTTCCAAGGAAAAATCCTTCAGGTCACTGAATCAAGCCCTGCTTCCTCCGCCTGGGTGCAAGGGAGAAGCCACAGCTGTGGCACTGCCTCGGAGAGGAGGAAGAATGTTTTGGGGCAGGGAAAGCCAGACCTGAGAGGACAAGTTTTGCCCTTCCCATGCACTGAGGCATCCTTCCTTTATCATCGCTGCCTCTCCTTCTTGCAGGGCATCTCCCTGAAATCCCCATCATCATTCCTCACTGTTGGATTAAGGATCTGCAAGCAGCATTTCCAGGAGCTCCAAGCAGCCCTGGAGTCCAGCACATCAATCCAGGCTGCTCTGAACAGTGCCCAGCCCCAGCCTTACGACTGCTCAGGGGCTGCTAATACTTCATTGCTTTTCTAATATCAGTTCCTGCCTGGTTTATGAACTTAATGTTCCCCAGTGGACACTGGGACTGCTGGCTGCTGTTCCTGGCATGGAGAGGAGGCAAAAACACAGCAGGCGGCGTATGATCTGATGTCAGGCTGTTATGGTGATCATCTATTCCCACTTTCCCATTGATCTGGGTTCCATGATGTAGCTCTATTGATCAAAGACAGGGAAGGGGCCGGTGACACTCCATGTTCCTCCCATTTCCCTCTGCTTTCCAGTAAAATAATCCGTTCTAATTTGCCTAAAGCCCATTAACAGGAGATCAATTCCTAATAAAACATGGCATTTCAATAGCCCTGTCCATCTACCGATCCAAAAGGCCTTTAGAAACACTAATTGAAAAAGCAAGGGGTGAGGTGTCTTTAAATTGTGCTTAATAGTTAGAGCCAGCAGCTCTCTCTCTCTGCTCCTGGACAGGTGTTTGAAAGTGCTGCTTGCATGGACAATGCCAGCCCATCCAAGTACAGATCTCAGAGCACCTTCAGCCATGTGGAGAGCAGGAGCCTGGAAAACCAGGTGTTTAGTGTTCTTTACGCTCACAGTTTCGGTGCTGTCCAGACCTCAGACATAGAATGCTTTGGGTTGGAAGGGAGCTTAAAGACCATCCAGTTCCACCCCCTGCCATGGGCAGGGACACCTTCTACTAGCCCAGGTTGCTCCAAGCCCCATCCAACCTGGCCTTGGACACTTCCAGGGATGGGGCAGCCACAGCTTCTCTGGGCATCCTGTGCCAGGGCCTCCCCACCCTCACAGGAAACAATTTCTTCCTAATATCTAATCTAAATCTCTTCTCTTTTATATTAAAGGCTTCCTTCTTGTCCTATTACCATCTACCCCCGTAAAAGTTGCTCTCCCAATGTGTAGGTACAGTTGATCACACGCATCCCACACAACTGAAGGGATGGCTTTGCAATCCCTTCAAGTTCCTAATTTCTTGTGTCCATATCTAAGTGATAGAGTCATGGAATCATACAGTCATTAAGGTTGGAAAAGATCTCCAAGATCATCGAGTCCAATTTTTGACTGAACAAATCTTGTTGTTGGCAAGCAAGCAAGACTTATTTGCTACAGCAACAGCCAAGGAGGATGGTTCTACCTCTCTTTTCCATCCACATAATTCCCAGGGCTTTTTGTCCCAGCAGCAAACACAGGGAGTTTCAAGAAAACAGCTTTCCTAGAATAACTGCAGGCTAATCCCCGTCATCTGCAGGCATTGCACTGTAATGCTCCCCCCTCACACCCTCGGCTGGGTCCTGGCAGGGACACGGGGGGTTGTGCTGGGCAGGGGCACAGGGTCTAATCCCTGCAGAGGAGTCACCCACTGACCTCATGTAATCCAGCCAGGCTGAAAAACTGGGTCGAACAGAGATGTGCCTGACTGCTGGGCAGGAGATCACCCTTGCACAGCTGAGGAGGGTTCCTCTTGTTTCAGGAGGTCCAGGAGAAACACGGGACGAGATGCTGATGGGCATCTGGTTTCTTTTCGAGGGAGATGTGGGTCACCGTGCCTTGACACAGCTCCAGTTTCATGGTGGGTCAGTCTCACAACAGATCAAGCACGCTGGGATACATTGGAGTCATAGAATGACAGAATGGTTTGGCTTGGAAGGGACTTTAAAGACCAGCTTATTCCAACCCCCTGCCATGGATAGGGACACCTTTCACTAAACCATATTGCTCCGAGGCCCGTCCAACCTGGACTTGAACAATTCCAGGGATGGGGCAACCCACAACTTCTCTGGGCAACCTGTGCCAAGGCCTCACCACCCTCACAGGGAAGAATTTCTTCCTAATATCAAATCTAAATCTATCCTCTGCCAGCTTAAAGCCGTTGAAACTCCTGCTTTGGGCCAGAGGGTTCTTCAAGCCCGAAGACAAATTCCTAGCTGACAGAGGTCCCCTTTGTTCCACAGCCCACAGCACATGACTACTGTGCCATCCCACTGCGGTTCCCGAAATCCCCACTAACATTTACAGGAAGAGATACTCCTGGCTCCAGTGGAATTATGATTTAAATTAGACAGAAGTTAAAGACCGACCTTTCATTCTGGGCTTGGACATCACCTAACAGAGAGGGTTTATGACTGCTGCTCCCAGCACCATAAAAATAATAATTACAGCTTGAAGTGTGTCCAGTCAGGCTGTCCCTGAACTGCAGGGCTCATCCCAATGAAACAGTTACAGAGCTGGAAAGAGTGGGAAAAAGGAGATGACCAGGTCATCCTTCTCTCTCACCAAGTGAGAGGGTGTCAGGTATGTGCAGCTTTCACATTCATGAGCCAATTGACAGATGACATCATTTTTGAGAGCATGGTTTACACACGCTCCCCTGGCGCTCCCTGATTGATAAATTAGACACTCATGAGCCATGTGCTAATCAATGCAAATCATTAGTTTGTAACAACACAAGGCGAGCTCGGCAGAGCTCATTTTTCAAGGTAATGGCCTGCCAAGAGATCAGTGTTCAGCAGCAAGCCCTGCCAGGCAATCCATTAACAGGCTGCAGGCACTCACCTATGGCACAGGGCTGAGGTCTTGCTGTCCAATCCCCAAAAAGGACTGGGCTGGGCCGCTCAGTGCAGGAACTAGAGCCCTGAGCCTGCGATTCCTCCTCCTTCCTCTCCATGAGGCATCCCAGCCCCTGGCTCTGCTGGCAGTGGCCACTCTAGATGCAGACATTTGAAATGCTTGTGCTCTTGTAGTCCCTGAACACTTATCCCAACCCTGAAACCTAAAATAAAACTCATTTGAGCCTGAAATATTGTGCTTTGTCCTCTATCAGTGGAAAACGAGGGAGGGTGCTCAAGGCACTGATTTGCAGGTATGTCCTAGGAAAGTCCATGCTGGCATCTCTAAGGGTTGATGTCATCAGACTGTGCTTGGCCGAAGGAAGAGGCCATTTGAACCATCTAGATGCCAGATTTACTATCCAAATTTTGGCTTCAGGCTATTACAAGAGATGTCAGCTGAGCAGGTACTTTGGGAGCATGAAATCACATCAGGGAAACACCCACCCCCACTGAGCATTCTGCTGGAGCAAAGGGAAAACAGGAGCGTGGGGCAACTCTGCTCCTTCCCCACAGGGGCCTGTACAGCCTCTGTGTCTGCTTCCCAGGCCCCACAGGATTTCAATCCCACAGGCAACAGAGCAGCCTCTTCATCCAGGGGTCACTTTAGCAGGCACATATCCAACCACAGGTGCTCTACAGAGCAACTCCAGGTCCTTCATGGAGAATAACGATTCTCTATTTGACATTCCCAGAGGTAAAGTTCAGCGCTCACAGAGAGGGTCCTGCTGCTGGATGCTCAGTGGATAATCTCAAAGGTCATCCTAGTGCCACTCCAGCACTTTTTTTTTGCTCAAACCGGTGGAATTTCTTTTCCATGGCCAACATTTTGGGAACTTGCTACCTTTTAAATATTTCCCCTGTTACTGCCACCGCTCCTGGTTCTTCGTGAGCAGACAGTAAATGGATGTTTTGAGTCACAGTGGCTCTGATTGAGATGAAGGAATCAACAATGAAAAAAAAGGATGAAAATTGAATTTGTACATACAAGAACATGGGTGTTAGCTCGTGAGGTGCAGAACCCAAAATGCTCCTCAGACTCTGGTCAGCTCTAAAACAGGGGCCAAACTGTAGGGGAAAATAATTCAGACAAGCAGCAACACCAGAAAGACTCAGAGCCCTGCAGGAGTTTGGTTCAGAAATACCCAGAAGTGCAGCGTGTGTGCGAATGGGACTGACCAGAGACAAAGTCGGCCTGGAGTCCAAATCCTTGTGTGGGACGGCTCAGAAACTGAGGCAGGGAGTAATATGGGATGGAACGAAGACAGATGGATCACAACATGGGCTGGATCATGAACACAAGTCCTTTATAAGTGTCTGTTCAAGACAGGGGGACCAGATTCCTCGCAGGGATGAGCTCATCGCGCCGCGCCGGGAACGCGGTGACCCCGAGGGTCGGGAGTCCTGTGGAGGGGGATGCCACAAAGGGCCCTTTGACTGTGGCCAGACGGGGTGAGCTTTGAGACACCCACGGGTCCTCATCACACTTTGGCACTTGAGAGGGAGCCAGATGCCCTTTGGCAATGAAATGTGTGTGGAGACCCGGGCACCGGCATGGACACATGGGCAGCAGAGCACACGTCAGCAGAGCAGCAGGAAAGGGGGTGGGAATATTCCAGCAGGCAAAGGAGGGGGTGTGGAGACACCCAGCAACACCTGGACACACCAGGCTCACCTGCCGGGGTTGAGGATTCACTCAGCAATGGATCATGGGGTCTCCATCACGACCAAGGGGTGATGTAAAGATGAGCACACACATGCACTGACTGCATAAAATCACAGAATCATGGAGTGTTTGGGTTGGAAGGGACCTTTAAAGGTCATTTAGCTCAACCCCCCTGCAATGAGCAGGGACATTTCAACTAGATGATGTTGCTCAGAGCCCTGTCCAACCTGGGCTTGAATGTTTCTAGGGATGGGGCAGCCACCACCTCTCTGGGCAACCTGTGCCAGTGATTCACCACTCTCATCATAAAAAAATTCTTTATATCCAATCTAAATGGACCCTCTAAAACCATCACCCCTTTTCTTGTGGCAATGGGCCCTGCTAAAACATTCTCACCCAGCAGAGTGTGGGGTGGGAACACACATGGAGAGCGCAGGAATCCCTTCAAAAGGATCTGCTCCCTGTAGCAGATGACACAGGGAATCTGATCCGGACAGGGGCATTTGCACACCTCGGCTGGAGCAGTGCCCTGTGCAGCTCCAGGCATCAGCGAGGGCAACGAACTCAATCACAGCCTGTCACATCCAATCTTGGAGATAGACCAACACATTTGCAATTTCCCTTTGCAGCATAACAGAGGCAGAGCAAAGCTCCTGCTTTGCCGAGGATTTGGGCACTTTCGACATTTTCTCTAAAAAAGAAAAAAAAAAAAAAAAAAA